>OY282558.1:26321141-26921141 GCA_958295665.1 Tipula vernalis
ACAAGAATTAAGAACTATTCGTATAGTTTGCTTAAGGTTATTTTCGAAGTATCCGAAAAAATAGGAGCACATTACGTAATCTGTGTCTTCTAGAACTTAAATACGATTCAATGAATGACACTGCCGATACATAAAACTGGAACTGGTGAATTAATTTATTAAGCAAAATATTATGATCGGGGCTTAGCAAAATTTCAACCACATGGGAAAGAGCTGTACAGGTATTATAGCCCCCTCTGAAACCAGATTGAAATTCATTTATTAAATTATTTTTGATAAAGAGCCATTTGTCCTTTCATAATTTTCTCAAGGATTTGACTTATGGGTCTGAATTCACCAACACTTTGTGGATGATTAGTTTTGTTGACAGGAATGATGAAGCAAGACTGGGTCAAATAACAATTTATTATATATGTCAGATGATTAATTATAGTTGAACTTAACATGCTGATTATTTGGAGTGGAATGCCACCAGATCCAACAGCTGTCGAAAGTATTGCTGACAAAGTTCTAGCGACTGTCTCTTGATCAATATTTTGAAAATAAAAATCATTATTATTAATACTATTAATCGGCATAATACGACTTGCGGTTGGTTTGTTAAAGACAGAAGTTAGAAAATCACTTAAACTAAACGGTTCAAATTGACGGGAAGGAGCTGCGATCTTAATTCGGGTAGCCTTCTAAAGATGAAGGCTACCCGGATTAAGATGTCCAAAATGCAGGCCTTCAGTATAGGTTTTATATTGTACATTAAAATGTCTGACAATTTTTTGTACCTGCCAGTTTGCTTGATCAGCTGATGTGTACTAAAATTATTGCGAAAGCTTTTTGAAAAGAAAAACCAGGCAGAAGAAACACGTAGAAGCCATTGTGGATTTGCACTTGTGCTCAATAATGTCTCTCTGCTGGAAATCCAGTCAAAGAGCTGTGCTGCTCTTTAAACCGAAACACAGAGCAATTATACCGCCGGACCTAGATAAAAAATTTTATCAATATGGTAATGAGTGTATGTTTTGTTGCAATTTTTTACATGTGACTTTATTTGCCATTGAAAACACCTTATTTCAAACTGCACTTATTTATAAGATAAGAATATTTATTTTGTTTTAATTATCACAATTTATAGCCTTTTCTACATAGTTCGAATGGTTTACAATATTAGATTGGAAATATATTGTTGTTTATAAAATTACTCAAATTATAAATTGAAGAAAGTGTACTACTAAAAACGTTCAAGATGTTTGGCATCCCTTGCATGTTTATTAATATCCCATTAAAATGCATTTCAACAGTCTGTCATTTTTAAGTGGTTGATCTCTCTTAAAATTAATTATTTTTAATAAACATTATACATTCAATGCATTACTCAAAAATTTAAAATAAAACACACTTAATACATAATAAATTATCACATATAAAGAAGTTCCTTGTAAATCAAATTAATGAAAGCCTAATAAATTAATCAAAAGATAATCATAAATTATAAAATGTTTTAAAAGTTCAAAGTAAAAATTAAAAAGACACCGATGCATACCGAAATTGCGCATAACAGTTTGCATACTGATTGCTTTGGAATCGTTCCTAATTTTTCTAATTAATATTTTTAATAAAATCTCTTTAATAAAATCTCATAAATATCAATCTAAACCAATTTATTGAAGTACATTTACAAATATGTATTTATGATCACGATCGTGAAAAAAAAATTAAAGAGACCGTAATTTTTAAATTGTAACGCCTAAATGGAGTTTAATAAAATTTGCCAGAGACATCTGTACATCAAAAGATTAAATACTAATTTATTGTACCGACAACTCGCTTTTTATTATTTCAAAATATAATAATTACTAATTACTATTTTCTTGATTGTTTTCGTTTTGTTTTTTTTTTGTTTTATCATATTTTTGTAATCGTGTACCGCCAACATACGAACTGAATTGTATTTTAACATTTTTACTACCGTGTGAAATGTGTCATTTATTATGATTCTATATTGTTGTCGTACATACAGTTCAATTGAAAATGAAAATAATTAAAAAGTAAAAATGTATAACAATTTTTTAATTTTTTATTTTGTTTATTCTAATGCAATTCTATAAAGTTTTCATGGTTCAAGTTTTAGTTTTAGTGCATTGTCGGCTTGAATTTGTTTGATGTTTATTTAGCAATGTAACGTTAAATAAATTTGTTTTTGAGAATAAAAATTAGTGATTTGATAATCTATCGGTTATAGGTGACGCAAATTAATAACTTTAGTAATCGTTAGTACATTGTTCACTAAACAAAAACGATCTTTCAGTTTTTATTGGCCGCTTAACATTTTTGATTTGAAAATTGTAAAGCCCCTAAAAGTTAAAACTCTGTTAATAATATCTGTGGCCACAAGTCATAATGGCATAAGTCGAGTTATGCCAGAGCACCCTATATTTTATAGAGCCATAATCAAAAAATCTGAGCTTTTATAAGGGAATTAGAAACGAGGAAAAAACGAAACTTTCTATAGTAAAACACACAAAACATATGGGAAATCACTTTTTTTTCCTAAGGCAAATTTTTAAATGATAACGTTACAAATTCTCAATTATGATTTCTGAAATATTTTCAAAAATGTTTGAATTTCAACATATATGAATGTCGTTTAAGTAAATCGTTTTCATTTTCTTCTAATAATTGATTTATTTAAACCAAAATATAAAAAATAATTCATAACAAACAGCATTCTGGTCACAAATTTGGTAAAATTGTACCAAAAATTACCACCTGGGAAAGTTTCAAGTTTAAAAATTGTCGGAAAAGCAAAACAAATTCCCAAAATATAGGAACTTGTGATAATTTTGTGATTAAATAATTTTTTTTCGTATTTTTCTGTAAACTTATTAGACATCTTACGTACACTAGCAAAACTAAAGATTAATTTAGCAAGTATTATTTTAATTCGTCAGAGCCAACTTTGATGTATTTTTCAAAATGAAAGTTTGAAAAAATATATTTTAGAAATAATTTAATTTTAATATTTCTGCAATTAATATTTACTTAATACTATTATTATTATTATTATTATTATTATTATTAATGGGGGGGCCATGCGGGCGATCAGCCACTTCGCACTGCGACCTAAAAGATCTATTGTGCTGGCCCCTGTTTAATTATCCGTCCAGTCAATATTCAGGTTCTTAATGAACCTGACAATACTGCCTCCCGGTACGTGATACATACTATCTGGGCTTATTGCTCTCCCTCCTAGATGTTTACATGTTTGCATGTAGTTCCGCTAGAAAGACGGTAGCATTGGAGCACAAGGACCTCGAGAGGGTTGTCCCACTCCCGTATATTCCTACTCCTGCCCCGTATTCCGTTTGATTTGACTCTTACGAGTTGCTGGGAATTGCAAATCACCTGTAGGTCACCCAGCATTACTACAGTAAGGCTAAATAAAACTGGAGGGTGCCTGGTATCCAGAGTCCGCATATTTTGGGCTGATTAACCTATCAGCCATTCATCTTTCGGCATATGCTGTTCCACCTTAGATTAGGATTTTTTGTCAAGGTTTTCTCCTTTAGCGCCGTACTTTAGCCTGTGCCAAATGGCCAAAAATGTGCCAAGTGGCCTTAGTTACCAGTGTTTGCCACGAGGAGGCAGTACGTACACTTGCGATTGTGAACAGGTTTTCCCTTACACAATTGTACCCATTACGCAGCTGCCTAATGACAAGACCAGAACAGCTCACGTGATGCGCACCCTACTGGAAGGTTACGGAGCTGGTAGATTAACCTACTCAACTTTGATCCCCCCCTCCAATAGACACCAAACCACCTACTTAATACTAATATAGCCTTCTTGTATATTGTTGTTGAAGATATGTAGACAACTTTTATATAAACATTTTATAATATTTTTGCTTTTTTCATTGAAAAACTTGAAGCTAAAAAACACCATTTTTACTATGGATTCCTATGGAAATCAGTGAAAAGTTATACCACTAAAAATGCTTCTAAAAAATACGTCATTATGATTATGGCTCTATACTCTAGAAGGCTCTGGTTATGCCCTTTTACGTTTTCAAATACGAAATCTTCGTAATCAATTTCATATCATATCAATTTTTTGTAATATTCCGATAACTGCAAACATATAACATATAGTGCTATATATATATAACATAAAATTGATATGATAAGAAATCGATTACGGAGATTTCGAATTTGAAAATGTAAAAAAGGCATAACTTGACTTATGTTATTATGACTTGTGGCCACGCAGATATGATTTACCCGATTTATCTTTGAAAAGCCGTTAGGTGAATTTTTATATAGCGTTCTGTATTAGCTTATGCGAATAAAAGCTTACACAAAGCTTCTTTTAATCACGATGGTAAATTCCTTCCTGAACCACGACAGAGTCCCATTTATTAAAGACGATTTCCTCTGGTTTTTTAAAACGTTACTTCCTTGTGTGCTTTTCTTGGGATATTACCAAAGCAAAAGCTTCTATTAAAGTTCAGAATACAATGAAGAGTTTGTGAACCGATTGTTTCTGTGTCTTTTGATTGTTGAGCTAGGCTGTTGAGACGATAGAGCATGCTTTACATTTTTTCTTGAAAAGGGTATCACTCGCCAACCAGCCTGAAACTGATTTATGTTTATCTTATGCGCTTTTGCAACACATACATACTCTCCTACTTACATACGCTTTTCAAATAAATTTTGAGTCTGATGACATTTATCAGATATGAACTACACTGGTGTACCTACTCCCAGCGGAGCAGCCTTAAAAATTATTTTTGGAGATTACGTTTCAAGAGGCTAACTGAACATTGTTTCGATGATAGCTCCAAGAAAATCAACGTAAATATTAGATAAGTGATTAAATGAACGTAACAGAACTCAAAATTGAGAACAAAAATAGAATCCTGTGCAGGATCGACAAAATAAAAGAGCAAACTAATTTTATCGATCACTTCGATGGTTGTATAATGAGCAGCACCACGGTACCACTAATTTAATTCAGACAGAATTTAGTGTTGAAGTAGAACTGGATTTTGACAAAAGTCAAAGCGGTTAGGGGATACAGTACGATAACCATAGAACATTTCAACATATTCGAACGTTTATTGGAGTTGATTCATATTAATAGTCTTGAAACGCGTTGTCCGCGTTTAACACAAATTACACACGGATATGAGCCAACCCGGTTTTGTAGCATTTTGTCGTACTCTTCGTTAAGAAAACAGTGGAATCAAAATGGTAAGATAACGTTCCTGAAGAAGAAACCTATTTCACTTGTAACGAATATCTGTTGGCATTCGTTACTTTTCCTTTCCGCATTCGATGGGAGACCACAGTAAAAGTTCCAAATCCAATATTCAGACCACTTTCAAATTTTGCTGTGTAATAGCGTTATCTTTCAATCACACAATTACTTCTTTTCTTCCAAATTTCTCTACGTGTTTTAGGCGCTTAAGGAATTACACATATTTATGCTCATACAAATAAAAGCATTATCCAATTGCATTAAAAAAAATAATAATAAAAATTACTACCTGAGGTAGAGGACCATCAAGACCAATATTTGTAAAATATAAGCTGAATAGGAGGAACAAAAATTATATACAAAGAGACAAAAATAAATGTAGTGTCAAAATTAATAAAATTGATTTTTTTTGTTATTGGAGAACACAGTGGAATTTTTATTTATTTATTTATTTATTTACATCTATTCTACAGTTAAAAACTTAATGAATAGTAAAAAAAAGAATTATTTTAGATTAAAAAGAAATAAAAAGAATACTAACAATACGGAACATTACCTGAAAAAACGAAAACTTTAAAAACGTAAAATGAGATTAAAAATTGCAATTACTAATTGCCTTCCGAAAATACACTCTGGATCTCTCATAATGAAATAAATGGTAAAATTCATTAAAAATTCTAGCCATTGACTTGGTTGGTTCATTAGAACCATAATTCGTTCTATGAAAGTCAACAAACAAAAATTCCCTTGGACGCAAGCTTCTGGTAGGTACATAAATGCTCCAAGCAGAAATGAGTTCAGGACACTTAATGCGGCCACTAAGAGAATCACTAACAAACAAGGCAGAGGCAATTTTTCGGCGTTTAACCAACGTATCAATGTGAAGGCACTCACACCGAATCATATACGATGGGAGACTTCGCACTTGTTCCCACATAGGTAGATAACGATCAGATAAATGACCAAGCTTCCTGGCCATATAGATAGTAAAACGTTTCTGAATAGATTCCAATCTTGCAATATGCACATCCTGATGAGGATACCAAACCACTACAGCATATTCAAGGTGAGATCTTACTAAAGAAGTATATAGACTAACACACGAAAATGCATCCATAAAATCCTTTGTCATTCTAAAAATAAAACCTAACATAGAATTGGCCTTTATTATTATTTTATCTATGTGTAACGCAAAAGTTAATTTCTGATCAAACAGAACTCCTAAATCAACAGTTGAAGTTACTCTATACAAAGTAGATCTCCATCAAAATAATAATTAACAATATTTGGATTGAGTGTTCTGAAAAACGACATCACCTTACACTTCTGTACATTGATGAACAATTTATTCTTAGAGCACCAACTAGACAATATATTAATTTCAGATTGCAAAACCTCAGCATCACTTACAGATTGAACATGCATGAAAATCTTCAAATCATCAGCAAATAATAAACATTTACAGAATTTAAAAATATTAGGAATATCATTCACGAATACAAGAAATATAATTGGGCCTAAATGGGACCCCTGAGGGACTCCTGAATGACAATAGATATAATCTGACTTAACATCATTCAATAGAATATACTGCTTCCTACTAGATAAGAAGAAATACATTTAAGAAAATTTGGATCAAGACCACTAACCGAAAGTTTTTCAATAATAATTTTATGGTCGATTGAATCAAAAGCTTTAGCAAAATCAAAGTAAATTGAATCAACTTGGGCGCCTTTAGATTCAAGTGACTCAATAGTGAATTTAGTAAATTGCAACAGATTGGTAGTCGTAGATTTTCCACTAGTGAAACCATGCTGGAAACAAGAAATTATCTCTTTAGTATGGAATAACAAATGTTTCGACACAATTAATTCGAAAAGTTTTGTTATAGACGAAAGAATTGAAATACCACGATAATTTGATATATCAGAACGGTTACCCTTTTTGTAAATTGGAACAATGTGAGAAATTTTCCGAGCTGTAGGAAATTGTCCAGAAATTAATGATTGGTTAAAAAGATAACACAATGGAGTTACAATATATGAGCTCACACATTTAAGTATTGACGAAGGTATCCCATCAGGCCCACATCCATCATTAAAATCTGACAGATGTTCATAAATGTCATCTTCAGTTATTGTTAGGTACGGAATGTTAAATTGGCAATTACTAACAGTAGGGTCGCTTTCAAAGGATCCGTAATTAACTTTATATACCGATTAAAAGAAACTAGCAAAACCCTCGCAGATTTCAGGAACCGTGCTCAGTTTACCTCCATTAAAAATCATTACCGATGGAAAGCCAGTTGTATTACGTTTTTCGTTAACAAACTTCCAAAATGTTTTAGGGTTTTGTTTGATATTATGTAGTTTCGATCACACTACAATATTTAGAATGAAATACGGATTTAAATTGTTCACGTAGATCGACAAATTTGGATTTATTCAGTTGACAATTATTGGATCTGAATCTATAGTAAGCTCTATTTTTACGGTTACGTAAGTTGATCAAATCAGAATCATACCATGGTGGGTAATTATAGTTACGTTTTTTCCTCAAAGGTACGAATTTATCAAAAGCAACAAATAGTAAGTCATTAAAATTTTTTACATTTTCATTAACATCATTGGCTCGAAAAAGATCATCCCAACAAATGCAACGGAGATATTCAGAGAGACCAGGTGTGTCGCATTCCTTAAAATCATAAAACGAATCATCAAAAGAAAAAACCCGACATTTATCATCTCGATTACCAACATGAAATATAATCTCGAGGGAATTATGATGAATATCATTTTCCTTGAAAGATGTCAAAGACTCATGAACTGACAAATATTCCGTATTATTAACAAAAATTAAATCTAAAAACGAATTGTTATCATTACAAAATAAATTTACTTGTTTGAGATTGAAACTGAACAGTGCATCCACCACCGCTGCATCATTTGCAGATAGAATATCCGAAGGGAGTAACCACAAAGACTCAGTTTCACTATCAACCAACTAATTAATATTACTTAAATTAAAATCACCTAATACAACTAAAGTATCATTATAATTAATTATATTAACCAATTCACATATACAATCTACATGACTCAAATAAACATCAGTAAGTGAGCTAGGTGGTACGAGTATGTACAAAACTATAAAATAAAATAAATTATTACAAATTAAAACTTTGACACATAAAAATTCAATAGAGCCACATCCAGGTACTACAACCAGCTCACTTTGCATAGAAGAATGGGCTGCAAACAGCACCACCTCCACTTTTTTTAGTGCTGTTAAAAATAGATCTATCACATATATAAACGACAAAGTCATCAGAAAAGAACTCATTATTAAAGATCCCCTCATGAAATCCAGTTTCCACAAGAGCAAAAAATTGAAAATCCGTTGAATAAAAGAAATTCAAAAATTCAGCTGACTTAGACGACATACGCCCAACATTACGATAAAATAATCTCGGAGACTTCAAATTATAATGATTAGTTTGTTTATCAAAACGACTGGCATCAGTTAAAGAGTTGGTTGGTTTCGTTGAAGAACGGGAAAATTCGATTTATTGGTTCGTCCCTTATTAAAAATTACAAATTCTTTAATTAATGACCCAGCAGGCCAAGAAGTAGGTTATAATAAATTCTCAAAATCAGTAACGTCCACATATAATTTAAATGACCAAAAATTACGGTCTGCATCATTAATCCGTCGAGATATAATACGATGGCAGTTTACATCCTCAATGTTAAATTTATCTTTAAGATAATCCAAAATTACAGCTTCGGAAACATCTTTATGGAGTCGAGAAACAAATAAAGTTTTACGTGGCTTCACAACCTAGAGCGATGAGACCAGATCACCAGTGCCAATAATAATTGGTCGCTCAGAATGAGGTTTGATATGATGTGCAGCCCCACTATTATGAGCATGATGAGAAGCTTGAAACGACAGTGGCGATTTAGTATTATTCTTCGATTGATCCCGATCATGATTGATTGAGTTTTCAGATGACTTAAACACTTGACCATTAACGTCACTAGCATCGATTAACGGTTGATGACCAGTGGCAAGTATAATCAATCAACCAAAACAACAACTAACACACAAGAGACCAATTAGTGATGGGTCTGCCAGCTGTCTAATTAGAAACAGGTGAGAGTATTGTGGGACACCTTTTCGCCTATTCTGCTGTCCACGTGCCAATACTTAACATCCATACTAAACCCCCTCTTTAAGGGAATTATTCGAATTAAGCTCGACTTACGACTACGGTCACTGGTAGCGTCCAAGGGAATCCCTTCGATCAAGTCATCCTTGAGCAAAAGCCTTGTACTTTTGTTCCTCAATTTTCAATCATAAAATGCGGTAAAATCTAGGTTTCCAACCGTTTCATCCCGACCCCTCCGACTAAAGTACCTCTACCGGCCTTAAGCTGAGGTATATGGCGGACGGGGTGACCTAACGTGGAAGACAATGTTTGAACTTTGAGCTGAGGAAACTCAGCTCGACTGTTACACACTTGTTAAAAGTTTAAAGTGATGACGGATTGTAAGGTGACGCGCTACAACAAAGTTTATAGAAACCTTCCGTTGATAATTAATTATTATTAGAGAACTACACTTTCCAATATATACATCGAGCTAACCAGGAAATCCGAGAATAGTACACTGAAGCCTTTAGTTGCCCTACGACAAAATGATGAATTTATAGTTCAAAAATACCAGGCGTGTAATTTAACCAAACGTGTAATACTTAATATTTATATCACATTGGCCCATTTACTGAATCAAAAACACATAAGTATAAATACTAGTAGCCGTGGATGAATTTTCGAACTACCCGCCATATGTTTGTTTGTTACTCGAACGACCAATGTAGATGAAGTTATTCGGAGCGTTTATGTGATGAAAATGAATAAAGTTACCAGCTTTTTCTATCACCAAATTACGGCAGCCTATTCACCACAAAGTGGAAATTTTTTGAATCAAAACGATGATCGAGACTTGAGTGCAATTTTTAATAATATTTAAAAAGCTTCAATGAGGAATAAAATCGATTTGGTTCATATAAGCTTATATATAAAATCAAGAAAGGTGATTACGTCTATATTACAAATCTAGTAACGACAGCTTATGTATTATGTTTGATATTACACCTCATTCACTACATTATATGTATAACGTCTTTTTTTTTTTTTTTTTGAAACATCGAAAATCCTAAAATTTTCAAATCTTTAGTATTCAACTCATTCAAATATCGTTATTTTAATGACTAAACTTCCCTTGCTTAAGTGCTGCTTGTTCGTATGCCACTTTTAAGATTAAAGAAGTCATAATTAAATTTTGTATGCTAACTCGAATTATTTAATGGAGAAAATTTTTCGTTTAACGTTAGTTTAAACCCCGTTCAATTATTAGCCATCTCCTAGCAACAGGTTAAATAAAAATTGGATGGAACTTATTCTAAATAAACCTGACCGATTCCTTGTATTAAATATAGCTAAGCCATCGGAGACTAAGGTGATCATTCTAGTCGATTGTACTACACCAATAACAACTCACATGCAACGTTTAAATGCTAAAACATATGTACATATATACAATATACATGTAATTCACATATCAATTGTGTTTTTATTTTTTAATAAAAAAAAAATCAAAATCTTTAGTATAAACTACTTCATTATATTGTATTAAACGTATTCTTAACGAAAATACCGACAATATAAAAAAAAATCAGTCTTTAACAAAACTTTTGATCGGTCGTTACGTTTGATTGAAGCCAAAATTCAAGAATCAATTATTTTCAAAAATTATAAAATGAAGTGACCACTAAAGTGTATTTGTAAAGTGCCTGGGACAAAAAAAAAATTTTTTGTGCTGTGTTATCTAAAGAATGAATCCAAAAGTTCGAATTGGATTAAAAATTTTGGAATTAGTAAGTGCCTCCCCAGTGTGTGTGTGTTTGTGTGTATTATATATTCAAGTGATGTAAATGATCCAATTTTATGTTTTACATTTTTGTTGTTTTATAGTTATCGTGTGTAGCGTGCATCTTGATGAAAATATATACCGATAATGAAGCAAGTCGACTATACTATTTAAATCGTAAGCTGTCGCGTGAATGGGGCCTATTGAATAATGTGACATGGTCGGAAGCGGGAAATGCATTCGCCAATATCACATATGGCGGTTATACTCTAATTACAGCATTAATGGTTATATCGAGGTAAATTTTTTTGATTTAGTCTATTGTTTTCAAATTCAACAAAATTCCCATGGGAGGGGTTACCATAAATTATTTTGAAATCGTTTTTATTAAATTATGCTCTATACATTTATACAGTGGCGTTTAATACATATACAAATTTTTATAGAGCGGTTTGTAATTGCCGACGCCATTGCCTTTTAAAGACAATTGAATTGCTATTCGCGTATCTAATCGTACAGAAAATTACTTTGTATGTAATTTACATGTATTACCTGTAATGATCTTGAACGAAATTTTCACTATGCACAGATCCGTTAATTTTGGAATCATGTGACCCCGACAGTTTGAAAATTTACTGTATGGTGCTTTTTTTTCGCGTAAATACTATAATCTGAGTTTATAAATAGATACACTACATCTCGTCACCTCCCGCATTTACATAGAATTTCTAACCAAATAACGATTAGATTTTGCATGCATAATCAATTAGCGCCCTCCAAATCGCTTAACAATTAACAAATCTTTTTATATTTCTTCACAGATGTATCGATTCAAAAAGTCATCCGACTGTATTTGAGAAGTTTTTTCTTGGCTTTGGTGTGATCCTGTTTTTTGCCATGGGTGGTCTTGTAATTGGGTCACTGCATCAGATACCGAGGCAACTCTATGATAACGCCATAATTTTAGGATCCATGTCAATATTTACTGGTATATTATTTATCATTGATCTTACGGATCCATTATATAGCTCGGCTAGTAGTCATACACAGGCTAATTTACCTTCACTTACCGAAAATACACATTCGTACCAGCTGGATGAAAAACTTGAGGTTAATTCGAATGTCTTGTTGAAAAATGTACAACCGCTTGGAGTGCAAATAGCGGTCCGCGATATGCCACTTCTAGATCGAAACCGAAGTACGTTATTAGAAGAACAAATTTCTCCTGGACGGTATAGTCACATGGGGCTAGATGCTTCAATTCAAACAGTAAACCTACCAAAACGCCAGCAGCCAATTTTAGAATCGGTAAAAGACAGTCACCACGAAAATCACGACATTCCGATTTCACACATTAGTAACAAAGATTGGAAAAATGGTTTCTTCGACGAGTTTTCGCAACAGCAGACCTATCGACAGCCACGGCCATCATTAGTTAGAAACGACAATCATGGCTACTTGCCAGACAATTCGTACGCCAAAGGAATCACCGTAGACGAGAATTGTTGTACCAATCAAAATCATCCTACACAGCAACCCTCCACATTTCGTCCCGGCTACGTTTCAAACGTAGCCAAAATGTGGGAGAAGCGAACAAAACCAACACCGCCACAAAAACCAAAAAAGTATCAGACGACGACAACAAAAACAACAAACGATTTAATGGGATTACAGACAATTGTTTAGATGCTCAGCCAAATTTACGGCAAAACTTTCTATTTATTTCCTAATAAAATCTAAAACTTTTCTTTACATAAATTTTTTTATTCCCTAAATTAAATTAGAAGCATGGACCGCAAGGTCCACAGCATGGGTCGCAAGGTCCACATGGTCCACAACCTAAAACAGAAAGATTACAAGTAAGATAGAATTACACAATAAGCCCTTAGACGAAATTATATTACATGGATCACAAGGGCCGCAAGGTCCACATGGTGCACAAGGGCCACAACAAATGTTAGGTCCAGGTGGACAACAAGGACCGCACGGACAACAAGAAGTATCACGGCAACGATAAGGTCCGGTTGGATTTGACTTCTTGCCCATAGTAATACGTTCGAACCTTTTACTAAACGACGACGGGCAACACGAAGGTTGTGGTTGTGTCAAACATTCGCATCTTCCCTGGCATTCAGAACGTGGACAATCAGTTTGCAACCCATTTCGCTTTATGCAATCACATTTTGTGTATAATATAGAGGCACGAAGTTCGCGACTTTTGCATCGCCTTAACTGAAATGAGAACCAAGAAAAAAATTAAGATTAGAATCGATTAAATAATCCTACTTTTATTTGAGAGGGGAGTTCAAATATAAGGTAAGAAAGTTTTAAGCATGATTTACAAAAATATTGTACAAATACTTATGTAAATTACGCCGTTATTTGCTTACCTTATACTTGTACTAATGAAGAGAACGGTTCCGAAACGCTTTATCCGATATCAACTTATGGGTTCTCCACAAATCCACACATTAACAACACGGGCCACAAGGTCCACACGGTCCACAAGGTCCACAAGGCCCACAAGGCCCACAAGGTCCGCAAGGTCCACAAGGTCCGCATGGTCCACAAGGGCCACAGGGAGAACCACAAGGTCCACATGGTCCACAAGGTCCGCATGGCCCACAAGGTCCGCATGGCCCACAAGGTCCGCATGGTCCGCATGGTCCACAAGAAGGACCACAAGGTCCACACGGCCCACAAGGCCCACAAGGACCACATGGACCGCAAGGCCCACATGGCCCACATGGACCACATGGTCCACAAGGAGCGCAAGGTCCACAACAAGGTTCACATGGTCCACAGGGTCCAAATGGCCCGCAAACAGGTCCACACGGACCGCACGGTGTACACGGACATCCAGGCTCGCATTTCAGTACAGGCGGCGATGATGGATAACAGCAGAATTCCCTTGGTGGTGGTATTTGTACGACTTGCGGTTTCGGTTGGCAAACCATCGTCTGGCATATCTCCTTCGGTTCACAAATCGTCCTAGGACAACAAACCACTTTTGGATCTGGTATACATTTATTCTGGAATATTATCTTTGGGTCCGGTATGATCCGCTTGTAATAAACAATTTTTGGCTCGATCAAAGTTCTTGGCGTGTAAATCAATTTTGGCTCGCAAATCGTGCGGGTGCCGGGTAAAATTTTCTTATCGCAAATTGTTCGCCTCGTCAATATAACCTTTTTCTGGCACACTAGACGCGGTGGTTGTTGGACGGACAAAAATTTTGGACCGCAATTTGGTGGTGGACAATTCGATGGACATTGTGGCATGGTGCATAGATCATTGGAAGTGAAACATTTCGGTCCGCACTACATGTAACAAAATTTATTAGAACGTTAAATTTATCCAAAATATTTTTTGAGGTGGAATTAGAAAAAAATCAGCCTTCACACAAACCTTTCATCAGCAATAGTAGCAACATTCCCGTATCTCCTGGAATAAAATATCCGGAATGTTTGGCGTTTTACGTCTCAGATTCCATGAAAAGTGACACGTGTCGGTGCTGTCGCAGCATATGATAGGACGGCTTCTCCAATTAAGCCATGGATATTTTGGATTGCATGGCTTTGATCTAGGTTTTACACAGCATGGGATCTGTTATTATTATATTGATATTTAGAATTTGGGCTTGTAGTGAAGGCTGATTTTTTTTTTGTTTGTTTAAAATTTGGAAATTTATAATTGAAAATAGCAATAATGATAGACCTCTGGAATACACGGAAGGCAAGGTCCGCATGGGCCGCATGGTCCGCAAGGGTAGCATGGATCACAAGGTCCACATGGTGAGCATGGTCCGCATGGGCCGCAAGGGCCGCATGGGCCGCATGGGCCGCACGGGCCGCAAGGTCCGCAGGGGCTGCAAGGCCCACATGGTCCACAAGGACCGCATGGTCCGCATGGTCCGCAAGGACCACACGGGCCGCACGGGCCGCATGGTCCGCATGGATAGCATGGAAAACCGCAAGGATCACACATTATTTTCTTCAATCTGAAAGAATAAAATTAATTAATTTACTCCGCTCATAAATCACCATCATAATTAATTACACCCACCAAAGATATAAATTGAAAAGCGTTAAAAGATGCAGTAAGATGTAAACTAAAAAAATTTAAATAAATTCCAAAACTATTGAATTTATTCACAGAGAATTTGATCAAAAAAATATTTTTTTTATTTTAAACTTTCCACTTTGATTGCTCGAGAAATAATGAACATTTTAATTTAATAATTTCATAAACGAAAATTCGAATATCTTTTGTCCTAAAAAACTGGAAACTATGATGGTTATATTTATCACATCACTTGGATTTTCTTTCGAAAAGTCTACATAAAATAAAAAGCACAGTAAATTTATGCACAATTGGTAACTAGCATGAATTATTATAAATTTAATATTTTTCTGTGACAACAGAGACATCTGCAAGCAACTAGTCTAAGCTTTAAAAAATATTAAGGTCAGTTAGCAAATTATTTTGTCGTTGTCAATTTAAAAAATTCGAATGGTTACGTTGTTGAATAATCGTTAAGAAATTCAATTAGAAGTGATTTAAATTTTAACGTTTTACATTTTAGTAATTGCTTGAAGAATTCAAGCGCTGCTACCATTCTTCACTAATTTACCTAGATTAAGTCAGAGTACTTTAAAATTATTACTTTTATGAATATTGCAAGTTCAGATATGCACTAGATTTCCAACTTTATTATTTATAGTACACCAATTATTAAGATCAAGCGCATATTATTTGCATAGACATTTCTTAGTTCTATTTTCATTGTATTTTAAATAGGTTTAGAATAAGCATAAAAGCATTGTCCATTTAAATTAGATAAATGTAGGCCAATAGTTTTATTTGTCAATTCTTCTTAATAAACAAGATCGTACAATATTTACTTAGACACATTTATTTCCTTATTTAAATTGATTTCAAAGAAAATGTATAAAAATGGTACTCGCGGTCGCGGTATTTTGTTTATGTATGTATATAGACAAGCATCTATTAAAGAAAATGATGATTTACGTGATTGAATTAAGATTTCTGTGCTACGATTGTACGAAACATAAATTAATAAAAATTGCACAGTTGTTAAACGATTACCAAGGCGGCGGAAATTGACGAGAAAATTTATAGAACGATAAAATGGTGAATTGGTGAATGTTTATTTTGCATGTGATTAGCGTCGGTTTAATAGTAATCAAATAGTTGGTGGTTTTTCATAAGTTATCAATCAACAAATGATAATGGCACCATAATTTACTGTAAACTACCTAAATTTTGTAACGGCCGACTATTCAACCGCTATGAAAATCATTCATCTTAACACGTAAAGTTGGTTCACTCCAAGAACAATCCATCAATCACGGCTACTAACAATATATTTTATTTCATGATACAGCTATCAGCATATCCATTTCCATTATATTCGCGATGGCCATATGAAATCACCAATGAAGGAAACTTTAGTTATAGCGTTTATAAAAGTAAATTTTGGCGTTATTTATTTGAACGTGTCGTATAATTTTTAAAGTTGTTTGCGTTACGTTACATCAAAAATTTAGCAGGTACAAATAATTTTGGTTAGGACTATATATTAACAGATATTAAAAAAAAAAAGCTTTCGACAACATTAATAAAGAAATTTTAATAAACAAACTTAAACAATTACAAATTGTGACATTGAGACATTGAGACATTGTTAATCAACCAATAGATATGAACGTAACTGGTTCTAATTTCTCAAATAAATTTAACCATACACAAACACTTTATACAAACTGAAACTTGATTATTCTTTCAGTTTTAATTTTTTTTTGGTTCAATTTGTTCATAACAACTACAATTATGACAATTTGTATTTTTTCAGCAACAAATTTAATTTTATTACAATTATTATATTTATTAAGTTTGTTTACAATATTTAAGATTAACAGCAAATTTAAATTTTATATCTACTACCAAAATTGTGTTTTACTGATATGATTTTAGTTTTATATCCAGTGTTTATATCCAGAATTCTCGATACTTAATTGATTAGTGCGGTCAACAAACAATCAAAAAAATTACGAATATCTTTATTGTTTTTATTTTTGTGAATTGTTATTTTGTTATCAAACCAAAGTAATAAAAACAGAAAGTTTGGATTTTCGGTGTACTGCTATCATTAATTAAAATATCAGGCATGTAGTCGACTCGAAAATCGTCGTTCCTCGTTAAATTTTCTCAAAAAACGAAAAGCATATTTTAGAATATATTATAATTATCAAATTAATATTATAACTTGCTTATCAATTCAATTCAAAACATTTCTATTATATCTAAAATATCTAGATGGGTCAAGGAAAAAGTATGTGGCGTTTTATCAATAAAATTCCAAAAAAAAAAAAATTCTTGAAGTTTATTAAACCAAATATTGGCCGTTTTGATCGATAACCTCTAGCCATTCTTCTGTTAAGACGAACTTCTGGGATTTCGGTCGAAGTGATTTGCACAGGCCCCCTCGAAGTCAGCTTAACATCATTAAGAGAGGTTTGCAAAGAGCAAAACAAATGGAAGTCGGACGATGCGAGGTCCATTAATGTTTCCCAGTCAAATTATCTTAAATTTTGTAGAGTCATTAAAGGGGTGTGTGGTCTTGCATTACCGTGATGGAAGACGATGCCTTTCCTATTGATCAATTCTGGCCGCTTTGCTTCAATAGCGCTCTTTGTGGAATCAATCGTTTAGCCAGGTTGGAGCAACTCATGATGCACGATTCCCTTCCAGGCTTTGTCAACGCTTGGACAGCTTCATCCATCTTGGACGACGATTTTCTTCATCTTGGAGTGATTCGAGCCAATTTTAAAATGTAGTTACTTTCAACTGAATTGACAAATGTCACAATATTTATTTTTTTAATAATCTATCGACTGTCACCTTTAAAACGCTCTAAAACATGGTCTAATAGGATTAGTATTAGCAAAGTCATGCGACTCTAAAATCATCAATTGGAAGGAACGCCACAAACTTTTTCCTTGATCTATTTTATAAAAACCAGTATCAATTTTATCTACAGCAACTAGCTTATCTATAGGAAAGTAATTTAAAATAAATTTCTATATAAAACGTATTAAAATTAACAGTACATCAAGCATAAAGTAAGTGAACTTAAACATTAACATAAGTAATCAGAGAAGCATGGCAAAAATAATTATTTTACTCGGGATTATTGCATTTTCAGCAGTCGTTCATCAATCAAACGGTAACTCAACTTAAACTTTATTATAAGCTATAATGAACTAATTCAATTTTATTAAACAGCTGTATTAAAATGCTATGAATGTATTGGGTTTTATCCGGCCGGTACCAATTGCTATAATGGCATCTTTGAAGAAAAAAATGAACGAAATTGTAGTGGAACGAAAACGCAATGCGGAACAGCTGTAATAACCCTTACTAATGGAACGACTTTGGTGACACGAGCGTGCGATGCTTCGTTATGTACTACTGATTTTCTAGAGAGTGGTCTTAGTATTGAATCGGTAGATTGTTATAATTGTGACTCGGATTTATGTAATTCAAGTTAATGGAATTCGGCTAATTTGATGACGATGTGTTTAACAGCTTTTGTTGCCTTTGTTGAAATAAAATTATATTCTCAAAATCTATATTAAAACTTTTTGTTGTTTTAACCGGGATTGGCGTTTAATTTTTCAGAAAATACATTATAGTTAATTAAAGCCACTATCTAATCTAAACCAATTGAAATAAACTTTGCCAATATAACGTAAAATGATACGGATTCTTACATATGATTCATTTAATTATGATAAAAAACATTTTATCAAATTTCAAATTTTCTTCTTCTCGTACCGGTTTTGTATTACGTATAATCAGGGTGGAACAAGCACAACAATGCAATGAAAATATTTCGTCGAAAGCCTTCAATCATTCGCACCACACACACACACTCAACCTACAGGCGTGTGGGCCGCTTCAATTAAGAATTCGTCAAACAATTTAGGTTGAAACTAAAAAAACCAAGTTATCCTTGAAAAAGAACAAATACCTTTATTTTCGAAAGTTCTTGGCTATAATATAGCCGACCCCTAATTTCGACACCATAAGTTTAAATATTTTTGATGTCTAGTTTTACCCAGTTAAAATTTGTACTTAAAAGTAAAGTAACCTTCTATAATAGGTCTGCCTTCATGCAAGCTTTGGCGCCTAACGTTATTATCTGCAATGCAGGAAACATGCGTTCCATACACTTACATTGGAACACTAGTTGGATCGCCGTTCCCGTTACTAACAGAGCTGGATCAAAACATAATAAAATCAATAGCACTCCTTTTGAGAGAAAACAATATGTTGTACACTGGCTTGATATCTATTTTTAAATATCCGTTCTAAAACGCAAGAAAGTTCAAAGTTCAACTTTTTGAAACTTTAAAATTAGTTTTTGTTATGCTCGTATTTAAGAAAGCTAATTGGAGTTTAAATGAAATATTTTCATTTATGAGCAATATACATACTAAATTCCAAATTCTCAAACTTTCCGGTAAAAAATTTAGGGAATCTAGACTCCAAAATTGCAATTTACAAATTCTTCCAAATTCGAAGAACTCCAGAGATTTAAAATGTGGAATTAAACAACCGATATTTTTATTAAATTTCACAAATTTTCATTTAGGAACACAATAGTTTATTCAGGTATTTAAACGGGCTCATTACGCGCTATACACAACGGCTGACAAAATAAATATTACATTTTTTCGGTTCTAAATTATTTTTTTTGGGCGAAAATATTGAGATTAGATTTTCATTTTCTCAGCTAATTATAGTATGTACATTGTGTCATTAGGATTAAAAGTGATTCTGTATTTGATGAGCAAATATATTTGGATGCGAGGCGAAGCTAATGCAAAGATCAGACTTGCCAACCGTCCCGTTTTTGACGGGACAGACCAGTTTTAAAATCGAATGTCCTGTGTCGCGGCGTTACGAGAAACGACTTGCTTTTTCTTTCAACATAATTAGTTACAGTAGGCGAAATAATAGATAAAGTCATTTTTCATTCTCATTTGTTATATAGAACCGGAATGTTAGCTGGTCGATAAACAAAAAAGGGTAAAACAAAACGTTTTATCATTTCCGGTTTCGCATTGGTTGAAATTAGCGACTTTATACAACAAATTGTAAAAAACGTGAAAGCTTCAGAGGACAAACTTAGAAATTTGTTTAATGGAAACCCACATGTTTTAACTACATCCAGAGAACATTGACTATATCTATAGGCTATCGAACTATTTTTCAAAACTCGACAAGAAGGATTATTAATTCACTAACACTAACCATATCTTAACAATACAATAAACAGAGGCGGCTCTTTTCAGAAAAGTATATATATTTTCTATAATAGTCTATAAAGCCAAAATGAGTTTTTAGGAGTTTTCCCCCCATCAATTCGTTGAGCGAAACATAACCAATCGCTATCAATCTTATTGCTCTTATCTCTTTCTCTGCATCTGATTTTCAGTTATAATACTTGCCAACAAATGCCAACACATGCAAACATTTATAATCGCTGTTTAAGTGGAGAGAAAAGGCAATTTGAGTTGTGCATGCAAGCGGAAATATTATTCTAGAGAAAACGATGCTGTTTGTACCTCTTCGAGCAAAACATTATTTTAATAATGCTTAGACTTTTAGAATAAAATATATATAAGCTCTATTTGGTTTTGGGACTTTAAAACAAAACAAAAAAAATAAAATAATCGAGCAAACGGCACCTTTCATGTCAGCACTATAGGTTGGTATGAAGCAATCCAATATGCAGGTGGTTTAAACGAAAACGGATCTATAGCCGTACGTCTTCGATTTGGCTACTGCGTAAGGTAGGACGTAAAAAGCGAACTGCGAAAAAGTTGGGGAGTGCCTTGAGCCCCAGAAAAGATTGCAGAGATAAAAACAAACATACAAACAAAAAATCAATATTTAAACCAATAATTGAGGTTTCAAATATTCAAGTGATCAAAAACTTAAATTTTTTTATATTTGTTTTGATTTATTATTTTATATTGTATTCGGATTTTCAACAACTTATTTGTTATTGAGATGTTTTGATAATTGTATTATCCTCCTCACTCTATAAAAATTAAAACAATTTAAAGTAAGTAATTAAAAATTATAAGCCGAATAGGAAATACCCGTACAGTTTATTGGTTTAATAAATGGAATTGTGGAGGAAATGGAACAACAAGAAGAATTCCGAGTGATATTTACTGCATCATTAAAAATTTTATCAAGATAAATGGAAATTTGGCCATGTCATCATGTTTATGTATTTGTGAGTGTCGAACCGAATATACCGTATAATAATAAAATACAGAATTTGACGGATAATTTGAAGCGAAAAATTCTAAATATTTAAATTGAAGTGAAATTTTTAGAATTAAAAAATTCCGTCGCCTTATAGGTGTGAAGGAGCTACCAAACCCCACGAACGACTTAAACCTCTACCCGACTGAGCACTGGGATTAAGTCGTGTTAGCATCTCCCTTTATGATAAATTTTGTAATGGTTCGATTCAGATCTAACCTGAATCCAATCAACAAATTAAAGAACAACCATGCACTTATATTATTAGCGAATTTTACAATTCCTCGGGAAGGAGGCAGGTTCTGGAATCTGTAGCAGTCAAGCGAAACAGACAGTAATATTAACATTAAGGTTGTATAGTATTTAAAGATTAATTCAAAACAGGTTCATATAAATTTAATTAAATTTAAATTTAAATTAATTTGTTGAGAGTATGATGATTGATTGATTTAATTGATTGATTGATTTAAAAATCAATCAATCAATTAAAAACGGCTGGAGGAAATAAAATGGTGGAAAATATATAAGGGGTAATTTTTAACTGATTAATGTTGACTTTAGGATGCCAAGGATTGAAAGCAGTTTTTAGAAAAAATGTAACTACTATCAATTGACCGTCAAAGTGTTTGTAACCGGGTCGACTCCATCCTGTACTAACAATCGTATCCAATCCTTCCAAATTAATGTAAAAAAGGGTGTACGGTGGGCCCTGTGTTAACCGAGAGTACACTCAAAATCAATCAATCAATCAATAATAACATTTTATTTATTGAGTTTTTTACAATATTTAAGAATAACAGCAAATTTAAATTTTATAGCCATTACCAAAACTGTGGTTTACTGATATATGATTTTAGTTGTATCTTTAAATTTCAGGATTCCTACATATCGTGTTTATGTGAGAATTCTCGAGACTTAATTGCTTAGTGGCCAATAAACAAACAAAAAAATTACGAATATCTTTATTGTTTTTATTTTTGTGAATTATTATTTTGTTATCAAACCAAAGTAATAAAAACAGAAAGTTTAGATTTTCGGTGTACTGCTATCATTAATTAATAACTACTTCAGGCATGTAATCGACTCAAAAATCGTCGTTCATCGTTACAATTTCTCAGAAATCGAAAAGCATATTTTAGAATATGATTTAATTATCAAATTAATATTATAACTTGCTTATCAGTTCAATTCAAAACATTTTTATTATACCTAAAATATCTAGATGGGTCAAGACAAAAGTATGTGGCGTCTTTTCACCAAAATTCAAAAAAAAAAATTTCTTGAAGTTTATTAAACCAAATATGGGCCGTTTTGATAGATAACCTCTAGCCATTCTTCTGTAAAGACGAACTTCTGGGATTTTAGGGCGAAAAACTGGTCCAAGTGATTTGCACAGACCCCTCCTTGAAGTCAGCTTTACACCATTAAGAGAGGTTTGCAGAGAGCAAAACAAATGGCAGTCGGACGAGGCAAGGTCCGTGATATACGTTGAAAGCATCAATGTTTCCCAGCCAAATTATCTTAAATTTGCCCGTGGTGGTTTGCTTCAATCGCGCTCGGACAGCTTCATCCATTTTGGACGACGATTTTCTCCATCTTGGAGTGATTTGAGCCAATTTTAAAATGCAGTTACTTTCAACTGAATTGACAAATGTCACAATAATAAAAACCAGTATCAATTTTATCTACAGCAACTAGCTTATCTATAGGAAAGTAATTTAAAATAAATTTCTATATAAAACGTATTAAAATTAACAGTACATCAAGCATAACGTAAGTGAACTTAAACGTTAACGTAGGTAATCAGATAAGCATGGCAAAATTAATTATTTTATTCGGGATTATTGCATTCTCAGCAGTCGTTCATCAATCAAACGGTAACTCAATATAAATTTTTTTATAAGCTATAATGAACTAATTCAATTTTATTAAACAGCAGCATTAAAATGCTACAGATGTGGACTTGAACCGACCGGTACCAATTGCTATAATGGCATCCTTGACGAAAAAAATGAACAAACTTGTGGAGCGGAAACGCAATGCGGAAAAGTTGTAATAACCCATACTAATGGAACGTCTTATGTGACACGAGCGTGTGATGCTACGTCATGTAATACTGGTGATCTAGATAAAACTCCTGGAATTGAATCGGTAAATTGTTATAATTGTGACTCGGATTTATGTAATTCAAGTGAACGGAATTCGGCTAATTTGCTGACGATGTGTTTAACAGGTTTTGTTGCCTATTTAGCTTTGTTAAAATAAAATTATATTCTCAAAATCTATTTTAAACCTTTTTGTTGTTTTAACCGGGATTGGCGTTTAATTTTTCAGAAATTACATTATAGTTAATTACAGCCGCTATCTAATCTAAACCAATTGAAATAAACTTTGCCAATATATTGTAGAATGATACGGATTCTTACATATGATTAATTGAATTGTGTTTGAAGCAATTTTGATAAACTTGAAAAACATTTTATCAAATTTCAAATTTTATTCTTATCGCACCGGTTTTGTATTACGTATAATCAGGTAGGAACAAGCACAACAATGCAATGAAAATATTTCGTCGAAAGCCTTCAATCATTCGCACCCCACACACACACTCAACCTGCAGGCGTGTGGGCCGCTTCAATTAAGAATTCGTCAAACAATTTAGGTCGAAGTTAAAAAAACCAAGTTATCCTTGAAAAAGAATAACTAACTTTGTTATCGATAGTTCTTGGCTACGTACAATGTATGGGAATTTTATTTTATTCATTCCAAAGAAAGAACAGAAGGAATAGAATATTGATCACGTGACCTCGGAATATTCCGTATGTAATGTAATAAAAGAACGGATTGGATGGAATAAATGGAATACATTTTCCATAGCATGCATTTTTTTTATTTTTAAAATTAGGAAACAAATTAATATTAATTTTAATTCATATATCTTGAAAAATATGAGATTCCTGAGATTTTTGTATCCGCAATCCGCCAAACTCTATATAAAATTATTTTCATTTAATGAAACTAAAAATATTTTCGAAAATTATATTATTTTACACCCTAAACGATTAATTGTATCAAAATTAATAATTTCATTTTCCATTACATGTACTATATGTCAGCAAAATTATTTTTTGGCTGCGACTCCGACTCTTTTACAGTAAACAGTAAACCAACTCCGACCCAAATTTCGACACCATAAGTTTAAATTTTTTTGATGTCTAGTTTTACCCAGTTAAAATTTGTACTTAAAAGTAAAGTAACCTTCTATAATAGGTCTGCCTTCAAGCAAACTTTGGCGCCTAACGTTATTATCTGCAATGCAGGAAACAAGCGTTCCATACTTACCTGTGTAGTTGGATCGCCGTTCCCGTTACGAACAGAGCTGGATCATGGGTAAAATCTGGATAAATTAAAATTGTCTCTCGTGTTATATACTTTAGTCGCGCAACAGTTTTGTAACTTTTGGTAAGTTGAAGATAAATAATAAAATATTTATATAGTAACACGTAGTGAATCCAATTGCCATTTATAGTAGAAATGTACCCTCACGATTCCGCAGTAGTGTACTAAATAGAAACGGGGTCCTATTTAAGTATATGAGATCTAACATATTTCATGCAATAATCCAGCATCGAATTAACAATAAGACTCTTCAATACAAAATAAAATCACTAGCACTTCTTTTGGAATTAATGAATGAAGCCGGAAGTCAAACAAGAGAACAATATGTTGTACACTGGCTTGATATCTATTTTTATATATCCGTTCTAAACCGCAAGAAAAGTTCAAAGTTGGACTTTTTGAAACTTTAAAATTAGTATTCGTTATGATCGTATTCAGGAAAGCTATGTATGTAATTGGAATTTAAATGAAATATTTTCATTTACAGCAATATACTAAATTCCAAATTCTCAAAATTTCCGGTAACAAATTTAGGGAATCTAGACTCCAAAATTGCAATTTACAAATTCTTCCAAATTCGAAGAACTCCAGAGATTTAAAATGTGGAATTAAACAATCGATATTTTTATTAAATTTCACAAATTTTCATTTAGAAACACTACAGTTTATTCAGGTATTTAAACGGGCTCATTACGCACATCCCGCTCGCCATTTAGTTAGCCTAAAAGGTTTACTACAAAGATTTATTAACGTAAATATTTTCCTCTTGTAAGTCAATTATCCAAATTTTACAATTTAAGCGCTTCACCCACTGATAACAGACTTGCCAACCGTCCCGTTTTTGACGGGACAGACCAGTTTTAAAATCGAATGTCCTGTGTCCCGGTGTTACGAGAAACGACTTGCTTTTTATTTCAACATAATTAGTTAGAGTAGGCGAAATAAAAGATAAAGTCATTTTTCATTCTCATTTGTCAAAGAAGCTGGTCGATTAATTATATTTGAGCAGTTTTGAAAAACAAAAACCGGTAAAACAAAACGTTTTATCATTTCCGCTTTCGCATTGGTTAAAATGAGCGACAACAAATTGTAAAAAACGTGAAAGCTTCAGAGGACAAACTTAGAAATTTGTTTAATGGAAACCCACAGGTTTTAACTACATCCAGAGAACATTGACTATATCTATAGGCTATCGAACTATTTTTCAAAATTCGACAAGAACGATCAGAGATCCATGTATTTATTTATTTATTACATCAACATATTTATAATACACTAACACTAACCATATATTAACAATACAATAAACAGAGGCGGTTCTTTTCAGATTTTATAATAGAAAATATATTTGCATAGCGAAAATGCGTTTTTAGGAGTTTTTCATAACCGAAAGAGCGAAACATAACCAATCGCTATCAACCTTATTGCTCTTATCTCTTTCTCTGCACTGATTTTCAGTTATAATAATTGCCAACAAATGCCAACACATGCAAACATTTATAATCGCTGTTTAAGTGGAGAAAACCTCTTCGAGCAAAACATTGTTTTAATAATGCTTAGACTTTTAGAATAAAATATATATAATCTCTATTTCGTTTTGTGACTTTAAAACAAAACGAAAAAAAACCGAGCAACGAAGCTGTGGTTAAATCTGCGGCTGTTGGGTCGGGATGCAAAAGGGATTCTTCATCATCTGATTAAGATCGGTGATGAATATGAACACATCTACGACCCCCTGTTGAGAGTGCAGAATCGGTGGGCCGACTCACCTTTCATGTCAGCACTATAGGATGGCATGAAGCAACGCAATGTTAAAACGTAAAAAGCGAACTGCAAAAGAGTTGAAAACAAAAAATAAATATTTAAACCAATAATAGTCGTGTTTTCCATGAGAACTGCACTAGAACTCGATAAATTTTTAATTCCTTTTATTCTATGTAAACAGAAAAAAAATTAAATTCATAAAGTGATAATGTGTAGTGCATTTCACATAAATACACATTTTAAGTTGTTACAGCAATAAATAATGATAATTATAGCTTATTTTTTAGTTACACTGGATAAACCCATGAATTTATCGAGTGTAGTTGCGTGTAATGACGTCAGCAAGAAATAAGAAAATATTGATGAAATAACTGAAGGGGGAAATTTTTAAACTTAAAATATGTAATTATATCAAATACACTACACATTCGCACATTAAGAATTTATTTTTTTTCGTTTTACATGGAATAAAAGGAATTTAAAGTTTATCGAGTTCTAGTGCAGTTCTCATGGAAAACACGGCTAATTGAGGTTTCAAATATTTAAGTGATCAAATACTTAAATTTTTTTATAATTGTTTTAAATTTTTGTTCCAACATAACGTTACTTGTTTTGATTTATTATTTTATATTGTATTCGGATTTTCAACAACTTATTTGTTATTGAGATGTTTTGATAATTGTATTATCCTCCTCACTCTATAAAAATTAATACAATATAAACTAAGTAATTAAAAATTATAAGCCGAATAGGAAATATCCGTACAGTTTATTGGTTTAAAAAATGGAATTTTGGAGGAAATGGAACAACAGGAAGGATTCCGAGTGATATTTACTGCATCATTAAAAATTGTATCAAGATAAATGGAAATTTTGCCAGCTTCACTTTAATGAAAATGTTTCTGCTACGATGCAGTATGGGGTATGGGATTTATCATAACCATATTATTAATAATGTTAAATGTTTATTTGTGAGTGTCGAACCGAATATACCGTATAATAATAAAATACAGAATTTGACGAATAATTTGAAGCGAAAAATTCTGAATATTTAAATTGAAGTGACATTTTGAAGAATTAAAAAATTCCGGCGCCTTATAGGTGTGATGTAGCTACCAAACCAAACGAGCGACTTAAACCTCTACCCGACTGAGCACCGGGATTAAGCCGTGGTAGGATCTCCCCTTGCACTTGTATTGTTGGCGAATTTTACAATTCCTCGGGAAGGAGACGGGTTCTGGTATATGAAGCAGTCAAGGGAAACAGACAGTTATTTGAACATTAAGGTTGTGTAGTACTTAGAGATTAATTCAAAACAGGTTTATAGAAATTTAATTAAACTTAAATTTAAACTTAATTGGTTGAGAGTATGCTTACTTATTTAAAAATCAATCAATCAAATAAAAACGGCCGGAGGAAGTAAAGTAAGAATTGATCGTCAAAGTGTTTGTAACCAGGCCGATCTCCATCCTATACTAACAATCCTTCCAAGTAAATGTAAAAAAGGATGTACGGTGGGCCCAGTGTCAACCGGGAGTGCACTCAAAATCAATCAAAGATTAATAGCAAATTTAAATGTTATAGCTATTACCAAAATTGTGGTTTACTGATATGATTTTATGTCCAGAATTCTCCAGACTTATTGTTTTTATTTCTGTGAATTGTTATTTTGTTGTATTGCACATTGTTTTCGCGCGAAATGCATTAACCCTTATCGGTAATCATCAAACCAAAGTAATAAAAACATAAAGTTTGGATTTTCGGTGTACGGCTATATTAGACATGTAACCGACTTAAAAAGGGGAAATGCATATTTTAGAATTGCTGATGTAATTAACAAATCCAAATAATAACTTGCTTATCAATTCAATTCAAAACATTTGTATTATACATAAAATATCTAGATTATATGTACAAAGCAGTATTAATTATATCGCCGGCAACTGGCTTATCTACAGGAAATGATTACAAAATAAATTTCTATATAAAATCTAGTAAAATTAACAGTACATCAACCATAACATAAGTGAACTTAAATGTTAACGTAAGTAATCGGATATGGCAAAAATAATTATTCTACTCGAAATTATTGCATTCTCAACAGTCATTCATCAATCAAATGGTAACTCAACTTAAACTTTATTATAAGCTATAAATGAACTAATTCAATTTTATTAAACAGCTGCATCAAAATGCTATCAATGTATTGGGTTTGAACCGCCCGGTACTAATTGCTATAATGCCATCTTTCACGAAATTAATGAGCAAAATTGTAGTGCAACAGTAACGAAATGCTTAAAGGCTATAGTAACTGCTATTAATGGAACGACTTATATGTTACGAGGGTGTGATAATACGTCGGGATGTAATACTACAAGTCTATATCGTGATCCTGTTATTGAATCTGTAGATTGTTATAATTGTGACTCGGATTTATGTAATTCAAGTGAATGGAAATCGGTTAATTTGCTCACGATGTGTTTAACAGTTTTTGTTGCCTATTTAGCTTTGTTGAAATAAAATTATATTGTCAAAATCTATATTATAACTATTTGTTGATTTAACAATTGGGATTGGAGTTTAATTTTTCAGAAATTACATTAAAGTTAATAAAAGCGCTATCTAAATTTGTCTTGTTTTGTCTTAATATCTAATCCCAATGTTGCTATCGTGAGACTTTCTCGTCGACTTCTCCAAACCCGAAACAGAAGGGGTTATTGTTTTTTAAAATATAAATTTAACTAGAATTTAAATATTGAGCGAACAATAAGAAAAGCTGGAAAAGATGTTGCTATTGTAACTCGTGTTACTTTAACTTATAGCATGCAAATAATCGACTTTTGATTGGTTTCCTTTAAATTAACCGATTAAACGATTAACTGAGATTAGCATATTTGGATGAAACCCATTAAATAATTAGGGATTAGGGATTAACTTGTGTTCAATAAAGAGAAAAGCCATTAAATGAACAATAAGCGGTTGACGAAATCCTTTCCTAAACTAAGCTCAGTTGAGGAAAATAAATTGTCAAACTTGCATAGAATACAAATTATTTGCATTTGCATATCAATCGAACAAAAAAAATAAACAAGCTAAACAAAGCCCTAAAAGAGATAAGCTAATAAATAAGAATATTAAAGAGTTTCAGGTTAAAGAGAATATATGTACATAAATCTACCAAAGTGCTAAAAAACAACCAATCAGGTTTGATATAAAATTTCGACCAAAAGTAAATGTGGATATAACAACAAATTTTCAGCGAAATAAGGTCGCATCAAATAAGGTAAAATATAATTAATATCATAAAGAAATGGAATAAGAATCGGGAAAAATTGGTACTAAACTCGAAGAATTTTCCTAGTTTTATTCTAAAACATGTGAAGTTAAACACGAGAGAATAACTGAATTTAACTAGAGAATTTTGATTCTGGGGTTCTGCGGATTATTCCGCGATCGGATCTTGAGGTTCCTTAATTATTCTGCGGTTTATTGTTTTCCGTTCAAAATTAAATTGCCATTTTCCAGAATTTCATACGAGTGTAAAAATTTAAATCAGCAGAACATTATATAAATACAATTCCAGCAATATACTAACGGTAAAATGTCTTAAAATTTTTAATTTCCGTAAAACATAAATGATAAACTAAATTTGGGAAATGTCCAAAATTACTGTTTAAAAATTCTTTCAAATTCGAGGAATTCCTGAGATTTCAAATGGGGAATTAAACATCCGACATTTTCATTCAATTTTAAAATTTCAAAATTTTTCAGATAGAAACCCTAAAGATTTAGCATTTTTATAACAAAACAAAGAATTTAAAATAAATAAAATGGAAATTAGTGATTATGGTTAGTAAAAGTTGCTCAACTAAATAAATGCTTTGCTGTTCGATCAGAGTTTTTGAAAATCAGAGCGAATAGTTTAGAAAATAAGTAAATGCCTTACTAACCACGAATTAACATTTTAGAATTTCTTTTAAATATTTTTTTTGCAAAATTTTAACCTGTGTCCGTAACATTTGTTTTCCAAATATCAGAACTCTCTAGTCTCTACCAACCAAATCACTTTAAATGACATAAGCTTCGCCTTCTTTTTTATAATGTATAGTTGAAAAAATTCTTACTTTGAGCAAAAGTATCAATGTATTGCACTACTGTGGTCATTTATTCGATATTATGAACACCGCGTAAATTGCAGTAATTCTATGTTTCACGGTAAGTTACCCTTCCAAATCCAATTTCGTGCTGATAAGCATGGAATGGTTTCCATAACTGAAATTCCGAGTCGACTTTTGTTTTAAGTTTAACATAATTAAACTTCGAATTCAATTTCGAAATGACATGGAGAACCAGAGTAGCTTACGGTTGGCCGCAACGGAATACCAACCTTTTCCAGTTTTGGCAAACGATAAATTCGAGGGTCGGACCCATTTATTAATTTTCCCTGAACATCCGCAAGGGCCAATGATTACATTTAATGTTGATTGAATTAAAAAAATATCAACTTTCCGAATTTCTTTGTCTGACAAGATTATTTCCATTTTTTCTAAATACTCTAATTTTGGCGTAAGTACCGTAATGTTACCCTTGTCAGAGTTTTTAATATACATACAAATCGGGATGTTCATTCAAAAAACTTACCGCAAAATTTATTAAAAGTACAGAATGTTTCAAAATTTTTGTTAAATTAATACGATAACATATTGTAAATGCTCTAAATTATCTCGCTTTATAATTGTTTCTAATTATATCGGTTAAACTGAATATTTTTCAATTTTAAAATTTGGCCCTAGTTTTACGTTATGAATACATTCGTTATAAAAAACTTTCATTTAAATTATTGTATCAACTGTGCATTTGAGAATGGCGAAATATACTGTCGGGGCTTTCATTCATCGACCTAACGGCACAATCGTTAAAGCTGCGGTTATTGGATCGGGAGATACCGGTGTAAAGAACTAGGTGGCATCATCAGCGGATACCAATAGGTAATTGGTCCCGAAATAGTGCTGTTCGTCACTGAAATTGTTAATCATCTATTCAGGGCTTTGACGTGGTCATATTTTTGCCGGCTAAGGCTCAGGGAGTGGGGTGGGCTTTGTCAAAGTTGAATAGATGCTAGTGGACCACGGGGCTAGGGTTCAAAATAGGACATACAAGGACGGACACACTTAGGAATGGGAATCAAGGCATGGATCTACCTACCAGAACACACTGCACGACACTTACCAGTACATCCTTACGCGATGCTTTTAGTTTCTCATTCTGGAAAGCAACAAAACTTTACGAACAAGCGAAATAACTCTAACCGTTCTTTTTTTCATTAATAATAAAAGTTGAAAATACTTTAAAAATTCATTAATAATAGGAAATTTATTTATGACTAAATAACCGTATCGAGAAAAAAAAATGTGAATAATCAAATACAAAAAAAAAATAACTTAAGATCTATGACGTCATTTAATACCCCAACCAAAAGAAAAAGAAAAGAAGGAAATAATAGTATTAAAACTAATAATTAAGTATAAATAGCTAGTAAAGGAAAAAAAATAATATAAAATGAAATTTAGAAAAAAAAATTCTTATCTTAAATTAAATGCCACAGCTGATTCTGAAGCTTCTCGATTCCACCATTTTTTGCACTCACTATACTGTAAAATATTTTATAGTTTATATTTTTATTTTACAGTGTTAACTCTATTTAGTTTGTAACTATATGTTTTATTTTGTTTTTGTTGTGCATTGTATATTTCACTACATGTGGTCATCTTTTCCACCAAAGTTATTTTAGTTAAAACATAGTTTTGTTTCTTTGGGTTAACGTTAATTTTTGTGTTGTGTTTTCTTATTTTTTTTTTAAACTCAGTGACCACACTATCACTTTTACAATTGTCCGTTGCACTTAACTTAATATCACTAACGTTCCGGTTTAAACTTATATCTTATATACTATATGATAATGCAGACTAACATTTATTTGTAGTAGGTGCCAATCAGAACACTTTTAATACGATAATGTTTAACTTATTTTTATTAGTAAGGTTTAACTTTAATTATTATTATCATTATTATTTATTGTTATAACTGTCTTATTATATTGTATGTAAATTATTATCACGTAACATCAATATAAAATAAAATTTATCACTTATCTATATAATTGTATAGTTTTTAAATGTTCTAACTTAACTTACACTAAGAATTTGTAACATTCGGTACATTAACATTAAAATTTGTTATATATTGCATAATGGCGGGTTGAATTTTCACATTTTTTTTTCTTTCAATTTTTAAATTATGTGTCAATATATTTATACCACGAACCAGAAACTTTTGTGCCATTTTTAATTCAATTTGAAAATGGTCTTATTAATGTTAACTTTTTTTTTTGTTATTTTATTTTCAACACAAGAAATAAAATTTTGAAAAAAACTTTTAGATTATTAATATTCTATTGTTATTATTATAACCTAATCACTCACGATGCTTTGCAGGAGATCAACTAAAAAAAATCTTTTTTTTTCGACAACCAAAATGAGTTCGCTTTACTAATTAGCTACCGAGCATCCGAAAATTCGGGTTTTTATCTTTAGTAATACAATAGGCTATCCCACCCAACCATTAGCAATGGAACAATCTAGTATTGTTTCCCCTATATAAGTTGTTTATGTAATATTTTATTACCGCATTTTAAATTTCTCTGTACAACATAACATTCGTCATTAACAAAAAAAAAACCGTTTAGCGTCAGGGCTGTCGAACCAATTCCAATTATGGAACGATGAACGATAGTTGTCGTTACACCGGGTTCGAATCGCTTATAGGGGACGTGATTCAAAAGGGAATTTTCATCATCAAATTACGATCAGTGATGAAGATGAATACAACTTTGACCCCCCTATTGAAAGTGCAGAAGCCATGGACCGACCCACCTTCCATGTCAGCTCAATGTCAGCTGACAATTATTTCAATTATTAAATTTTAATTTGGTTAGAGGTCTACTGGATCAAAGCCGAAAGCTGCTTTCTTTGCGTAAGTTTATCAAAATATAAAAAAAATCAACAATGGTGTAATTTTATGTATTTTGAATTCAACAAAGCTCTATTTTTTAAGTTTTGAGTCGCGTAAATATTGCCGATTATGTCTGGACCATACTCAACTCTTATTGCGATTCCACTTTCCAAAACAGGGAATGTATAACAATTTAAATGTTTAAATGGTTAGTTTTGCTTTATAAATTAACAGGTGACACATGATATCCAATGCAGATTTATTTCAAGGCGTCTTAGCGTGCCGGAGCTGCAAATACCGTACAATTAATGTTTATAAAATTTATGGTTTTGGAAAATTAATCTTGCTGATTTAGAAGAAGCCTTATTAAAACTGGTTCGCAAGCATTAAAACCATATAGCAGAAGTCAAATTACCTTAGATGTGGCCTTTTCCAATAAGTCCTAATTCAAGTTGCGTCTTTGCAATGGTAAAATTCTCATTCGGAGAGAACACAGAACCTTCCGGCGAAAAGAAAAGAGGTTTTATTTGACAGCAATATATCTGGCAGTCCTCCAAGTCGAATTGGAGCCCTCTGTACCCTCTCTGTTGTCTTTCAGATGAAGAATAATTAATTAGAAACTTGTTTTTATCCCGAAATTTTCATTTAAAAATAAAAAAGTAATTCTTAGACAAGACTGAAACCGAAATGAAAAATATTTGGGTTACTTAAGGTAGAGAGCGATAAAAGTATTCAAAATCAATCATATTCTAAAAAAATTATCGAAAACAATTAACAGCTTTAAAAAAAATAATAATAAGGTCATAAAAGATTAATAGTCCCCTTAAAATAGAATTTTGTTGCTAAATGAATGATGAGTCAATAGTATATAAACAATAGTAATCCATTTGTAGTACAACCATAAAGATAACAAACACTCTAAAAAGCAATTGTACAATAAAAATGCACGATAAAATAACGTTTTAGCACTAAAATTTAAAAGAAATTGCAGACAGGAATTGGAAACAAACTGTACATAATATAGGAATTAATAGCCGCGTTTTTTTATTAGCTCCGGATAGCAAGCTATCGGGAGCACATGGGAAATTTATATTGAAAGTTTTCCTATTACACCCATGTGTCGCTAGAAAACAAAACCTAAATTTTTACCTAACTTCACGCGACTGTATACAATGTGATTAATTATCGCATAAAATCCTTTAAAGTGGCGGTCGAACTGTAAAACTTTGCAAGTTATTACGATTTCAATTTTTTGAGTAATGTTGGTAACCCGTTGAGTAATGTTCAAATCTCGTCACTTTATTGGCCAATTTGCACAATTAGCCAGATTTTTTTTAAAGAATATAACAAATTATGGGAACATAACATTTGTTTTACTTAAAAAACCTCTACTTTTTAAAAAATGAACTGACAGTCGAGAAAATGTTCCATTAACATATTTATTTTATTTATTATTATTAATCTACAGCATAATATCTACAAATTCACAAAACATTATTACTACCTAACTCTTAAAAATACCGTACAAAAATCACCTAAAATGTAGGCAAATTAAATAAAACATACTTGATGTTTAAATTAAAGTCAAAGAGTTATAAAATAATACTGTTTTACTAATAATCAATAAAAACAACATTTATTACAAATTATTAAACATTTTTTATTAAATTACATGTTCGAAATGCCCTCCACCCTCTTTGTAAACAAACAAAGGCTCTCATGAACCCACTTGTTGTTGTCCGACGCAATTGTTCAGGGTTGCCTCTTATTTCTGCTGCAGCAGCGAAAATTCTTGCTATCAATTGCTTGCATGTTTCAATAGGTATAGCGTGCACTTTTTGTTTCATAAATTCGCAGATTCCTCTACCGATCCACCTCAGGTAATTTTCGCGTCATCTGTCCACAATATTCGCCATATAAAATTGACATCACTTTATTCTTCGACAGCACGCGTGTGCATTTCCATTACAAAAATAGTATAAAAAATGCATATGATATCGGCTATATGAGAAGGTACACAAACTTAAAATTGTTGAAACACAAAACACTGAAAATACGTAGTTGTAGCGAACAACTGAACTATTTATTATTACTAAGAACCAATTTGAGTTTTCGATCATTTAAAAGATCAGGTTAAAAAGATTTAATTGGATAACATCATTTAACCTGAGAGCGACGCTTTTTTCAGCAAACGGCTAGAAACGCCCTTTTTCCGACAAATTGCTGTGCGTATATTTTATGAGAGAATTTTAATTGAAAAGTTGAATGAAAAATTATAAGATAACAGAAAATTGTGTAGCATGCCTATTTTAAAATGTTAAGAGAAGTTTGTCTGTTTTGTTTTCCCTTGGGTGTTATAGAATACCGCTATCACTATATTTTATTTTATTTTTGAGCTGATATTCATCATCGATGATGCAAAGAAGCAAATTTTTTTAATTTTCAAAATGTTTGTATTTTTAGTCAAATTAATTTGGTATTAATTGTCTTTTGATTTACTATTCCTTTCCTAAAAGTCCAAACCATTATGCTATATTTATAGGAATTGCCTCATTGTGTAAAAAGTAACGGTTTTCTACTCTTTTAATTTGAAAGAACTTTATCTAAAGTAAACAATTTACACACCTTAAGTGGTATTACTCACTTAAAATTGTAATTAAATCACACTGTGTTACTATTTAAAATCCGCCTCGATGAAAATTTACGCACTACATATATTGAAGGCAACAGCTAACTCCATTAAATGTAGGGAATTCGAACAAAAAAAATTAGAGTGTACTGTTCTCTAAAATCGATGGTTTATTTTAACAAAGAATCGTTTTATAGGTAGTATTGATAGATTTCATTTTATTTCATTCATTTCACACACATACATACATGAAGAAAAAAAATTAAAATTTATTCTTAACAAATTCAAACACTAAAACTTTAAATCTAGCAAAAGTTTTAACACTTATAATCTTGACCGGAACCTGATTCCTCCGACTTGTAAACAAAGTAAATAATGGAGAGTTGTTGTAAACATTAGAACGGTTAACTGGCAGTATTATATTGCTATTTCGAGCTGAACCAACTTTTATTTTACTGTATAAATAAACAGGAACTTGATTATTGATAATTTTATAGAGGAGTATTAATGATATATAATAAAAAAATTAGGTCATTGTGCAACAAAATAATTCTTTAAACTTGGCAGAGATATGATCTTATTTTCTTAATCCGTCGACGTATCTGGCTATGTTGTTCAAAATAACTTGTAAAAATTCCCTCGAGTTACAATCACAGTTCGTGTAAAGAAATTCACAATACAACACATGGGGGTTACCAACGTTCTAGCTATAGCAAAATTCAACCGGTTCTTATGGAGTTTCAATCCATATAATGTAGAGTTAATTTTACTACGTACATTGATAATCTGGGAATCCCACGTGAACGTATTGTTAATATACAAGTACCTAAATTATTAACGTGATTTTGAAATGGAATTATCTTATTATCAATGTAAATATCTGGGATGACTATAAAATCACGGTTTCAAATTAAGATTGCCTGGATCTTTGAAATATTCAATGAGACTCCATTAGATATAGTCCAGTCTAATATGTTGGATAAGGCCCCAAGTAAATTTGACATTCATCTGCATATAAATGATATTTGGAGTATTTCAAAACCTGCGGTAGATCATTGATAAATAGGGAGAATAATAACGGTCCCAAGGATAATTCCCTGGAAGACACCAGAAGGAATACGTTACGGATCCGACAACTGATCTTTTATTATGACTTTTTGATATCTGTCCGATAAATAACTATATATACGCTTAAGCGCAGTTTAATCAAATTTAAAATAAAGCATCAACTTTTGCAACAGTAACTTATAATTTAAACATTCAAAAGCTTTGGAACAATCGAGCAAGAATCAAGATGATATGCAATATCATCAAAAACTTGAAGAAGAATGGTGCCTGTGCTTTTATTTTATTAATTATTATTACGGATGATTATTACCGAAACCTGATTGAAATTGTGTTAAATGTCCGATAAATAACTATACATACGCTTAAGCGCAGTTTAATCAAATTTAAAATAAAGCATCAACTTTTGCAACAGTAACTTATAATTTAAACATTCAAAAGCTTTGGAACAATCGAGCAAGAATCAAGATGATATGCAATATCATCAAAAACTTGAAGAAGAATGGTGCCTGTGCTTTTATTTTATTAATTATTATTACGGATGATTATTACCGAAACCTGATTGAAATTGTGTTAAATATTTATATTTACTGATACGGTCATTGATTTGATCACGCAAAAGAATCTCGAAAACTTTAGATAATACCGATACCATACTGATTGGTGTAAGATTATCCTGCGAGTCATTATTTTGTTATGTTAAGATAAGCAAGTAAGTAAATTTACAAATTATTATTAAAACAAATTCAATGCAAACACATGTTATATATAACGTGTTTGAACTTAAGCCGAAATGTAATTAAACGTGTAAAAATGGCAAATTAATTATTGCACTCGACACACATAGTTACATTCAACAGACGTTCGTCATGCAAACGGTACGGCAACTTAAATTTTATTACAAAATTAGAAAATAGTTATTTATAATAATTTAATTTTAGAGACGGAATCCAATGCTGCTTTTAATACATCTAAAATACATCAGTTTAATTGTAATGTGGCAGTAACTCAACGCTTGAAAGTTATATTTACTAAATCCGAATGGCCACATTGAAGATGCAGATTTGTATAACTCTGATACAGATTTATATAATTCAAGTGAATGAAATATGTCTATTTTGGTGAAAATGTGTTTAAAAGGTTTGGTTGCCTTAATACTAATGTTAAAATAAAATTGTATTCTTGAAGCTATTTGTATTAATTTCTTGATTTTATTAAGTGTGCTCCTCATTCAATATTATGTTTTGTTTTTGTTTAATTGAAATTTTGGTTTAAACGGATGTGGCAATCTAATAATAATTTAATAAAAATTACAACCTAAATTGAAGTAAATTTCGGAACTGAGCGGTTTCCGGAAGGCCTCAGAAATTGAACGTTTTAATAAAATAAAACTAAATTTTATAATTGAATGCTAAACAAGTGATGAAATGATTTATTTATTCAACTGTTCAAGATATCGTCATTACTAAATACCAATGCCCCAGCCTAAGCTCCTCCTAAATATGTATACAAATATTTCGGTTAGAAACCATTTCCATCAAAGAAACTTGATTGCCTTTACGTATAGGGTCCTCTCCGGGTTGCAAACCCTTAATTACTGTTTCAGAACAAGTTAGTTGGCCCCTTATTGTGACTTTCTTGAAATTCTTGTTCTATTTTTTCTACTTGATCTAATTATAAAGTTTGAAAAATTCAATTTAAAATAAAAGCAATTGTAAAGTGGTAGTGTTTATCAATTAAACTTGTTCGCGATAAACTTGATACTTGATAACAATAAACAGTCGTAATTATAATATAAGAATTTAGAAAAAAAAAAAATTGCAAAAATTCCATAAAGTGAAATTTATCAAGAAACAAACTAGACACGCTTTAATGAACGTTTTGAGGTATAACTGTTATGTCAGTATTTCATGCTTTTGGCGTTACGAAATGTGCTACCCTGTTTCACTCTTCGCTTTTAATGGGAAGAGGTAGAGAGATCATTTATATATTATACCATTCGATAGAGGAAAGAAAAGCGATTCAGTATTGGAAGTAAAATTTCTGAATGGTTCTGATGCTTTGCATTTTTAATTAAATCATGAGAATGGATAAACAGATTTTAATGGGACAAACCCCGTTACTCGCGGCATGGTGTCCTTTACAAAAATATTTATATTTGTGAAATTCGTCGCCATTAGCGGAAAAAAAGAAAAAATTGAAAATTATTTTTATTGTGTTTACGTTTTTAGGAGCTTTTTCTAAAAATATAAATATTGGAAATGTTGACAGAGAGGTAACTCGAAAAAATCGAAGCAAAATTTACATTTTGAAAAATCGCTGAACTGTTAACCATCCAAATGAGGACAATGTGAAATTCGCGCTTTAAATATTTTATTAGATTTAATGGGCGACGCTATTATCTCGTCGACCCTGATTTCTATAAACATATTGGGTGTGTGAATATGACTCCACCCTTTTTTGTTAAATTAAAACACATTTGCTTGTTTAGAAAATGAAAGAACTATTTATTGAAAGTATGCTCCATTTGGAGCTACAACCTTCCCTCATTTTTCAGGCAGTTTACGGATTCCCTCTCTGAAAAAATATTGGTCTTTGGATGCGATCCAATCATTAAGCCAATTTTTGATCTCTGCGCGAGAACTGAACCGCTCTTCAGAAAGAGACGACCACATCGACCGATATAAGTAGAAATCTGAAGGAGCTATGTCTGGTAAATACGGCGGGTGGGATAGAACTTCCCAGTCCTGTCCTTGTAAATAATTTTTCACAACGTTTGCAACATGTGGTTTTGCATTGTCATGCTGAAAAATTAATTTGTTGTGTCTATGCACCCATTCTGGTCGTTTTTTCTCTATAGCTCACGCTCTATTCACCACGATTCACCCAAAATTTTTGGCGGTTGGGATTCTCATAATAAATTCATTTTTCATCTCCAGTAACTTTCCGATGCAGAAAACCTTTTCTTTGTTGTCTTTGAATCAGTATTTCACAAATGGTTTTTCGGCGTTCGAGGTTTCTTTCTTTTAATTCATGTGGAATCCAGTTGTTAGCTTTTTGAACCATTCCGATTGTATATAAACGTTTTGCAACAGTTGATCGAATAATATAATTACTTTGTTGTCATATTAAAGTCACCGTAAATTTCCGAAACAATACTTTCATAATAATAAACACAAAAAATTAAATTGAATAAATATAAAATCCGTCAGTTTAACGAATCGGTGTAGTGTTAAATTGAAATTGAGAAGGAATGCTAAAACACTACTATTGTTTGGCATGACAAACGACACGACTACGGGAATAGGGAGGGCCCTTAATGAACGAAAACATGTACATGGCAGCAAACTATGATAAAATATGTAAATCCAAAAATTATCAGGTACAAAAAAGTCAAGTTCGAAAAATTACATTAATAATAAATATAATAAATGCATTTATAAAACAGTGCAAAATATGTATTTTCATAACTATTGTTACTAACGCAATCAATGTACAATTTATCTACATATTATATAGGTATAAAAAATAAAATTCACCATATTTATCGGAAGTACTTCATAATCACAAGTGCATTTGCTAAAGTAAATACTACGTACAATCACTAAGTAAATACTAAATTACTATAAATAGCCAAGAAAACTAGTGGCATTAGCAAGTGAATTTCAGTCGGGAACGTTTAACTAAATGAAATATGGGTAAAATAGTTATTGTAATTGGGATCGTTGCTGCTCTCCTATTAGTCGTCCATCCATCAAACGGTAAGCTAAGATATATGTATATGTTTTAATAAAAAAATATTGAATTATTTCATTTGATTTAAATACGCAACAGCAATAAAGTGTTACTCCTGTGGACCTCAACTGTCGGGCACAAATTGCTATGAAGCCGTATTTAATGAAACAAATGAGGTAAATTGTGCTGCAACAATAACTAAATGCTTCAAAGCCATAGCAACATCATCTAATGGAATAAATGACCTTATGGTTCGCGGATGTGATCCATCATCGAAATGTGACATTTCTGCTATAAGTATTACTGGATATACACTAGAGTGTTATAATTGTGACACAGATTTATGTAATTCAAGTGTATGGAATTCGGCTAATTTAATGACAATGTGCTTAACAATTTTTGTTGCCTGTATAACATTGTTGAAATAATAAATGTGTTCTTGAAATTAAATGTGTTATGTATGTTCTTGGTTTTATTAAGTCTATCTAAACACTTACAAAGTTGAGTGAATTTATTCTAATAAATGAACTTGATTGTTTAAACGGGAACGGAAAAAATTGAAGAGTAGTAAACTGTGCCAAATGATAATGAAGGCTCACACGGAAACACGACTTATTATTTTCAATTTCATTATTGAGTATTTTTTCGCAATAGAGTTTCATTGTGATAATTACAATTATTGTTTGAAAATAAAACCATATTTTTTTCAATTTCTCGCAACTGTACATTCACATATATGATTGTAAGTTGTAACTTTAATAATAAACACAATATATTGCTTGAATTGAAACGCTAATTAAATAAAATTCTTTGGTTTTTTTTTTAATTTAAGCTCATATTCCTTCTTTTTGACTATTATAGATTTTGTACAGAAGAAGACTAAGAAGAGGAAACAAATTTTAATTAAATTTAATTGGTTTCTGAAATTGGGAACCTATACATTTCTGAAAATTTTTAGGATTCGGGAACAGATTAGCAGGGAGTAGCCCTTATTTTAAAAACTAAATCGTGATCGTGATGGAATCTTAAAATTTTTTATCACCCGTTTTTACGAATAATATACATACGTATTATTTATTTTGCTTTCCTCTATTTTATTCGCGATCATCGATCTTTTCCACTCATTATTTTTATTATTGTTATTGTTACTATTACTATTTTCTTACGTTAAAAAGATATTTTTAGTTACACAATTTATGTATTTTTTTTTTATTCAACACATAAATGTACTCGTCAAACGTGCTGCTATTTTTTTTTTTTTTTATTTGATTGAAGATCGATCCTATGTTATGATGATCATGACTATATGATGATTATAATTTTAATAATATAGTGTGTGGCTGATGATTATTATTTCCCATGATATATTTGGTTTTAATACATAAAAAATCTCGATCTTCTTAAATACGATCTTAATAATGGTAATGATTGCATTTCTATAAATTAGTGATGGGCTAAATCGATCATTTTTTAGAAAATAAACAAAACAGAACAAAAAAGATCGATTTGGCACATCACTACTATAAATGCTAATGATGATTTTATGAAAAATTTACAGATCACCCGTTTTAAATTTTGTGGTCAGTTGCAGAGTAACAAAATGCCAAACGTATATAGAAAAATATGTGCATCAATGTTATCGTGATTGTAATGAACATTACTTTTATTACCGCTCATCATGAAAACTATTTCCATTTTTAGATTTAATTTTCTGTATATTTTCTGCGTTATATATCTCTGATCTCCATGATAAAACTTTGATATATAAATAGATATTTTTTCTAGTTTTTCCAACTTGAATTTATTAAACTTGAAAAAATTTGTATTATACGGTTGATCGATCGAACTTCGTGGGGAGATCAACCGATCGATAGGCGCAGACACACATAATTATAAATATTTCGCAAGAATGCATTTATATATGTACTCGTATGTATAGAAAAAAAAAATGAGATCATCGATCTGTTTTTATTTTTTTATCAATTATGATAATTTTGTGTTGTTGTTGCTGTAAGAAATTCCTATTTTTATCGAACGATCGCGTAAACGTGTTTTGCGATAATAATAATTATTTTGTGATAATGATCATAATTCAATTACATCATAAATTTTACTCACGATCACTTTGAACTTTTTATTTGTCTGCTTCTTCGTCTTCTTCTAGATCGTACTTCACCCAACGTCTTATTACATTTTTTTTTTGCTATATTTTCAACTATATAACTTATTATATATAAACTAATTATAGAATGTTTAATGTTGTTGTTGTGCTATTTATTTATAGTTTCATGAAATTGGAAAATAAAATGGAAAATCTATTTAAGTACAAAATGTATGTAACGATACGAATAAGAATAAGTAAAATAATAGTGAGTTAGGTTATAATGGTCGTATAAGAAATGTTATGTCAATGCACTTTAACGCAGAAGAATCGCGATTAAAATATGTGTACGATTTTTGCGTGCGAAAGAATTTCGTATTCTGTGTAATGTATTTGTAGATTTAGTATTGGGTAATCATAGCAACGCAATAATAAGTAACATAAATAAATTAAATGTAAGAATTTATTTGGCGTTAATCAAGTTAAATAATTTATTGAGTATTTAATATGTAAAAGGAATGAATTAATCGCTTTCAATATAGAGCTGGCGGTGGTTTATAAATGTTATTACAAATTACCTTGGAAACAGATTTTTATAAGCCCATTGCTCAAATTGAACTTTTAATAATTATTACCGAAACGGGCTATTCCGGATCGGATATAACTTATTTGAACGAGCTTTGAAACATTATTGTAATTATTACCGAGTGGTTTTGAGTAAGATAGATAACTTCTAAACGTTATGTGTTAAATTAGGAAAATTAACAAATTTCTCCGCTTATTGAAAGGTAGGTTACTTATTGTGTTAAAATTATTATTATAAACAATAAAATCAAGACTCTGGACGTTTAGCGAAAGGGAATTTCTGATGGGCGAAAATTTAAGGTTAATTTTTCTTTACATAATTGGATTTCGTTAAAAATGTATTTTTTAATATTAAATATTGATTTACAGTTTTAATTTAATTTTGTCCATTTTTTGTTCTCGAATCCTTCCATAGGTACCTTAATATCTGCTTCTTTAACTATTCTCGAACCTGGGAAAACTGGAGCTGTTTGAAGCTTTTATTTGATTTGTTGAGAGGTTGAGTACAAAGCGTGATTAATATAAAAGTAAAACAAATTTATAAACCAACTTATCCCACGTTTAGATCCAAAAGGAAACACATTTTTCAGCAAGCTACAATAGATTTTCAGCAGACACCGCAGCAAGTTACCATAGCCCTAAGCAAAACAAATTTTAATGATGCCAACCAAAGATATCAATTAATTATGGCCTACCCTAATCTGTATTCCTCCGGTAAGCGGAATATTATTATAAATGAAAATTCTTTAATGCTCCTGTTTTTCTCTTAACAAAATTGCTTAACACGGAAACTGTTTTTTTTTTTTTTTTTTTGGGAAATTTTGTGCAATATTTATTAATTATATCACAGAAGTATTTTATTTTGTTTTTCTGAACAGAACATTATATTCCTTTTCTATCTGTTTTTCGTGTACGATTAATAATTCTTTGGGGCAAGAAGAAGAATTTTGTCAAACTTGACAAAAAAATATATCCAAACATTTCTTAAAAGTGACATTCATTAAACGTTCATCGGGTGTCCCATTCTAAAACAGCTCCAACTATGTGCTCCAACAATACATACATACCATCCGATACATGTCTATGAGGTGCAGTCAAATTTGAAAAAGATGGTGAGAAATCCAAGAGCATTTGTGCAAAATTGGGTGAAAAAGCATCAAAGATTATACTCGAACAACATCAAATAATTAGATTAAATCGGTCTATAACAGACGGCTTCCTCGAATAAAACTGATATTATGAATAATAGTTCTGTGGAGTTCAAACAAATTCTATGAATTTTACCTGAACTTACAGCTCTTTGAAATCGAGGTAATATTTATTCGTTATATCATACATAAATAACCAAAGACAATATTGTTTAAATAACAATTAAATATGTTAATTAAAAATGTTTATTAAAGTGCAACACCTAAACGATCCTGGTCAAACAAATAAAATAATTTACTCGTATCATCGTCAACAAGTCTAAATAAAATGTATACCTCTAATCTCAAAAACGTAATTTGGATCCATTTATGTACAATGATCGTATCATTTTTTTTTTATTATTTCCACATTCCACTTACTGAATTAATCTCGGCTAATTGGCTAATAAATATTCAAATTTTTCTAAATCATTTACATATATTCCAATTTGTTTTCTGTGTTCAGCTACTTAACTTTTTCTTAATTTTTTTGTGCGAGTAGTTCGAATTATTGTTGATTGACCGTCAACCGGTTGCTTACGTATGGTTTTTATAGGTATATGTATACTCACGTAATGTATTAAATTTACAAATAACACATGTTTATCAATCGATATTTGATTAATTCGCGGAAATTCAATATCTACCAGTTAATACTAAAAAAATTATTTGCTTTAAACACTTATAGTATTTTTGCTGCATACTCTTTACATAGAATGAATCTATGTACGAGCAATTGTTTAAAGTTGTTAATTAAATGTTACACATGCCAAATAATTAATTTGTGTTTTGCAACACATGCGCTCTTCGTTTATTGACTTTAAAATAATTAATTTGTGCGATTTTTTTTATTACAAGCTCGCGTCTTATTGCGCTAACTATGCAATATGATAGCAAAATTCCATTTATAAAATGCAGAAGGAAGTAAATATTCTATGACACTTCATTTAAAATTTCTTTGTGGTAAGTTGACCTGATAGGCACATGAGGCACATGATATATTTTAAGCATACGATCGTACGATCATTAAATTACATATGGGTATAAGTTAATTGAATGACAATAATTTCCATATTGTTGATATAGTATTGAAGTTTCCACTGCAGTCAAACGAATTTAGTTTATATATTGGAATAATTTCTATTTTTTTTTTTTTTTGGGATCAACGTACTATTAGAGGAAAAGCTCGTTTATGTTAAATTTAAAATTTACTGACTTTTCTATCACTAACTCGTGCTATGCGCTGCAAAATTAGTTTTCACAATTTTAGAATCGAAGGCCGATAGGCGGCTAGTAATCAATAATTAGAAGGGAATGATTTTCAATTTGTAAGCAACATAAGTATTAGTAAAAAAGAGGAAAATGTAGCCCTTAAACATGCGATTCAAACCCGTTTTTCATAAACCAAAAATTTAAACTTTTTTCGTATATTTTTAGTTTGCAATTTCTGTTAATTGTTCTAGTCCAATCCACTCCGGAAACACTGTAAGGAAATTATATATAGCTGACACTTATGTAGTGTTTCTGTTTATTATCATTTCAAATATTCCGGAGTTCCAAAATTGACGTAAAACGTTATTTATCTATTAAATTCTTTCTATGTCATTTTGAGACTTTTTAATATGATCTGCATACAATTGGTACCATCAAATATAGAATTAACATTCCTGTCAACACGACACACCTGGGTGTATATTTGGATTTTCCATTTTTTGGAAACAATGAAAATTTCTTGTCATACTGAGTTTTTCAGTAGTCGCCCATAAAATTGGGTCAATATTTACGATTTTCATATAAAATGCACTATAAAATTTAATACACACCAGGGTATGCTCGTGTTAATGAAAAGTAGTTCGATACTCGTGTTGACACAAAGGTTAAATCTTAATTATATGGTAAATTTAACTGTTTAATTTGTAAGGTACAAATTATATACAAATTATTTTTCAGCTGTTTCCGACGACAACAGGTTGTTTTTGGCGATAGTCCAATTAAAATTAAGTTCTTTTTGTATTTTAATGATGAAATTGGTAAAAATTCTAATTAACTTGCAAATTTAAAAAAAATGTAACGCTGTGTAATTAATAAGGGAAGATGGTTGGTCAGTTTGACTTTGGACAACTCTTTCACTAATATGGTATACCAAATTTTATTGATTTGCGGTATTGGCTAAACCTCGTTCCATTATAGCTGATTTACAATAAATATTTTGGTCTTTTCTTAAAGACAATAGATGTATATGATAAAAATCGCATTTTTGTATGATTTAAAAAAATAAAAAAACCAAAAATTAAGACAAATTTTGAATGACGTATTATTACGTATTATTACAGCAAATTTAAAGAAATTCGCCAAATTTAAAAAAAAAAAATGGTATAAATATAAATACCAAGAAATTTAAAAGATTTAATTAATAAATATTTAAAGAACTAGAGGATTTTTAGAATTCTAAGAAATTTGTAAATTTTGAATTTGTTTTAAGAATTTCAGGAGCGTTAGGTTAGGTTAGGTTAGGTTAGAGCGGCTGCCAAAACGCACACTTAGACCGATGACGATCCGTTGTGATACCGAGGGATCCTACTCCCCTTCCACCTTCACTGGAACCAATTTGAGCTATTTACGTATAGCGTAAGATATCTCGCACATTGCAGTTCATGAGAACCATAAGGCCGTCCAAACTATACTTGCCCAGATATTTGTGCCTCCTGTAAGCTAGCGCCGGGCATGAGCAGAGGAAGTGGCTCAGAGTCTCTTCCTCCTCCTCATCCATGCAGCTTCTACAGAAGTCATTTGTCATTGACCCAAGCCTCCTCGCATGCTCCCCAATGAGGCAGTGTCCTGTGAGTACCCCTACGACTATACCTAAGTCAGGTCTGCTTAGGGATAGTAGCGTCTTGGAGCGCTCCAAGTCCAGTTTCGGCCAGACTTGCCGCGCTACATTGCATGTTATGGTGTTAGTCCACCTCTTCTGTGCCGAGGCTATCGCCTCATTACCAAGCGCCCTAAAAATCGCCGCTATGGGCCTCCTCAGATTTGCCCTTTCCGGTTTCAATTGGAGAGTTGTACCTTGCCTTGCCGGTTCGTCCGCCCTACAGTTCCCCCGTACATCCGAGTGACCGGGGACCCAGACTATCTGCATATTGAACTGCTCACTCATCTCGTTAAAAGATGAGCGGCACCTCAATGCCACCACGGATGTCAGGGAAACTGAATGCAGCGACTTGATTGCCGCCTGACTGTCCACATGTATTGTTATATCCCTTGTGGATATGACATTATGCCTCAACCAAGTCAGCGCTTCCTCAATCGCTACCACCTCCGCCTGGTACACACTGCAGTGATCAGGAAGACGAACGGATAAATTCACATTTAATTTGTCACAAAACACTCCTGCTCCGACTTTGCCGTCTAGCTTGGAGCCGTCAGTGTAAAATTGAATACAACCAGTTTCTGCTATTGACCTGTTCCCCCATGATTCCCTTGAGGGGAGAAGAGTCCGGAAACCCATTTCAAAGCAAACAACCGGTGTTGTGTAGTCACTATTCACCATATCTGCCTTTAGCGACCTGCCAATCGTCGAGTGGCCCGTCTGAAGACATTTCCACTCACCCACGGCAGAGAGTCGTGCAGCTGTAGTTGCCGCTCTCTGCTTACCAAAGATGTCGACAGGAAGAAGGTAGAACATAGCCTCCAGAGCACGTGTAGGGGTTGTCCTCAGTGCCCCGCTTATAAGCAAGCAGGCCGTTCTCTGCACCTTCTCTATCCTATTCTTATAAGTTTTCTTGTCTAGTGCTGGCCACCACACACTCACCCCGTTCATCAGAATCGGTTTGACTACAGCGGTGAAAAGCCAGTGTACCAGCTCTGGTTTTAGACCCCATCTCCTTCCGACGGCGCTCCTACACGAGTACAGAGCCATGGTAGACTTCTTTACCCTCTCTAACATATTGAGCATCCAATTTAGCCTACTGTCCAAGATTATGCCCAGAAATCTTGCCTTATCACTAAAGGCAAGTGGCGTGCCATTTAAGGTAGAAGGGGCGACTACCGGAATTTTATATTTCTTGGTGAAGAGTACCAGCTCTGTTTTGGATGGATTTATACCCAGCCCACATTTGCTGGCCCACTTTAAAATGATTACGAGCGCGTGTTGCATGACCTCCTTAATCGTGCCTAGGTACTTACCCGAGATCGCGATCGCCACGTCATCTGCATACGCTATCACTCCTATTCCCTCCCTCTCCAGTTCCAAAAGTAATCCATTGATAACTATGTTCCAGAGAAGAGGTGATAGGACACCACCTTGCGGAGTTCCTCTAACTACTCGCCTCCTAATGGTGGTTTCCCCCATATCCGCATTAATAATCCTGCCTTCTAGCATCTGATTTATTAATCTCCCTAAGGGGTCGTCCACACCTAGGAAAGACAGTCCTTCCCGAACTGCCTCCGTCCTGACATTGTTAAAGGCGCCCTCTATATCGAGGAAGGCTACCATACAGTACTCTTTCGAGTGGATTGATTTCTCAATTGTTCGCACCAGGGAATGCAGAGCCGTGTCCACAGATCTCCCTTCCCAGTACGCATGTTGAGAAGTCACCCACCTACTGGGATTTATTTTTGTACGAATGTACACTTCGATCAATCTTTCCAATGTTTTCAACAGAAAGGATGATACAGTTATCGGTCTTAGGTCCTTTGGGTAGGTCTGTGAATTCTTTCCCGTTTTCGGGATGAAAATCACCCTGACCTCCGTCCATTTCCTAGGAATATAATTCAATTTTAGACACCCCCTGAAGATCACCTCCAGCCATGGGAGAATGATCGACGAGTGTTTTTGCAGCTCATCTGGGATGATACCGTCCGAAAAAGCCGATTTAAATGGTTTAAAGCCGTTTAGTGTCGGGTACCCCGACGATACTCCTTCCCACTCCCCGCCAAGCTCCGTCGACACATCCACACTACCTGGGAAATGGGTATCCAGCAGAAGCGCCAGTGATTCCCCAGTAGACGTTGTCCACAGCCCATCAGGTTTGATTAAGTAACTAGGGCTCGTTGGACTCTTAGACAAGATTTTTCTGAGGCGCGCAGTCTCCGGAAAACCTTCAATTTTTTCACAGAATATCCTCCAAGACCGCCTCCGCGCCCTCCTTAGTTCTTTTTATACTTTTTAAGGTGCTCCTTATAGGAGTCCCAATCCTGAGCTTCCCTAGAGCCCTTTGCTCTATTGAATGCTTACCCACTAACTATTCATTCCTTGGCATATGCTGTTCCACCGTGACTTGGGGATTTTGTAAGGTTTATTCCTTCAACGCTGTATATTAGCCCAGGAAAATTCCTGGTTACCAGTAGTCACCACGTGGAGGTGGTACATGCACTTGCGAGTCACTCCTGGGTATGTAATATACATCCATCCGTGACCACCCATCCCCTACCTCCGGCATAGTGGGTGCTGTGATAGGTTGCGGAGCCGATGAAATTCATTCGACTTTGTCCCCCCCCACCACATTCACCAAAACTACTAGGAGCGTTAATATTCCAAGAATTTGAAAAGTTGTTATGAAATAAAAGAATTTCAAAATATTCAGATTGTTAACTTATGACAACACTGTGATCAAAAGGTAAGTAAGACTTTTTAAATAAAACACAAACGGTTTATTATAGTTTCAAAATTATTTCATCCCCTTCAAAGTAATCCCCTTTGGATAGAATACACTTATGCCAACGTTTTTCCAGTCTTCGAAACAGTTGTTAAAATTGATTTGCGGAATGTTCTTCAGAACCTTCTTCGATTCGGCTTGCAACTTTTCAATGCGATTTTTTGAGTTTAGTTACCGAGGCCCTAGGTATTCTGCATCACTATGCTTATACCAAAACCTCGACATAACAAATAAGTTTTTATGTTTTTTTATTTTGTTCTTAGTAGCATTCCTACAATTTATTCCCCTAATACAAACCCTGTAGAAATTTTAGTGACGGCGTTGCAACATCACTTAAATGTAAAGTGGTTTGCAAACTGAAGTCATACAAAATGGTATTTTTGCAGTTTCCACAACTAAATTTCGCTATTCAAATTATATTAAGAAAATTGTGAATAAAGCATAGCCTCACGAAACAATACTTTACTTTTCTTGTAAGACTTTAGAGAATGGACAAGTCAGTATCTGATATAGTTATATATACTTTGTATATATATATGTAGTAGCAATATTCAATATTTAGCTGAAACCATAAATTTAGAATTATCGTCATTATATGACTTCCATATAAAATTAACATTGAATTGTGAACTTCCTTCTGTATATACTATAGGATTCAATAAAGGATTAATTTCGAAGAATTAGAACGGTGTTTACACGGTAAATAATTCAGAAATTCTAAATCATTTACATTTTTTTCGATAAACTTGTCTGAACACATCAAAAATTACACGACATTAATTACGATAAGTAACGTTTCAAATAAACTAAAACCTTGGATCAATAATAACTTAATTGGTAGTATTCGTCAGAAAAATACTTTAGCTAAAATAAGTAAAAAACACCCATGTAACACTAAAATTAGAACTAAAGTTAAAATTCTTTCAAGATAAATTTAATTAGATTTCGAAAATGCTAGAAAACTGAAAAACATTATTTCGCGAATATACATAGGTAATATAGTATTTTAAAGACATCGATACGTCGATATGCAGTAGGTTTGATCATTTAGATAGTCTTGAAATTACTTCTATTATTTCCACGCTTAAAAATAAATTCTCTTCAGGTCGTGATGGAATAAGTTCCATACTAGTCAAAAAATTTGCAGTTACATATTTTGTCACTCCCATTGTATCATATCTTTAATAAAAGTTCTCTGCTCGGTCAATTTCCAGCAGTTCTGAAACAAGCTTTAGTAATTCCATTATTTAAAGGTGGTGAAGCTGAGAAATTATCGCCCAATATCTTTATAGAAACGCGTAAAAGCTCGCATTCTGTTATTTATAGATAAAACCCAATTTATTTCTGAACAGCAATGTGGATTTCAAGGAGGACTGAATGCTAAAAATACATTAATGCAATTACTGTCAACAATATACATATGACTAGATAAATGCAGGCGGAGTTTTTAATTGCATGTTTATTGATGTTATGACTCGTGGATCCGCTAATAGTTGGTTTCGGTCTTATTTGGAAAACACGACTAAAAAACCTAGTGTTAATAGGATTTGCCGTAATATTGAGCATATTCAATGTGATGTTCTTCAAGGTTCTGCCCTGCGTCCCTTTCTATTCCTCATTTACAGTAATTCAATGCTAGAACTTAACCTTTATGCAGACAAAATAGTATTTGCAGATAATTTGTCACTACTGTACAATGGATCTTATCTATCAGAGTTTTACGTTAAAATACATCATTATTTAAAATCTATGTGAGTGACAAATACAAAATAATGCAGTTCCAAATGTCAAACAAAAATTATAATAGCAGTAAGAATTATTTTATATACCCCTATGCTATTTAATCAGTTACCAAAGATAAGAATTATTAGTTATATCAATTCGTTCTTAAAATCTTTAAAAATTTGGTTAATGGAGCGGATTTTGTTATTTTTGCGGTTTTTGAGAGTGATTGAGAGAGTTCAGAAGCAATTTGTTCTGTTCGCGCTCCGATATTTACCGTCCACGCGTGCTGTGGAATAAGTCCACCACCTTATCGAGATCGATGTATATCATTAATTCCCGTATCGATTGTACCGAATTACTCGCACGTCTAAAAATCTATGCTCCCGAACGCCGCATGCCAACAAACTATGGTCTTTCGGAACCGGTCCTGAGAATATCACGGGTGTTCAATTCAGTTTTTGAAATTTTCGATTTTCACTTGTCGAGAGATTTGTTCAAGAATGTTTTATTTAAGTTTTCTAATAATTGTAGTTAGCCGTAATTGTTTGTACCGATTATAGTCACTGTACGTTACGTATCAATTTTTATTACTTTAATTTTTTTTATTATTCATAATTTGTTTGATCCTCTACAGTTAGTAGTTTCTACAATTTTAAATATGTGCAGGTGGTTCCAAAAATTGGTTGTTCAGTCGACCACAGGATCTTCATAGTTTCCAAAATTTTCTCTGCAGTTGAGGTTATCTCAGTGAAATATTGATATTATTTTAATTTTAAGTCAAATTTATTCTAAACTTGTTTACGGAATAGGTATTATGTTTTAATAAATTATTTGTAATGATGGAAAATACAAAAAAACAAGAAAAAAAAAAAAAAAAAAAAATATATATATATATATATATATATATATATATATATATATATATATATATATATATATATATAAATATATATATACGAAAAAATCGTGCTCCTCCAGCCAGTAGTAGTTGAACACACGCTTACGAGTAGCATTTGTCTCGAAACGGTTTAATGTACATTTTTATCTCAATTCATCTGTTATATGTATGCATTGATTTAAATCACTAAGTAGCACAATAATATACATATAGTACATATATCAAAACTTTCACTGAGGTCAGCGATTTCAAATTTCTGTTCTTATTTAAATAATAAACTTGAGAAGGAACTTCAGAATCAAAATGGATCTACAACTCATTAATATTCAATAATAATGCAACTTCTGAAAATAGTTACATTTTATAATACGTTTAAGATTACCTACTTAAAGCGATTTAAAATATAAATTAAAAAGGAAATATTTATAGTATACATAAGATTCTGCAATTTCGCAGAAGTGACCTTCTTCATCTTTGTTTTAAATACGAATTTTATGTTATTGAACATTGCGAAATATGTATGCAACATTGGTCGCAAAAGGGTTAAAAGAAATATTTCTGCCGCACGAAGAAAAATATGTTAATATATCTCAAGATAATATAATAATTGAACAGGGTCAATGTCATAAAATAAAAGCTCTTACATTTTTTTTTATTCCATCTTCTAGCTATTTAATAATGAAAAAGATAGAAAAAAAATGTTAATATGCAAGAAGCACACGATCGGTGAATGATCGCGATTATAGAAGAATGAAAAATAAAAAATCTGTTTGCTGCCTGCATCTTGTAATTTACTTCTCTTCTTCGTTTGATTTTAATTTTAGTTATCTTCAAAGAATTTTGTGATTCATTTCAAGAAAATTTACTTCGGTGAGAAGTTATCAAAAAAATAAAAAAATAAAATGTTAGGAATGTTGGTAATTTAAGAATAAAATAACAAGAAAAACTAATTGATCTTAAAGGGAAAAAAAACGTGATAAGATAAATGTAAAGCTCTTACGAGATGAATATTCTTGTTATAATTTGTTTTTAAATTAAATGCATTTCCATCACAAATATTTTTTGAGTAGTAAGTAAATTAATTATATTCGTTTCTGCTTGCTATAGGTAAATTTGATTTGAATACCCTTTCAATAATACTTTGATAACATATCATAAATATCTACAGAAAATTTGCATACACCACAAAATGTTATTCATAAAACACGCGACAACTATTTATTATTATATTGTTAGGTTTAGTTACTTTTATTATTATTTCATTCATTCATAAAATTGTTATTTCTTACTATTTTTGAATATGTATTGTTTGTTGTCTTCAAATTTCTTTAGTTAGACAGGAAATAAGAAAAAAAATATCGCGAAAATAGCTATAAGATATTAGAATTATTAGTCTATATCATTTTGTATGTGTATGTGTACTTTGAGCATTTGAGAAATTTAAATCGAAAATTTATATTTTTCTTCGTTGCTCGTATTTCAAGCACGCAAATTTTATTTTAATCCTGAATAACCTTACGTAGTTTAATTGACTTTAGTAAAGTGGACATTAAATTGACAAGTACGCAATAGAGAAATTCGGTTTTGAAATAATTTTCCGCGTTTTTTTTTTTTTTGCAAAATCTTGATGTGTGCTATTAAAAAATATAAAATCATGGAAGTCACAAATTTTAAATTATTAATGAAGGTTGCGGTTAAATTCACCGAAAATGACAAATAATATTTCATAAAATATGGTACGTATAGAAACTCTTGAAGATAAAGCAAATCAGATGCAGTTTGTTTCTTCAAATAGAGATTGACGCCATCATCATAAATTTGCACCTTTTTTGCTGAAGTAATGTATTTTGAGAATTGGAAAATAACGTCAAGCATAATAACGACATAATATGTTTTCTGGTTAGCGCGGGATTCATCATTATATCTTTTGTTACTATGTGTCCCGCTGATGACGATTAATAAATTTACAGAATCGAAAAATATGGGCAATACCTCTCTTTAAAGCTTAATCATGGTACAAGATACATCATAACAGATACATCATTTTTCATAGATTATTCTTCTAACCCAGTATGACCAAAGATATCTTGAATTTTGAAAATGTTGTGCAATTCTCTTAATCCTGTGTTCAAACAGCCAGTTTACAAAAAGATGACAGTCCAATCGTTCGCTTAAGTTGAATGTTCCACTATTGAGATTATTCATTTCAAAAATAATATTTGTCAGCCAGAGCTAACCTAAAAATTATTAATCAAATCAAATTAAAATAAATTCGTTGGTCGTGAATGATGTCCATTTTGCACTGTGTCCATTTCTATGTGAACTAATTAAAAACTAAATACGAAGTAACCCCTTTGTATATTAATGTAAGTATATTCAAAAACTATTTCACAAAATGTACTAATATAATTATATGCATGTGTATGTAGTATTTTATTAGTTTCCATAGTAAGAAGTAAAAAAAAACTAAAAAAAAACCAAATAATATGAATATAACAAAGAAAACTATTCGTTCGCGGTCAGTAACGGAGAGCATGAACATAGTATTACATTGAAGTAAATAAAAAACTAAGGTCAATAACTTAAACAAAAAAAAAAAAATAGTTTTAATCGTTGATTTGTTTCGTTGCGAGTGCACACACAAAGAAATGAAAACGATTTTATTGCTCTTTTCCTATTTTCTGCACACATTTTCTTTGGAAAAACTCCGCCAATGTTTATTCATTTTTTTGTTTTACTTTTTTATACTACCACACGTAAAAATTCGAAACGGTAGAAAAAAAAAGAAAAGAAAGAAAGCTTTAATACAACAACGAAAATGTTTTTTTTTTTGTTTTCGAAAACTTAAAATTTTTTTAAAAATATTTTTTAACTTTAGTTTGTTATGAGATTTCATTAGTGTTAAACGTGCCCGCGTCGTACCCTCGTCTGATTAAAGTTTTTGTTTATAAGGTATTCGATCGTTTTTTTTTTTTTATGTTGTAATTAAATAATTTTATATTTTTGTGTATTTTGATGTTGAAAATCATTGTGTTTTGGTGAATTAATTATATAATATTTTTGTGATGACCATTAAAAAATTTGTGCAAATTATAAAGTGAAGCGAGGAAATTTTTATTTGATTTTATCGGGAAACAGTTGGCCGATTTTCTTTGAATTTTTTATTTCAATTTTTTTTTTTTTTTTTTTTTTCATTAAAAATTCATAATAAATTATTTCGTTTTGTTTTGTTTTTATGTTATGTGAAAATCGTTTGTTTTCCAATAAATAGTAGTGCAAATAATTTGCCTCCCGACTTTTCAATAATATTTTATATTGTGTGTCAATTAGAAGTTTTTTTTTTCAAATTATAGTAAAAGAAATAATAGTTTTTAATTTATTGGTGATTTGAGTGTTGATTTATTTTTATTACGAATTTCTTGTATGGAAAATATATTCCAATCCAACCAAAAACAATTTATTTAATTTTTGGGTGAAGGGGTAAGTTTGATCGTTAAATTTTGGTTGTTTTGGTATTAGGTAAACCAAAGCATTTTTTGTTTTTTGATTGATTGAAGCTATTGAGCTCATTATTACTAGCGAATATCATCGATTTTTAATAGTGAACTGTTATAGATTAAAAATATATTACAATTAACCGGCATTGACCTTGTCCGTTATTTTCACACTGTACTGCTATTTTTAAATGTTTTTGAATGGCTACCCTCTAGTACTGTGCTCTTTTTAATGGGTTGTAATTTATTTACCTTATATAAGTATTTAATTTTATGGCACAAGCGTGATATTTCAAGAAGTCAGTTTATGAGTTATCGCTTATAAAAATCTCACGTGTTTTTTTAATCACAATTTCGTGCTGATGTTGTGCTCAATAATGAAATTTCCACTCCAGATTAATCTAATCATAATTTTGAACCACTCATATTTTCCATATGGTTATAGCATAGATAATTTATAATTTTATATGATATTTTTTATAAACTGCAAATAATTCGATTTTAATTTCTATTTTATTTATCGTGTTCAAAAAGAAAAATAATATTTTAATTAGCAGCGAGTGCAGTCGACCTACAAATCGATATCACTGATTTCACAGCACTTACCCTTGTGGAGCACATTATTTAAAATTTCTCATGCGATGTAAACCTTATTGCCTAGAAAATCAAAAATGTCGGATTTTTTGTATATATTGTATTTATTTATATTTAAGTATAAAGAACCACTCCTATTACAAGTGTCGAAGGGATACTACGATTAATTTTGAATAATTATATATTTAATTATATTAACAAAAGCTTGTTTCAGATTTTGAAAAGCTCAATTGTCAAGGTAACCAGTAAATCCATTCTGTACTCCGATTTGGAAGTAAAACCGGTTTGAAATTTTAATCCGCGATTCCGAGTATGACAAAAATACTTCTGTTATAGGTACCTATTAACAATAAAAATTTTCTCTCTAAATGGTAAAAATAGTGGTGAAAAAATTGTAAAATTTTAAAAATTTGTTCAACTTCAAAAAAATTATAAAACCCCAGAATTTTGTAAATTTAATGTTACAGAATTTATAAAGAAAGAATTTATTAATACAAATTATAAATTAAAATTGAATAAAACATTTAATTTCTTAAAATGTTTACATAGTTAGAATTTTGTAAAAACTCGAGAAAAATATTTGGGTAAAATCCAAAATTTTATAAAATGCATCTTACATATAAGAACAACAATTTATTTTAATGTCTACATCCAATTAAGGTGTATATGCTTTGAGTTGAGTCAACTTTAATCCTATCGAGACGAGTTTTAAGGGCCATTAAATACACTGCAAAATTACTCGACTCCGTAAATAGTGAAGGTTTAGCAAGGATTAAACTCTTCTCGATTCGCAGCATAGATAAAATAAATATCATCGATATAAGCGATTTTTTGAAATTGTAGATTTTTTCGTTCTGTCTTCTGTGTAGTGCAAGTATGCATCTTTGGTAACATGTTCACTTATTAAATTTTTAATAACTTCAACAAAATGTAAACTAAAATGCAGATGATATCTGCATAATTGAACTGCAGGGCAACGGAGTGACGAGCTTTTGATCCGCTATAGTACAATTTTCAGTTTCCGTTTTTCTCCGACGACTAGGTTTAGGAGATTCTGCAAGCACGATGTTGATAGCGTTAAATTGTTGGCATGGTATAGTGTTTCTTTTATTGGGTTTTCTAAGGTACCTATGTAGGTCTAGATTTATTTCTATTTTTTATTGAGCTTTCGAACTCAATTCAAATCCATTTTCAAAAACTTGAATCGAGTACGAAAGCTCAAGCAAAAAATAAAAAAATAAATAAATCGAACCTAAAACCAATCAAATTTTTTTTAATCATATACAATTATTGGATCAATATTTATCTAAATAGGTCTAGATGTTTGCTAACTCAGATTCATTATGAAGTCATGTTAAATCAAACCATATAAAGATTTGTTTCTGCCAAAATTTCTCAGGAGAATTTTTTTTTTTTTTTTTCAGCAAAAGATTAAATATTTTTCTCTTATAATATATTTCTGCAATAGATTCATTCAATGATGGATGATGACAGTGCTGCCGAAGTTTGAAAATGTATTTATTTGTGCTTATAAAACTGACAACTGACGTTTTTTGAGGTTTTAAAACTGGCAACGTAGTTTTAATTAATATTTCATAAAAGATTGTGGGTGTTTAAGATAAGAGATTACATTTTCGCTTTAGAAAAACAATTCAGAAAATATATAAAATTTCGGTAGAATTTTTTGTTTGCTATAGACATACATATTTTCGTAAAATCAAATTGAACTGAAAAATGCACCCTTTTCACACGTCTCAATGCAGTTATAGGCGCTCAAGTCGATAAAAGTGATAACAAATATGCCGACACTAACAATATTCATCGGTAGGTACAATAATATGAAAATGTATTCATGTTTTCATGACTTCCAACTTGCGTGAAAGTAAATACATATTTCAACAACAAACAATGAAAACTATAACTATATGTATGAATAAAAAGCAATAACACTAACAGCGACAGTCAACTTAAAAATGGGTTAATACGAAATGACTCATGTTTTATGTATCAACGTATTATATCATGTTTCTACTTACCTTGGTGCCCATACATTTTGTGTAACGACGTCACCGTGAAAATCCCAAATACCACCTCCTCTTACTTATGTACGTATATACGAGTTTACTTTAATTGAATTCCAAGATTTATCTGCTGTGTATAAAATAAATTTATAGTTTTCAAAGACATTAAGTTTTATTACCTGAATTCACGTGAGTAACGACGCACTTGTTACAGAATTTGTTATGCCTTCTGATAATGAAAAAATGTTTGAACACACTTCAATTTGTGCTGCAATTCACAAAACTAATTTTGTTTACGTTTCTAGAGTTAAATACGCTATGTGATGTTTACACATGCAAATGTCCAATTTCTCATGCATGGGTTATATTACAAATACAATTTATATATGTCACAGTATTTTATAATAAAATCGATTGTCGTCAATTGACTGCTAAACGTAATCATGGTTTCCAAATAAATCGTAAACCGTACAACTTGACACGCGCGCAAATTAATTCTAAAAATTGGTCTGCAATGACCTAAAAAAAAAAATAATATTACAAAATTTGTGTTTTGTACCTAAAAAATTCCGAAAATCGTTAATCCAACGAATTCGCTTTATAAATGTATTACCGCACACGCTTAAATGATTTAACAAACAACAATAGCATCATGTATGTAAATAATCGTAACGTAATTATTTTTTTCTAGGGAAACTTCAAGAAGAGTTTTCATTTCAAAATATACCGTGAAGGCCAAAATGCAACATTGAAGATTATATTATTTGCACGTTTTAAAATATATAGTTATCAAGAATATGAACTTGTTTTGTAATTTTGATTGCCTTAAGTGGATATACATACATACATATGTACTAGGAATTCAAAAATGGCATTTACATAAACATTTACAGATAGGCCTTTTGAGATTTGATATGTTTTTTATGCAGTGTGTAATTTATGTTAGTCCATCCTTTTTGGCTGAAAATTTGTAATACATTTTTAATGGCTAAAAAATTCAACAGCTTATGTAAATTAATAATCGCATACATAATACATACCTATAGAAGACAAAAAAAAAAAAAAACTGTTTAATGTAGAATGAAAATGAAATGTTATATTTGAAATTGTTTCCATATGCATGGATAATTAACTGAATATTTGAATTTTTAAATGAAATATGTATTTAATATTGTTCTGTGTTTATGTACAATGTGATTGTAAGAATTAATGTTTTGATTTTTAGCTAATCGTAATAACATCCATGTAGCGTTTTACATTTTCCCTCTTCAATTATTACCTATACTTACATATAAAACACTGATTGAAGCTGGAGATGGTTTTAAGTATATCACTAAATAGGGTTGAAATAGAAACTCTAATTAGAATTTAACAGCATCCGCTTATTTTATTCATCTGATTCAGACCGAAACAAATAAACGATTTTTTTCCAGATTGATTCAGTTTTTGAAATTCTCGTACATCGTATTGCAATAGACTAAAAATGTTTTCATTCAAAAATGGTTTCAAGTAGCTAGTACATTATGTGAAAATTAAAAAAGACCTACATATATTTCTCACTGGGTCTTAATTTAGGTGGAATTTATATTATAAAGTGTATGTATTCCCATTTTAATAATATCGAAATTAGAACTATTATAGCAATTACTTCAGCCAAATTATTTTGATGTTTGTAGCACTACTAATTTAGTTGCGATTCAGTGCACAATATGACAGTAAATGTTTACAAATGTCTTCACGAGCTTCATTTTATGGTATTTGTAATTCGAGATTTCTTTCCAAAACGTTTAAAATCAAAATCGGATATTTCTACAATCATTTTCATAAAATTCCTCTGTCAAGCTTCACTGGCAAAATATAAGGCTTCACGAGCTTTCAGTGATGTGTATTCAGTATTTTTGCTTAACTACTTAAAGTTCTTTGAAAATTAGTGTTATTTTCGATTAACTTGCTCCTCCTCCTCAACGCACTGCAGTTTTTATTGGTGAAATGGTCGATTGCAGTCTTTAAAAATTGGTTATTACACTTACAAAAAAAAAATGTTCTTATCCTTTATACAAAACACTAATTTTGATTTCTCAAATAAATTACCTACAGACTGACATTGCAAAAAATTGCATACACAATCTTAGCTAAAATTTAGATGGACACATCAATCTGGGTCTAATTTGTTGCTGTTTGAAAATTAAAGGAAAATCTTACTTACAAGAACAAGAAATTCCATGAAGTGGATCATTTTCCAAAATGAACAAAATCTTGATTTCACAAATCTCGAAAATCGAAAATCAAATTAAATGTTGTTGAGATTTTATAAAATATTTACGTAAAACGGGGAAGAGAAAAAAGTTGTGGCAAATCAGTTGCCTACCTAACGGCATCGAGCAAAGAAATTCTATGTATCTATAGTTTTAATGAAATTTGGAAATAATTCAGCTGCCTTAATTTAGGTCAATCAATAAAATTTTTAATTTTTATTTGAAAGTTACTACTACGTGTACCTACCATCGAAATAATTCCCAACCATATGTTATAGAATTATTTTTCTGTATTTGGAAAAAATAGTAATCGCGAAACTTTAGACAAAATGATATCAAACTACTAAAAAAATCACAATAAATCAATTTACAATTCCAAATTCTCCAGAAAACCAGAATAGGGCCATAGTGAAAATGTGAAACTATTTGGCAAATGAAATGGCGGTATTCCATCAATAAGGACATTTCATAGTTATTCTTCTCTTGTCATAAGGTTACCATTTACAATATCGGGACAACATAATCCCGATAAATATAAAATTTAATATAAAATTTGAAAGACTTCCCTTTCTCAAAATACCAGACGAATAAAAATTACTATAAAGATGATGCGCTTTGTAGGAAAAGAGTGTCATTCGAGGAGTTGAATAGATAAAATTTTTTTCTAATTGTTTTGAATATATACAGGATTTTTCTCTATAAATATATAGAATTCAGTAAATCGTGTTTTAAATTTCACGAAATTTCATTATTATTGGGAAACTCACTCACAGTAAAACCAACCTATATCCTTCATCATACCGAAAGACTCACCAACTTATATGTTTTATGTCAATTACGTTCGCTGCGCTAATTATGTATAAGTTTCTTAACCTAATAATTAATCAATTACAACGATTAACTAATTTAACAGTGGAATTTATTACAAGAGTCCTATATAATGGAGAAAGAAGTGCTTAAACTGCATTAGTACCAGTTGTAACTTCTATTAATTGAAATTTGTAGATCTTGTACTTAGTTTCTCATTGCATAAAATATTCAGCGGAAATTAATTATAATTATTTACAAAATACAAATTGTTTTCTTTTTTTCTCCATTCCATTTCGTACTAGGCGATATTTAATTAGTTGGGTGTCATTGTTAATTATATTATTTTAAGACGTCGTCGTACGATTTATGAATTTTCTCACATGTTTAAAATTCTTTCTGTGTATCATACTTAACACACACACAATATGAAAAAATCAATATTAAAAAGTTCCTGTTTGGTTTGGTTGTATCAGATATAAGAATATACGAGTATGTACATCCACAGTCCACACCCAATAAAAAGACAGCAATGTTTCGTTTTATGTTTATCATAATATGTACCTTTATTGAAAATGCACAAATTCCGCACCTTTAAAGCTGTTAGTATTTTTGTACAAAATAAAGTTTGTTTTTTTAACCTCGCCGATATCCTTTTTCGCGAAGGTCAACGGAAAAAGGATTGCCCGTGTCTAAGGTGTGGATTTCGATAATTGATTTTGGCGGTTATATCTATACATTTTGTGATTTGCTGGTCTATAAACATACAGCAAAAAAGTATTTTATCCTTTTCATATTTTTTGTGACTTTGGCAGTTTCGCGTGACTAAAAATTGTAAAAAATGCTAATAATACTCCACAAGCCATTTTGTAAATTAGTTTTTTTGTGGTTTTAATTTGTTCTATATTTTTATTTATACTTACACCGACTTTGTGTGTGTAGTGTTGTATAAGCTTGGACAATACAACTTTTATTATTTTATTATTTACTCTTATCAACTCAATTAGTAATTGTGATGGGCTTAACCTTATATCGCAGTTGTTTGTAAATTAATTTATTTTTTATGTTTGTATTTATGAAAATGTATAATTTGTCCGGTATTTTACCATAGCTTCTTAACCATATTTTATGGATTTTATTTGTTTAACAATCTTTCTCTTCTTTAGTATTTAAAGAACTTTTAATTGTATTGACTTTTTCCTACTTAGTGTGGATAAGCAGATTGTTTTAATTACATCTTCTTTACAAACGCTATTATAGCCCTTAAAAATAAAACTTTACAGTACTTATATTCCGCAAAAAATATGCCAAAGAAAACAATAAAAACACAATAAATAAACTAATTGATATTTATTTCTCATAATAGAAATTAAAACTAAGTTCGCAATTATTTATGCATGTAGTCCAGTTGCCGTTGTTGTCATTTGTAGACTGATATCCCCTAGTGGAAATTTTACTTAATTTGGTCGTATATTCTGGAGTAAAGTCTTTCCAAATGTTTTTGAGAAGAGAACGTGAACAATCTGCTGTATGGGAAACAATTTGGACGTAAAAATAATAATTTGTTCATTGAACAAATATGTGATACCGTTACTCCACTTCTTCAGAAATGCCATAGATGTTTTGGTGTACGGCTACGAAATCCTCACGAAATGGTAACTGCGATCCTTACGAAATGATAACTAAGAACACCCCTTCAAAACGCTTTTTATCGAAGGAACTCATTTTAAGATAATCGTTTAATACTCAAATCCCTCAAATTGAACACAAAAATAATTTTACCTGATACATTGTGGTGGGGGGTTAAACAGAAAGAATATAACATTGAGATATTTTATTGTATAACATACTGTAAATGTTAAAAATAAAATTCTTTGTAACGATGAATCCCAAGAAAACTTTTACCGAATGGAGATGACTCAAATTTGACGAACAACTAATATCAGATCAGCAGTAAAATAATTTCTCAGAACTATATTATAATTTATGGAAACTACAACAAAAGAACTTATATATATTTATTATAAATAAAGTAAAATTCTGAAAAACGGTTCAAATAAATTTAAAGGGCAATTAAAAATACTCGTACATTAATATTTTTGTGGTTTTTCTATCAATTGACCAAAATTCAAATGAATTTCCTAAAGTAAAATAATTCAAAATACATAGGTACGTTTAATAAAGCGGTACACTATTAGCACCGACCTCACCTTACAAAATATCCAATTTAATTTATATTAACATTAGAGTGTATATTTTGTTTTACCAAGCCCATCTTTCTTGGCTCATCTAAATACTTTTAACGTCGCTTAATTGTTTTGAAAAAAGAAATTTTTATGTCGCATGATACTGAAGTAATTCTTGAAATCCATAATTATTTTCCATATTCCGTTTATAAACTAGTACATATACATAATTATCGAAATATCAAATTTATTTTGTAACCATAGAAATACATTTTTCCAATTTACTTTGCTTCGACATTGATTTTTCATTTAATAAGTTAAAAATATTTTTGAAACTGCACGCGACATACATACATACTTTTTGATTTGTGTGATAGTATGCGGGACAAATGATATTTAAAAAATGATATCATTTTTAAGTATTTATTCAACTAAAGCTTATTAAATTAAATTTCCACATTTCATTAATTAATTAATTAATTGAAGAAATATAAAAAACTGTTGCATGTGCAACCAGAATTTGGTTTAGGGAAAATATTATCTTATTGGTTGCGGTCAAGATCATTTTAGACATTCTTGGTTTGTAAAATAATTTTTAATGAAATGTAGGCTGAATCGTTATAAAAACATTCTTTATTATGTTGTGAATGAATACATACTCCTTTAATTATCTATTCCAGAAGTACATAATAATTTATTTTAAAGAAAATTTTTTATTAATTATCCAAGTGTCGTCAATAAATATGAAATATTATATCGATGTGACATCGATTCTTGATAGAACAAAATTTGTGGTGTAAGAAAATCTAAAGAATACGGTTGAATTATGAATATACGTTTTGTAAAAAAAGTCTAGAAAGCAATTATTCAAAATTGTTTGAAATTGAACAAATTTGTTTAAAACTTGCAATTTTATTTTACTAGATAGTGAGCGAGATGTTGTTAACAATCTCACTCAAATTCGCTTTACATTTAAGGTGCTGCCAACTCTGTTGGTTCAACATCAAAAACACCGACCAATATCTTTTTTGATATCGGTTTGCTGATAAGCCTTTAAATTAAGATAATGTATTGCACCACGAATTTAAAATTTGTTCATTCTTCACAAAATGAGGGATACATCAATTTTGGTTGCTTGTGAAATTTAATAATAATAACTCATAAAAGCGCCATCTATGTAACAATTCAGAAAACTTTTCAGCCGTTTTTGTTCATACATGCTTTTGAATTCGGTTCAGTTTGAAAAATCAAAATTCGATATTTTTAATTCTTCCAATTTCAATATGAGAACGGCTTAATATACGGCTTAATATTCCACGGTTAAAATTTCAGAATAAATACAAATATGTATCTCTTTAAACATTAGAATATTGGAAATAGAAATTAAAAATTTCAAAAAAATTTTTTGTATTTCCTTAGACATTTAACAAATTTTATTTGACAGTTTCAGAATAATTTCCGCATTTTATGTTTGTGAAACCATTATAATTCGTAACGTAAGAAAATTTCTAAATTTTGAAATTCCAATAAATTTTAAGTTGAATTATTTCTTTATCGATCTCATTCTCAACAAATTTCGACTTTTTTGCTCTCTCTCTCTCTCTCCACACAAAATAAAAAGGTCAATGATCTCCGATTCATTTATAAAATGCTACTGAATTATTGAAAAAATATTAAACAACTTAATTTGATGATTAATAATATTCGTAAAGTGTTATATTGCCACTCTTTACAAATAGTTTTACTTTGAAAGATATACATACTAGTATAACGATGAATAATAAATTCAATCAATTGCATAATATTTGGATGAATTCCCACTGCGCCGCGTGTTTCAAATATGTAATTCTTCCTAAAGATCGCATTTAAATTAAGAAAAAATATCACGTGGATAGGCGTAACACGCGAAATTTATTATTGTTCGAAGTTTGTATGTAAATTAGAACACGAAATACAAATCGAGCTCTCTATCTCAATACATAAAAAAATGAGGTTCGTCTATAAATTCAACATCTTAATTATTATTTTTAATGAGATGATCGTCAAATTTATGATCAATGATGTGTTTGCAATGACAACCATTCGAAGAATGTCATATAACACATTTGTGGTTGTTGTTGTTATTTTAACAGCCGGTTAGCCTATGATTGGCTAGTTTTTTTTTTAGTTAAAACAAAAACACATTATTATTATTATTATTAAAACGTCGCGATCGGAGGCGCCATTTATTTTATGTATTTACAGTAAAAAAAAAAACAACAACAATCACAATACAAAATTAAAAAGATAATTTTTTTTTAAATGAAAGTTTTAAACTTTTGATCGATCATATTTGTTGTGTGGTAGTGCTTTTGTGAAATTTATTTTTCGTTTTTTATTTTATATTAAAACAAAAGATGCAATTTTGCTTGGTACTAAGTACAAACATAAAGAATTTCGCGAGATCCGCGCACACATTTCGGGGTAGACTACCTGACTAAACAAGTTTTTTGTCGTGTATTATTGAATATTGAGTCACGTATACCAATTTGTATTTTTAATTTGCAGTTTTATGCGAATGGAATGCAATGTCAATATTTTATTAAATGTCATCTACGGCGACAACTTAAAATATACTGTATTGTTAAGTTTATGTACAACACACTATTATAGATAAAGACAAAAGTATATGAAGGCGATTATTATAACGGAGGTACGCCGAGAAAGACTCTGAAAGATGATTATCATCGTTCATTACAATTACATACCATGATTTTATTTTAAATATTCAATTAATTATGTGGCATTAACCTAAAAACACAACGCATTCTACGAGTATAAAACTACACTATTGAAAAAAAAAAAAAAAGATTAAGTCATTGTCATTGAATGAACTTAATATTAAACTTTATAACCATACAGTTTTTAAAAATCGACTTTTCTCTCTCGACTTGATCTACCGTAATCAAACGATTATCCAAAATAAACACATACAGACACACACACACCCAACCAGACAAACACTCACAAAAACCGATCAACTTCTAAGATATCACATACAAAACAATAAAAGAAAAATAAAAGTTGTTAAAAAATTAAAAAAACGGTAAAGAAATTAATACATAAAGAAAAGAGAAAGAAAACAAAATTAAATTATTAATTATTTCAAGGTCGTCGTCGAATACACATTGTAATAAGATTTAATAGGGTTTGTTTTTGTTTAACAAAATATTTCGAATGTTTTATGTTGAACACCGTGTTTCCGTCTATTATGACAATTTTTTTCGTGATCAAGCATTCAGACAATCACATTACATAATTAATTAAATGATATAGTTGGAATGAGAACGAGGTTCACTTAGAATCACTTAGGATAAATTGACCAAGATAAAAATAATTATAGTTTCCTTTAAGGCCCCCCGGAAATTGTTTTGAATAAGTCATAAAATTGAATTTATCCCCTTTTATTCTGAACAGAGTAATTATCAGGATGAATAAAATCATTTTCTCAAAACCGCGGCCATAATTTTTATGGAATAATGGAAGTAGTTAACAATAATGTTGGTTCCTGTAATTCTTAAACGAACTTAGAAATATTAACGATACCTTCTGTATATTTCAGCGAACAGTCCTACTTTAAAAGGTTTTAAAATCACTCAGAATGCAGGAGTATGAGCCTACCAAACTTCAAATTTATGTGAATTAAGATAAAAAAGTATTCATAGGAGAACGACCAATTTTTGATATTTTGGAATTGCTTTTTATTGCTTCCTTCAACGATAAACGTATTTTCGTTTTATTCCGAGTAACGATATATTATGCTATAATGTTCACTTTTTCATAGCTTCAATTATAAATTACCGTTAAAAACTTTATAACTTAGCGCTAACCGCTAAATAAAATGTAGCTATAATCCGTAATTTGATGAAATCACTGCGATGTGATTTTTTATTTGATATTTTGTCTTCTTTTGTTGTTAATTTTATAGTCTCTTCACATCAAGCTGACTACGGGTATTCTAAAAAGTCTAAGGCCCCTCGGCTCACCTTACATTCTATAATGTATGGTTTGCCTTTATGACAATGTTGCCTGGCTCATTTCTTCAACAAACTACACAACCGGTAGAAACTCCTTATGTATGGTTTAGGTACTATTTCATGATCCGTCCTTGTTTATGAATTGATAAGTTGTATTTTGTGTATTAATGAAACCTGTGTAGTACAACTACTGTATACATTAATGTGTATTGTATTTCTAGATTTAAATCGAAATAGGAAAGGGCGGTTAGGTTTCAAATAAACTTTTTTATTTTTTTTTTCCAAAATTAACTTTTAAATTTGAAAGATTATAGACTAATTTCTGTCAATTTGTTGGCGCTTGCCTGAGAATCAAAGTTTTTTCTAAATGTGGTTGCCCTAAATAAAGAGATAACAAAAATTTGTATCCGAGGCCGAAGCACTATATATATATGATGAGTACTAAGCAAATTCAACTTTATCACATTTTTCCTTAAAATCGAGGTATCACTTAAGCTAGCTAAATTTTTAATTTACATAACCTATTAATCTAGTGAGGTTAAGCAACGGACTAAACAAAAAATATTACAGTAACGAAAAAACAATTAACCAACGTTTTTCTTTAATTATTACTTTCATTTACTCTAGTAAAATAAAGGTAATCATGAAAATTTTGGAAACTTGAGATTTTTAGAGATTTATCTGTTTTGAGGTCCCCTGAGTCCGAATAAGTGGGTTTCGAAATGGTGCCTGTCTGTCAGTCTTTCAGTATGTCTATCAGTCTGTGTCCTCTCTACGGCCCAGATGGTTTAACCAATCGCATTGAAACTTCAGATTTAAGCTTGTTTGATAAATTGGGAGGTCCCAGTGAATTTGACTCCAAATCGGAGTTGGCACTCCCTTGGCCCAGAAAATTTATTTTGCAAATATCTTAAAAAGTATAAGGTTTACAAAAAACTACTTAATACAAAATGTTTCCAAAAATTAAAAAAAAATAAAAATAAAAAATTAAAAATTAAAAAAAAAATAAAATTTCTCAAAATTCTCTGCTCGTAAAAGAAAGTCGTGGTTTGGCCACACCTCCATTTTTGAAAATCGTGATTACTAAATTTGGTTTTGCTTAGTACACACATACATAGGGTCAGTGTCAACCCGTTAAAAAAATGGAGGAGTGGCCAACACACGACTTTCTTTTACGAACAGAGAATTTTGAGAATTTTTTTTTTTTTTTTTAATTTTTAATTTTTTATTTTTATTTTTTTTTAATTTTTGGAAACATTTTGTATTAAGTAGTTTTTTGTAAACCTTATACTTTTTAAGATATTTGCAAAATAAATTTTCTGGGCCAAGGGAGTGCCAACTTCCGGTTAGCCGATTTGGAGTAAAATTCACTGGGACCTCCCAATTTATCAAAAAAGCTTAAATCTGAAGTTTCAATTCGATTGGTTAAACCTTCTGGGCTGTAGAGAGGACACAGACAGACTGACAGACTGACAGACTGACAGACTGACAGACTGACAGACTGACAGACTGACAGACTGACAGACTGACAGACTGACAGACTGACAGACTGACAGACTGACAGACTGACAGACTGACAGACTGACAGACTGACAGACTGACAGACTGACAGACTGACAGACTGACAGACTGACTGACAGACTGACAGACAGACAGACAGACACCATTTCGAAACCCACTTTTTCGGACTCAGGGGACCTCAAAACAAATAAATCTCTAAAAATCTCAAGCTCTAAAATTTTCATGATTACTATACTTTATTTTACTAGAGTAAAAGAAAGTAAAATTGATATTTTGAGTATGTATCTGCAAACGAAATATAACTTACAGATTATTATTGTCCAAGTAAAAAGAGTTGTTTAAAATCAATTGCAGGCATTACCGAAATGCAATTGATGGTGGGGAGCCACTTAAATACTAAGAACCAATTAAAAATAATTTCATTGGATTATTAGAGATTAGTTAACAGAAAAAATTAGGTTATCAAGTGCTTACCAATTTACATGGAATAAACTATAAATATTTTTTTAAAAGAAATCTGGTCGATTTTCGGACTATTGGTAGTTAAATCGCTCCCCACCCGTTGCACTTTGGCAACGCCTGCTAATGATTGTAAGCGAGTCTTTCTTATCTGTCCATGGCAACAATATCCTGAAAGTTTTATTTGGTTTTCAGACACTCAAACAAATTGCTGAGTGTTAAAAATTTCCACATTGACCCTGTCAAGTTAGGTGCGGGTCTCAAATAAGTGCCAATAAAATTAAATAGCTCTTTCTCTATTACACCAAGTACCAAAATAATCATAAGTACCGCAAATTGCGAGAAATATCTTTTGAAAAATGTACAATCATATTATTTTCGTTTTGCCACTATATTAAATCTAACCGTCCTTTTCCATTAAAATAATACCCACATCTAAATATTATAACACGTTTTAATGAACGGTTTACAAATTATAGGTTTCATTAAAATACAAAATACAACATAACAATTCATGATCAAGGACAGTGCGGTATAGAATAGTAATCAAATCAAAATGTCACTGCATTTATTGTTTTTAATTTTACAAAGCTATTGTACATTTTTTTAAATAATCAATACTTGTAGATTTATTACAAAATGTGTAGCAGCAGCAAGTTATTTACGGAATGAAAATGTCAAATCAACTCCGTACATTATATACGATATATACTAATTGCAGTTTTGTACAAAACAGAGTACAAAATAATATTTATGTATACGTTTGGCAAATGATTATAGTTTAGCATGCATAGTAATATACATAATATCAACAACAACAGACCGAAACAAAGATTTATATGAATTCCCAAAACACATCAAGGTAAAATCAATCAATCACGTAAAAGAAGACAAGCGCGTTTTTTCATATACAGAATTAATCATTGCAGACCACAGCCGCGGTATGCCCCATGTGATAATAATGATTCAACGCACAAGAATATCCTCCTATAGTAAAACGATTAAATGACATCATCCTCATCATCATTAATCTAATCGTCCAAAAATTATAAATTAGAGATCTATCGACGCAAAACAAGAGAAATGTAATTATATATACATATATAGAGACTGATTTCAATTCCAATTATAGAGATGAATGATTATATGTATCAGGATTTTATAAGCGATTACATTTTATTTTTTTGATGTTGCATGATTCACTTATATGGAAGCTTATACATTGTTTAGGTCAGTTTTACTTTCAGATTGATGATATCATCTTATAAGGGGTTAATTAAATGCGCATTGATTAATGACTAGTTGCGATTAAAGGAATTTTTGGGAGTTCACAGAACATTTTAAATATATTTCCCATTGTTAATTATAACGGGAACTGATTTTATTTTGACTCATTACCATTAGAAGAACCGAAAAGGTCAATTAGGTATATATCGCGTCACAAATATATTCTTAGCAAGTAAAAAAGATTAGCATAAATCGCCAATGTGAGATTTTTGTCCAATATTGCGAGAAGAACAAAATTTAGTTAATATCGAAAAATTATAAAATGTTCAAAAGTATTTGTTTCATAGAGCCGTTTATTTTGAAAATGGCCTAAGCAATTTTTTCAAAATTATTAGAAAACAAAATTGAAAATATTTTAGCAGCTAGCTTAATTTTTTTGGAATCTGGGCTCTGGCAAAATAAACGGCCCAATTCTCCGGGAATCTATCGAAACTTAAAATATTAAAAATATACTGAAATTTGGTGCAAGAGGTATGTTTTTTCATTCGCTTAAGCGCGTTTGGTTGGCAGTATATACAACTCAAGCAATTTCCACTCGATTAACTTGACATTTTCACTGTATCTTCTCAGACACACACGATTTTTAGAATTAATTAGCAATTACATTTCTTATAAACAAATTAAGAACGATTTTTTCACCGAATTTTTATTATTTTCTTATAAACTGGTGTTATTTGATTATTCAATATTTTATATTAGTCCTGGATACCGCCCTAAAACACTAATGTATGTATATAACGAAATATATTTTATTTTGTCCTAGTGCTGTTTAAAAATGTTATGTTGCCCGCTATGGACCTCCTCGGAAAAAAATTTCCATGTTTGACCTGGTCCCATGCGGCCATTTTGTATTTTAAATTTTAAAAAAATTATTTTGTGTACCTTATAACATATGTGTCTACTACAATAAACGCTTAAAACGATTTTTTGATTGCTTTATTTGTAACGGAAAAAAAAATCCAAAAATTAGCCTTCTTTTTAACACGCCTACCGGGTGTGACCCAATACTTTCGTTTATTATCTGTACCGAGAACATTTATTCCGAACAATGCAAATAAAAATAATTTAAACCTCTTGTAAAGAGGGATACAGGAATGTCAGCGATCTTATTAACACATTAATTTACTATTTAACATGTTAATGAACGTGTCGGGAAAACTCTATTATCGTACATTGTACCCACTTCATTATACAGAAAATGTACGATGCCACCAGTCAAATAGAAAACCAAGAACCGATCAAGAAATGGAAACCATTAAGCGATAAGAATAAAATATAAACAATTACAAAAACAAAGCGGATATCCGTTTCAAAAATCATCGGAATTAAAATATTTTTTTCATTTTCTCACAAGTCGATCATAATTTTTGCTTAACTTTTATTGGTTCGATTACGACAATCGTTGTTAGAAAAAAAAGTTGACAAATTTCAATTAAATTAAAGACGAATAAAAAAAATTTCTACAATATATTCGCGTACACATCATAATTAAATTCCATTAAGCGAACGCCGATCGAATAATAAAAAAGTGAATTTGTCATTTTCAATTTCTTCGATTTGATTTAACTTTTAAGTCTTAACTTTAAACCAAACCAAAACCTTAACTTAATTTGGTCGCAACTAGTATTAAGACATTTTAAGTTAAATTGGTGTTGGACGTTTGTTTTGTATATGGTGGTATAGTTGATTGATCGCAATAATTGTGATCGATTTGTTTATTGTAAATTGTACTAAATAGCAATAGCAAACTGAAATAAAATACCAAGTTGACAAATCGCGATCGCGAGGTTTTTTTTTTTTATTATTACGCATACACACTAAATCAACCAATGATTTTATTTTTGGCTAATTTGTCACGTGTTGTATTATTATCTTGTCTGTGGACTTATTGACAATGTTTTTGAACACATTTATAAACATTTTCAAATTCCATTCATAAAATTATTTGTTTTCTTGATTCAAGTTTTGTATTGTTGTGTGTAAAATTTTGTTATTTTATGTCTCTTACACGCCTATGCTTAGTGTGTTTGTTAATAATTTCATTCATAAAACTTCACTCATAAATTGTTATTTTAATTCAATCAGAATTTAGGTAATAAATAAATTTTATCGCGGTTAGTTAACCGAAAGGTCGCATGGTCGTTGGTATTTTGTAGTACAGCAGCAGGCGACTTAGGTTCCTTGTTTGAAACCTAGCTAATACTACTTATGCATATAACGAACTTCGTTATAATAATTTTGACTTAATTATAATTTCAATACAACGTCCCATATTTAACCAAAATTTATTGTTCACACCAAATTTGAATTAAGTTTCGGAAAGACGATTTTACTGTGAATAGCAAGCCAAGTTATTGTAAAGGGCAATTGAACCATCACAAAATTCTTGATGTTCGGTTGTTTTTTAATTAGGTACTTTATGAAAATACTGTAAATAATTTATAGGATCATCGTATAAACGTTTCGATATGTTCACGTCTCGTGAAAAATGTAGATTTCATAGGTTAACTTTCATCGCTTATAATTCCTGAAGGGATACATAGTTTGTTGCACGAAAATTTGGTAGGTTAATTTGATTTGCGCTATGAGGAGGGTCGTATATCAAATGTTAGCTCCATTAGATAAAGAGAAAAGGAATGTCTTTAAGTGATGAAAGAGCGACATGGTTCATTGAAAACTTAATACTATGATTCAATTTGTCGTCTTAGATTAGGCTAATCGATTACAAATGCCCTCAACGATGCTGAACCAAATAAACCTTTGGAATTTATTGTTTTATGCGTGCGCAAGTAGTCAAAAAAGCAATAGAGTATGTACCTATGAAAATGAGAAATAGATTTTTACTAAACCTGCAAACAAAAAACTGAAAATTGGCACCTTTTGTCAACCAAATTTTTAAACCTATATAGTTGTCTGAAGTGAATGCTGACGACGGTAAAAAATAATCCAGACAAAATAATTATTGAATCGTCCGTTAAATTATTTGCACTATAAAAGCAAACATATAATCGTAAATCATTTACCTCGCGGCAAGCGAGGGCATTATAAAATTTAATTGGTAATTTACTTGGATCAAGCACCATATATTTCTTCTTAAAGAAAAGTACATATTGTTAAATAAAAATTATATTTCTTAAAGAATTTAGTTTTTTTTTTTTTTATAACTTACTTAAATTGTAGATGAGAATCTTGTTTTTTCTTTTTTTTTTTTTTTTTTTGAGTTTGTTTGTTCTTACACAAATTCCTGTTAATAATAATCGTGAAATTCACCTTCAATTTATTGTATATGTTTGGTATTTTATTTCTTGTCGTTTCTTTTTGTGTTTCTTGAAAGGCGTTGTTGATTGTACTTCTTGTTTCTGTTATACATTTTATTTTTAAACTTAAATTGATTTTTAAAAACTTATTTTAGGGTCAGGTGAATCCAAAAAAAAAAAAAAAAAAAAATTAACAGTTAGGTGAAAATGTTTTTATTGTTCGATTTGTTGTGATTTTTGCCCGGAAGGGATTTAATAATAAATTACCTACTTTTAAAGTGATTTTAACTGTATGACACATTTATATATTTAATAGGTACTCTTTTTACGACTAATTGACAATTTTTAAATCAATTGAAACATTTACAAATGTCGTCATCCAGAATTGTAAATCTAAATTCCTGAAAATTTAATTTATGATATCAGTAGTGATTAAATCGTGTAACTAACGGTAAATTTAAATGCATTTTCTGGTATGAGATGAAAGAAAAACGATTTATTTTCTGAATGTCAAAACATTTTGTCAGGTTACTGTTACTCATAAATTTATGTATTCTCGTAATTTTTATAAGGAATTTTTTTTCAATCTTGATAAATTATTTACTCATCGTATACAAAAAAGACCAACAGAGAAAAAATGTTAAATCTTAAAATTAAGAAGCTGTCTTTCTTTCATCAATTTTGATTGAAATACAACAATATGTATTTGTGTTTTAGGTAAGTGGCGCCTTACTACAAAATACATACATTGTGTTTTAATATTATTTGATGTATGTACATATGTATGTACATAATATATATATTTTTGTTAAATTATAAAAATAATGAAAGCAGTTAGATTGATTAGATTGGTTTGTCTGCGATTTTTGTAGTAGTAGTAGGTTGAGTTGATGATAATCAATCGAAAGGCAGTTGTAATAATTTAAAGAATTTGAACACTTTCACACATCACTACAAAATTTGTTCGCAGAATTGAGTCATTATGTTTTAATTATGATTTCTTGTAGCCAAGTTCATTGAACTGGGTGCACCACCGTCCTCATAATTAAATTAAGATTTAATAAATTTATATATTTTTACCTATATGATGATGCTTTGATGATTTTCGAAACTATTTCTTTGGGGTCATGTTATTTTCGGTAGAAATTTTATTACATTTGCACTTCTCTGAAAGCAGTTTTGTTTGGTATTGTAAAGTGATTAATTCAAATTTAAAATGCCAGGGTGAAATATTTCGTTGTACGTAAAGTTTCTATAGCTTTAAACAATTTTATTGATGTTTACCTATATTTCATAAGAAATATTCCAAATTAAGTTCCGGTATTTTGCATGATTGTGTATTCTAATTGCAAGTATAATTTCCCGATTTGAGTAATTATGCTAACCCTAAAATAAAGCTTAAATTCCGAATAATATTGCTTTTTAAATGATTGGAAAGTCGCAGGAGTTCCCATAATGGCGGATATTTTTTACAAGCTAGAAATTATATTATACGAGTAGGTATATATTTTGAACTATTGCGAAACAAAATTTTAAAATACTATATTAACTTTTAAAAACTAAACGAATTCCAAACTATGTTTGTTTGGCAATTTTTGGCCAGTAAAACGACTAAGAACTGTTTTTATTTTATTCCTAACAGTTGGTCACACATTCATCGCAAAAACACATTTGGCTTCATTGGTCAGTCAAAATGTTTGTTTCACTATTTTTATATGGGATTTTTTTAGCCGGACGAAAAAAATGAACATGTTGGTGAAAATAATGCATTTAGAACTTTACTAAAATCTAACATTTAAAAAAATAAAGGAAAATTCAAAAATATCTAGCAAAAGTTTAGTCACAATCTTGTCTGCATACATTCGTAATACCACTGGATTTGAAACTAATACCTATTTATGATACAAGTGTTAAAAGTAAACTTTTATTTTGTGAAAAACTATATGCAGTGCTTGCTGTATAGAAACTATTTCAAAAGCACAGTGCGAAATTTTAGCCGCACCTCGCGTCGTGACCCAAATTTCACTTCTCAATAAATGTTCACTTTTAATACTTGTTAGACTGTTGAAATTGAGTAAAAATTAATTTAGAAGAATGTTATCGTAATAATTTAACAAAAGTTAGGAAACTCCTTGGACATTTAATAAACGTACATATGTCTGAAACCTGACATTTTTTAATACAAATATTCTGCACAAATAGCCATTTATCCAAGTTTTCTTCTTTCTCCAGATTTTTTTTTCAAAGCTTTCATTTAACTCTTTTCATTTTTTTCCAAATTATGTTTTTCATTATAAAAGGATTCCGATAATCACTACATATAACATCAATGACAATGTAGTACAAATAGATAGTATAGATTAACAGTTCGTTAGATTTAACAGACACGTCGATAAATGTATTCCTAAAACGAACTTATGTTTGGCTTTGTCAAGCGATGGACTAGGGAATTCAAGGATATGCAAACATTATTTACACTATATTTTGCTTATATAAGATCTAAAGTGGAATATGCTGCAATCGTCTGGAATCCTTGCTCTGATGTGTATATCAAAAAAATTGGAAACGTACAAAAAAGTTGTTCGTATTCCTGTTAAAATAACCGACTAGAAATATGACAATAACGTACCTTTCTATCAAAATCTGGCTCGCTTACCACCATATTCAACAAGGTGCAAAGAACATAAAATGTGCACCCTTGAAAGCAGACGTCTTCTTCTGGATGCTGCTTTTATCGGAAACGTCCTACTTGGCCAGGTTAAACCAAATATTATATATATATATATATATATATATATATATATATATATATATATATATATGGGGAATTCTTTTTCAAATCGGCCACCCCATCTGCCCATTTCAATTTTGGGGAAAAAAATTTTTTGAGCACACGAAAGAATTTGTCAAGAAGTCTAGTTTTTGATACCGTTAGGTGTTTAAAAAAGAAACAAATCTAACCTCAAAAAATCTATCTAAAGTGAGGTATCTCGTAATAAAAAGCCATTTTTTAGTGAAAAATGATTGAAAAAAATTATAATTCCTCAATAATTTTGACCAAATTACTCATTAAAAGTATTTTGGGGGTCGCTGAACAAGAATCCGATATCAGAATTCAAATTCAAAATGGCGGATGCAAGACGGCGAACCTTAATTTCAAATTCCAGATTGCGGTTCCAAAATGGTAGCCGGATATTTTCTTATAATTGACTGATTTCTACAAAATTTTGTAAACGGAAGTTTTTCAGGTCTCTGATAACGAATTTGAATTCTGATATCGGATTCTGGTTCAGCGACCCCCAAAATACTTTTAATGAGTAATTTGGTCAAAATTGTTGAGGAATTATAATTTTTTCGATCATTTTTGACTAAAAAATGGCTTTTTATTGAGAGATACCTCACTTTAGATAGTTTTTTTGAGGTTAGAATTTTTTTTCTTTTTTAAAAATCTAACGGTATTAAAAACTAGACTTCTTGACGAATTTTTTCGTGTGCTCAAAACATTTTTTTCCCCAAAATTGAAATATGAAGAGGGGGTGGCCGATTTGAAAAAGAGTTCCCCATATATATATATATTTATATATATATATATATATATATATATATATATATATATATATATATATATATATATATATATATATATATATATATAAAAATATATATATATAAAAGAGTTCCCCATATATATATATATATATATATATATATATATATATATATATATATATATATATATATATATATATATATATATATATATATATATATATATATATATATATATATATATATATATATATATATATATATATATATATATATACTAAATTGTGTAATCTTGCACTACATTTTCTTACTTCGTGACTACTATCAGTACGTAAGTGTAAATAGTCCTATCAAATTCAAATTTCTAATTTAAATCGTAACTTTATTTGCAAAATAATATTGTACGACTACGTAAGTTGCATAACCGCGCATATTTGTTTATAATATCTTCTAATTACAAGGACATTAACATTTAAACAATTTTTCGACTGTACATTGTTGCAGGCACAAGAAACAATTGTAGTTTTAAAATTTGTTGTTACCTCAAAAAATTATCGAATAAATTGCATGAAACTTAATTTCAAGTAACACTTTTTTCCATTTTAGTATATGTATTTAATTTAATGAATAATAATAAGACAATTAGAGAAATTATGCAACATCGCACAAACACGAAAAAAAAAACTTTCATCACTAAGCCAAGCGTTAAATAAAAGAAATGAAATTACCAACAAACAAATGGAAACGGTATTGTTTTGTGCACCGAATACATCGTAATCGAATCATGGAATTTTAAGAAAACCACGTTGTTATTCTCATCAATAATTCCTTTGACATTTACACGTATAAATGCGTTCGCGTATTTTTTTGTTTGTTTTGTTGATTTTAAAGTTTTTCTTGGAAAATGCTTCAGGTACAAATGTAGAGGCATATACAAAAAATGTATCGTTCATATACGCGAGTAGCATGCAGCAAACAAAACAATGCAATAATTCATTAATTTTTTACAATAGAATTATTGTTGTATCTACATTTACATTCCGTACCACCGATCTATACCTATACTCGAATAGATAGTGATACAAACATACACTTCCGGTGTAATTAATAAGATAAGATTCATAAATACGTTCGTATCCACGATATTCGATCTCATAAGTAATATTAATAAATGTTAAAGCACAACGTTAAATATAAGTATGTACAACAAATTTGTTAAAATATTTATGATGTGTTATCTGCTGCAAATGATAATTATTTGAAATTAAATACATTGTATCGTTTCTGGTTGTGTAGTTGATGTTTGAATTTGAGTTTTTAAAATATGATTATTTAAATACGATTCAAATGAGGAGATGATTTATGCGAGAATATTATGAAGTTGGTGTGGTATTATTTAAAATTAATGTGATTTTGATTAAATATTTGCAGTTGATCATCTCTTGTGAAGTAAAAAATTCAACTTGCATACAGTTAGGTTAAAATCTCTCGAATTAAAACTGTTGGACGACCTGCAAATATTAATCCTCGTGTATTCCACCTGCAACAATTTACAGTATATCGCCTCACAAGGCAACATCGAGTTCTATTAGTTTCAGTCTCAAAAGTGAACTTTTTTTTTTTGTTGGTTTACAAGAATCGGCTTCGCGAACTATTTAAAAATATTTAGTTGAAGAAACTCATGTCTGTTTGAACCGAAATTTTTTTACTGGTATTCCTGAGGCTGTAAGGATCATTTAATAAAACTACATTTATGAAAATGAGACCTGTTATGCTCAAAAACAAATTATCAAATGTGGGTGTCACTTTCCTCAATCGATAGTACATAACAAACAACTGGAAGTTCATTGAAAAACCGTTGCATAACAAACATCAACCTCCACCAATAGATTATTAAAATATTAATAAATTATCAAGGCCGCAACAGTCACAATAATAAGAAAAGATGATACCTTAAATATAAAGTATAATTTATTCATAAATATTTTCTATTCAAGGTTGTCTCAAACTCTTCAAATACATAAGAAAATATAAAATGGATATAAAAATGTAAAATTTGCTTGTAAAAGCCGCATACAGTACCCGCACATACAAATAAAATTAATGCACTTTAAATAATGTAAATGTACAATATGTACTATAAAGAATTTACATGCGGTTAACAAACAAAAACTACAACATAAGACAAAAATATAAACAACTGTTACTTTTACACTGATCCATTTTTTATAACACGATATAGTCTACTTGTCTGTCATCTTATAGATACAGTATTTTAAAAAAGAGGAAATAAAAAATAATTTCAAATCATAAATCATTTGTACTACATAATTAACATTATTTTAAGTACTTGTCTATGTAATTATAAAGTAGCAACAATGTAAAGAAATTGAAATACATATAAAAAATTAAAAACTATACAGCAGCATAATAATATTAAGTCATTAGCATTCTCATCGTAACGTTGTCAAACTAACCTCAATTTAATAATTTTTCGAACTAATTTTTTTGTAGAGTTTGCTTTCAAAAACTTATGCGCTTCTTGCATAAAATAAATTTTATAAGTCAAAATACTAATAAATTTATGGGTCAGACGTCAGACCTCTGCATCTATATTTATGGTATGTACAATATGTAACTATGCATGTTATTCAACCAAAATTTCCGTCTATTTAATTTCCTTACTTGTGTTGAATTTAATAAATTATTATAAAATAATTTCTTTCACTTTAACTTATGATTTTAAAATATAAGCGTATAATCTTTTCTTTCAGCTTATTTTAATGTACATCGTTCACTGTATATAGTTGAACAATCGCTCGATTTTTCTATGCAAGCGATGCCAGTGTCGCACAAGAAACTCAAACATTTTCATTTATCGCGATGTATGTACTTCCGCTTCTACCCCTTACAAGATATTACATACATACAAATTAAGATGCGTATTACTCCATAACTGAACAAATTATTCTTAAATAATAAGTGGATAATTAATAAATCAATCACCAATAAATCAATTGTAACAATCATGAGCGCGCATGAATAAAATACATAAAACAAAATCAAGATCAATCGCGTAATTTAATCGGTTGATCGAGTAAATACAAAATATTTTATTTTTTATTTTTTTTATTAAAATGTATAATGGATGCATTGTCAAGGTTTTTCGTGTTTTCTACTTGAATTTATGTCTGGTCTTAATTTAATTATCTCGAAAACTTAAAAGCATAAATATTGATTTAAGATAATTGAATTAGTAGATAATCTGTGCGATTTGTTTGTTTTTTCAGGTTCCACGCCAACTAATTAAATCTTTTGTTTGGGGGTTTCTCTCGTTCACGGTTTAGGATTTTCGCGGAAAAAGTAAAAGTATTTGAAATTTGTTGTCTTTAAATAACTTGTTTGATATTTATGATTTAGTTGCACAATATAACCAAGTAGTTTACTGAAATAATTAGAAGTGTTAAGGCATTGAGGGAGTATATAGGAGGGGGTTTGAGAAAATTAGGCTTATCTGGCCTATTTTGATAAATTCCTTTAGCGCCGAAACGAAAAGTGAAAAATACTCAATTGAATTTGGATACCTGAAAAGCCCTCACAAAACCATTTTCTGTTTCACCAAACAGTAAAACGATAACTAAATTTTCAAACTTCCAAAAATAAAATTGATAAATTAATCAAAATTTGGATCAGAAAAAAATCGATTTTCTGTTCACATTTGTTCACATACTATATAATAAATTTGAATTTTCGTCAAGATTATTTGAAAATGGTAAAGATCAAACTTCAAACAAATCGAATAGTCAAAACACGTTTAAATTATTTATTGATATCCGCGGTTATAATAGAAAGTTTCGTTTAAATTTTTCTCAAATTACACAACTTTAGAAAAAATCAGCGCCAATTTCGACCACAATAGTACAAATAATTTACATTAAGTTCTTTGGACCAAGAAAGAACATTGGATTGGCTAAGAAACAGTGCATGATAAAGGGCGGTTGATTGGGTAACGACTGACTTTTTTGCAGATAAAAGCAATGATTAAAATGTTCCTTTAACAATTTTGAAAATTAAAGGTGTTCCTCTAGTTTTAATGTTATAAGGAAAGCAATATTCTGAAAATTTGTTTATGATGTTTAAGTATGTACGGGAAATTGAAAGTGTAATTGCATTTTTATGTTTATAAATGAGCTTATAAGGTAGTATAAAAGTATTATAAGTCAAAATATGTTGATTTATCTACATCATATCCAAGTAACTAGCAAAGTATTACACCAGAGATCCCCAATGATATTACTTAACATTACTTACCATATTATGCAAAGTGGAAATGAAGTAAAAAAATAAAATGTCCAGGAAAAGCAGAAATCAAGAGTGCAAATTTTGTTACCTTCTACTTGCTTCATTCACAATCGAAAATAATCACATGCTAATATTATTTGAAGAAACACTTTTCGGTTAATATAAACAAAAATTTGGTGCATTAGTAAATAAGAAATTAACGAGTAAAGAATATTAAGAGTGTTATATAGCGTCTGTAAAGTGTAATTGTTTAATTCAGGATCGAGCGTTAGAGAGCGAGAAATGATATTTTCCACCTTAAGTACATGAAAACAGTTATTACTGTACGAGTTTGATTTTATGTTTCAATTACACTCGCTGGAAAACTCTCACTTTATAGAAAATAGAAAAAAACTTCTTTTCTCGATAACACTAAAGAAGCAACACTTTTTGCAAAGCAACAAACACATTTTTATTTGTGAATGTTTCTCTTTACGTTCGACTACAAAACCAAATCGGATAGTAATCGAAGCAAGTTTGATTGAAGACCGACGAAGAGCATTCGAAATTTTCCAGAGTTCAATGCAGAATTGTAGAATGTAGGTATACTGTGTTATTATTCCCACCTCTCGCTGTAAAAAATAGTTAAACATTCAACAATCCAATAAAACAATTCATAAATTGTTGCAGCCCGTTGCTTTAAATGACATTCAAGACAATGGTTTGATAACCAGGTTCTTCTGTATCATTTTCTGTACCTACGACGTTCATATAATAAATATTTAGTTAAGCTTTAACTCCTTTCAACGACTAAAAATTTATTTTAATCTCTTCGAATATATATCTGAAATTAGCTCACGTTTGATATTTTGTTCTTACTCTACCTTGCCGATTACCATGCCAAACCTATTTAATTGATTGTATAAATAAAAATTTTCAAATTTGTTTATAGGTAATTAAAAACCAAGAAAATACGTTGAGCTGACCGAGAAATTAAAATTGGAACTTGGTCAAAACTACACTTTAGCAAAACATCAAATAAACTCTGTAAAAGGCTCCGATACACCGAATATACATCATATTTCCATAAATCATTAAAATGCACTAATGTGTATATATGTGCGCGAATCCAATTAGCCAAGCCCAACCTACTATCATAAAGATCAAAGTATTATTTCTTATGTTGTGTTTTACAATTAATATATATCAGTGGAGTGTACATATTTCCATCCGGTGACTTTGACAAAAATATATAAAAATAAACATAAATTAAAAAAAAAGCAAAATTGTCTTTTCACGTCTTTAATTATAATTTCAAACGTATATAAATAAGACGAAAATTATAAGTGGATGTCTCCGGTTTATCTCATCGTAGTGGTTAAATTCTAAAAAATACTCCTCAATGACTTATAATACAAAATAATTATTACCTTTGTTTTTGGTTGTAATGTATCCTAATTAAAGAGCTAAGTACTAATTGTGCGCGTTTACAATAAAAACTTAAATAAGACACGACATTATAAAATGAGTCAACATAATTTAAGTTAAAACAAGACAAGTCGCTTAAATTAAAATCTGGGTTTGTAGGAATTTTTTCTTGTCGTTTTTAAAATGTTAATGAAGATTTGTTTTTTTATTTAGATAGCACTTAATTATATTTTGATAGTTTTTTTTTTTTTTTAATAATTTAAAAACGATGAAAAGTATGAGTAGGTAGTTTATGCATTTATTAAGCCTTGATAATGATCCCTACAGATTATTGCTTAGCATTAAACAGGAAACAAGATCAAGGAAATTACATTTTTTATGAATCATTAGATAAATCGTCTTTATATTGACGATAATTTTGTAATTATTCTTTGGACATATTTTATAATTAAGCAAAATAACAAGAATTCAAGATATGCACTACAAAGAATTATAATACAAAACTGGACGACAATACGATTATGTTTATATATTGGTTTTTGAAGGTTTTCGAAGTCAGGAAATTTGCATGCTCTTTTATAATACGTGTATTCGACCTTCACCTCGATTATTAAAGAAAAAATAAATAAATAAACGCGACAACAACAAAACCAACAAACCGCGATATTTTTATATTTTGTATTATTCAAATTTTGCGATTTCTTTATGAAATATAAAAGCTTTTATAATTCTTGTAAGAAACAACCATAACAACTGGTAGGTGTGGTCGCGTGCGAGGTTTTGTCTAAATCATCTATCTGATGATGTACACAAATGTCTTATCATGTAACATAAATTTATAAGTCATCATTACATATCTTAATGGTATGTCACATGCTTTATAAATTAATTAGTAAACGGAATTTTAATAGTTTTTATTTTTGATCAAATATGATATTTTCTTGTATAAATTAACTGTCAAAATGAATATTTATTTATATTAAATGGGGCTATATTGTAATATTTAATTACATCTAATGCTGATTTAAAAGCTGCTCTCATCATGATTGAATCGTTTTGATCAGGATTTTTTTTTTTATAAAACCGTTAAATCAATTGATTCTTTTATAAGTCCAGAATTCACAATATAACGAATTGTAGTATAAATCACTTCTGTGCCGATTATGGCATTCCTTGTCAAGTTGTCCAATTGCTTAGAATTGTAGACCTTGATAATTAAGGAATCCTGTACTGACTTCCGGGTTTATTTGGTGTGATCGCCGTTATGAAAAAGCTTAGGCGATTGCGCAGAGCTCTATGCCTTTAATATAAAGATAAATCTGAACTAGGCAATAATTACATTATAAAAAAATTTAAAAAATATTAAATGGAAGGCGTTTCTTAACATTTTAAACCGCCCAGTCTAATAAAAAGTGTAAATTATTTTTAACCATTCTTATTTAGATCTCACATCTCAAGACCTCACATTTTATCGTGTTCGGCGCGGAACGACTTATCACACAGAGTATTTCGTTTTAGGTCAGGTTCTTTAATATAATACAATTTGACTTCTGGCTGACCATAAGAAATAGGGCATTGTATCTTATCAATTGAAGCGTTGGGTTTAACAAATATGCTTTAGTACAAGCGCAATTGGCATCTACTAAACAAATTATCAAACAAATCATTCATTTCATTTTAAGTTAGGTCAAAAAGGAAGGTCTAACCACAAATTGAAAAAGCTCTTATCGCTTTTTATTTCAATATGAATTATTATAGGTACAATATCAGAGCAATTTGAAATTTCCAAACTTTGTGTTTTTTGGGTGACAATATTGAAATAATGGTACATTACTAGTAATATTAAAAATAAATATTTACACTAAAAAAGGTCATTACCGCACAAACGCGATCACATTTGACATACAATAAAACAATAATAATTTTTATTGTCTAATCATTTCGTGCCACGTTTAAAATCACAATTTTTAAGATTAGCTTAAACAAAAAATTACCTCATATAGTCTCAGATTGGATGTTTATCTATTTTTTGATATGATGTTAAATAATACGATGCTGACGACATTATATTAAGAATTTTTTAAGTATTTGACCATGATACATAGCTAAAGCGAAAATAATAAATGTATAATCTTCAATGCACTTTTTGGTATAAATGGCAATGATTTCATCATACATATACCTAGTTTTGGTTATATGCTTTTAATCACTAGAGGTTTTAGATATACATAGTTATAATTTATTTAACTTTTCTATAATCAATGAAGCTGAATCCAAACGATCATATAACTAACAAGTTTCTCCTACAAGTACATACGTACATATTCTATTAGATCATTTTATATAATGTACTTTTTTTTCTCGGAAATCGTACAGGTATACACAAACATAGTAAAATTTATCTTTCAAGCATGTTTCAATATAATGAGTGGCGCCTAAAGATCACCAACATCATATTTTAACGTTTGACGCCATTATAATCATATAGTCGCAAGTACCAGATGTAATAAAAAATGTTGTAAGTTTATAAGAAAATAAATAAATAAAACCAAGATTAAAGACGTTTGGTTATTTGAAATACCAAGCTTTCAATTAAAGCATACGCGATTTTATTAATTTTATAACGATCGTACTTAGCTAAGGCGCTATCAATTTTATTACCCTTTCAGGTTCAATAATGTTCAATAAAAAAAATTCAATCAATATTAATAAACTTTGTAAATTTGTTGTAATTAATGCTTTTGTTTTGGTTTCATTTCAGATAGACGAGAGATACTTGTAGATAATATAGAAAAGGCTACAAGGAATTTGTACAATAAGTAGAAGTGCGTTCACCAGAAGAAGAGGAGTTATTTTTTTTGTTTTTAATTTAGTTTTCTTTTTGTACACACCTATAAGAAAATTATTTTATTTCTGTTAATCGCTTACCTCGATATAAAATAAAAGGAATAGAACCAGCACGTTGTCATTCACAATGAGATGTAATAACTTAATGATATTGAGGTGGATGCCCTTTTTATGTGCATTTTTAATTATTTTCACATCGATTGCAACAGTAAATTCAGGTGAGTTAATTTTTCCTTTTCCTTTTTAGTTATGTATTATTTATTTATATTTTAGTATTATTATGTAAGTCGTCATATTATGCCAAACGGTGACATACCAATTCTCAATTGGTTTCTTATGGTTTATAAAGAACATCTATTACATTATAAGCTAAATCCAAATAAATAGAGAGCAAATTTATAAAAATATTAATTTATTGTCCTGTCTAGTAATCAGAAATTTGATTATGCCCTATTTGTGTAAAATATGTCGATAGCGAATAAAGAACTGTTCTTTGATTTTTATTTATTGTTTTTATTCTTAATTATTTTAGTATACAAATGAAAAAACTTTAATTTCTGTAAATTTATTAAATTGAGCAATCTAGTATTATTTATAACTAGTGACTTTAACTAAGGAGCGAGTTCTAGTATTTGTTCTATTATTCTACTTCTCATTTTTAGATCTTAGGCTTTGTTACAGTCTAGAAAAGTGGCATACTATTCTGTTGCATGACAGAAAATAGCATGTTTCATTATACTTTCTATTTCCCTCTACACATTGGAAAAATCAATCAGATATGTCAATTTTTAAAGCACACCAGTGCATTACCAACTAAATCCTTTTTTATTAATCACATGGCAAAATTAATAAAATGATGTTTTGTAAACTTCTTTTATTGATGCAAGCGAAATTTGGCATAAAACTAAGCTAAACGGTTGATGAACTTGATATAAGTTATTCTTTTCTGTAATCAGCAAAAATCATGCAGCCGGTACTTTAAATGAATCGTTAATCATAAATAGTTTTTTTTTTTTTTTTTTTAAAGCATAAGCTATTTCCTACTCAGCTTCTCTGAAAATCGCGTTAAACTTTTTTTAAGTTTATAGCTGTTCTTTTTCTTTAAAATTCCTGGTATGATTATAAGTTTTTTAATGTTCCTACATAATATGACAGGTTTGTAGATATTTCCGCGATTACCTGTTAAAATCCATCAAAAATCTATTAAAACGTTTTTTTATGGAATGATAGTTTTTCATTTGGCGTTTATAATTAACGAATCCCAAATAGGATAATATCAAACTCTACATAGATTTGCCATTTCATTTGCCATGTCACTGAAGGTGAAGCCTATAAACAGAAACCTCTACAATTACCTGTTAATGGTCAACAAAACAACATAATTATTTGAATAGTTTGTATATTTCAGGTTTTTAATCGGCAACTCATTCCCAAAAAATCGAAAATTGTTTTGATATTTGTACTATGATTTTCCTGAAAAATGTTGCCCGAACTTACCAATATCTGTTTGACCGACAAAACGCATCCATTTTTTTCTTTTTTTTTTTTTGTGTAGGCAGTTTTCTGACATCAATAACTTCTTCCTTATATTGCCAATGTCATCGGCTAAACCTTTCCTCTTGACACACAGTAGCTTTGTATAACCGAGACATTATTGCCTGAGAAATAATAAGCGATTATAGTAATAAGAGATTCTCAAAATGCGGTCTAGAGTCTGAACCTTCAGACAAATCTAAAAGCTGTAAGGTTATCTGTTAACAACCATCAAAACCTCTTAGATAATACTTTTTGTTTTGTAAACCCGAGAATCCGTTCCTCTTCAGTTAATTATACGTCATTATACCCTTCGAAATCTCACCTAATTTTTTTTTCGGGAATACAGCAATTTTGCTAAATCGATCTCATTCCGTGAGAGATAGATCTCTGTGATCCTCTGCCATTAGTAATAAAAAAAACTTTAGAGAAACTCGAATAGAAAGTTTAACAATCAACCGACCAAAAATATTTAAAAAAAGTGAAGTGAGTATTGAAAAATGTATTATTTATACTTTGTAGTTGAAAGAGGCGTTTTCTTCCCAATAAAAAAATTTTAATGAAACGTTCTGGAAAATTATTTTTTTTTTTTTTGTACAGACAGAATACGTAAATTATAGATTCGTTAAGCAAACACCAAAAATTAAAACCAATTAATAATGTCCAACAATTAAATGTACAACCCTGGATTTTACATATTCACGTAATCGAAATAAATCACCTCTAGTTTATCACCCGCAATATTAGCCTTCGAAGACTTAAATATTAAATTCGCGAAATTATTTACACAAAAAAAATTGTCTTGATAATTTATTAAATTTGGAATAAACATTTTTGTATGCTGCTTTGTGTCGTCGATTTACTTAAGTATGCTTTGGTATTTTATCCACAAACCAAAAAAAAAAAAAAACAAAAAAAAAACGAAATCGAAATAAATTCGATTTCGAGATTTATTGACGTTAATTTCAATTTTCACCACGGTGGGTATGTAAAAATTTAAAATGGGCTGTTGATTTATATTTGTTTAAAAACCTCATTTCGATAAAGTTTAATGCGAGTATGTAATACATGTCTCGGTATTTAGAAATGGGAATGTTTTTCGAATTAATTAAGTGCAGCCCTGCATACGAATGCAAAAGTTACAAGTTCTCTTCAAAATTTTGCCATATCGGATGAAAATGAGTCGATAATTTTTCTAATTAAATATTTGTTTTTTTTATCTATAATAGGACCGCTTTAGCCATGGTCGTACACACTTAATTAATTAACTATTGATTGAAGCATACTTATTTCACCAAGATTCCGATCAGTCTGGATCATTATTTTACAAATAAACATCGTGACAAGAATACATAAAAATAAACAAATTTTTTATTATGTAAAATCCTTCAAAAAAGTTCAATAAACGTGTAACTCATCATATCACCATGATACGAATTAAAACAAACGACCAACTCCTTGACCTAATTCACTTTTGTTTGTTTTCATTTTCTTAATTGAAATTCTGCTGTTATTTCTACTGATGTTTTTTTTTATTAACCATCTGCACAAGGCAAGTTGAATTTAATTCTTTTTTATTATATTTATATATTTTTAATTAACTAATAAACGTACTTAACTATAAATATAAAAAAGAAACAATTATAAATTTTATTATTAAATGGAAAAAAAATTGAAATTGAAACATAATTTTCCATTAAAAATTCATCGCATAAACCGTAAACCACTGGACTAACAAAAAAAAAATCGTGTTCAACCTTCTTTTTTATTTCAAGCACCAAAAAACAGTGATTTTTTTTTACTTTTGGTAACCACGTTCCTAAAAAATGTTTGGATCAATCAATAACACAATTTATATTGGTTAATTATTGTTATTAAAGAGCAATTGAAGATCGCACCGCGCGCACGCAGAAGGAACTGGCCATGCTTTTATTTGAAATATTAAAATATTTGTAGGCATATGTAAGCATTGCACTAAGTTTATAGTCTTTGTCAATAAAAATAATTAATGGAAAACGTGCATTAATTCTAGGTCACTTATTACTCTCCTAAGTACTTGTGTCGTGAGTTAATTTGGTCTTCGAATCAAACTAACTCACTCTTGTCAATCGTCGGACCAACTAACTCACTCTTGTCAATCGTCAAAAGTAGGCAAAGGAAGAAAAAGTACAAGAATTGAGAATATTTGCTCTTGCTTTCCTTCTTATATTCGAAAATCAAAGTCGAAAGCAATACTAGACCTCAAATTCCAAAATTATTGGCATATCACAAAACTGCTAGATGCGAATTTGTAATGGCGAAGATGACCCACTTTATTTATTTTATTTATTTATTTATTTATAGTATTTTATAAATAATTTAGTATTAAAAGGAAAAGCACACATGGAAACAAAGCAATCGAAACAAAAAAAAAATGGTTGCTTCCATTAGGCATAAAAACCTCTTAAATTTTTTCAAACAATTTCCACCTCATGCTTACACATTCTATTTTGAGCAGTAGCTCATTTACAATAAAATGTACAGCACGAGGTGAAATAATATTAAAAATTTCCAAAAATTTTCCTCCAAAAATTTTGACCTAAATAATTTTGCCGATCCTAATCTCTTAATTTCCAATGGAATTGAATTTCAAAGGGAAACTCCCTTAACATAAAATGACGTATTTAGCGACCTACAACAATTTTTAGCCGGAATTAGGCGGAAGTTAGAGGAATGAAACCTACTAAACATTAATTTCCTATATAGATAACAAGGCTCCTTAGCTTTGAGAAGTTTAAAAATAAAAAGACAAACGCGTAAAAAATAGACAAACTTCATTCTAAAACAAGGCTAGAGTAGGCAGAAATATGATCGAACTTCCTAATACCAAAAATAAATCTGGTACAAGCATTGAAACATCTTTGGAGAACATTCATATTTTCCTGAAGCATACCGAATAAAACTACATCACCGTAAATAAAATGAGGAAGAAGATAAGACAAAAACAATTTTTTCCTAAACTGATCAGAAAATCCAACCACTTTATACAAACAACTAAGCATGCCAAAGACCCTCTTACTAATAGTAACTAAATGGTCGCCCCAAGTAAGAGTTTTATTAATAACTAAGCCTAAATCCCTAACAGTATTTGAATATTCAATTAGCGAACCCTGCAGAAAAATACCAGGAAAGGACGAGGTATCTAACGGTTTTTTAAAAATTATAATCGACTGAGATTTATTCGCGTTTAAAACGAGCCTGTTAGAGACCGACCAGCTAACGATATTACTTAAATCTTCATTTATCAGAGAAATATTCCTAACAATAGAATCCTGATCTAAACGACTATTTCTATAAATTTGAACGTCATCAGCGAACATATGAAATGAACAATGTTGAACGGAGGTTTCTATGTCATTTATGTACATAGAAAATAATAGAGGACCCAGCACTGAACCCTGAGGCACGCCGGAAATTACAGGAAGGAAATCAGACAAGGAATTGTCGAAAAAAACTGCCTGATAACGATTAGAAAGATAGTTAAAAATCAATTTGGCAGCAGAAAGCGAAAATCTAAACTGAGATAAGAGTTTATTAAAAAGGATTCTGTGATTAATAGAATCAAAGGCCTTAGAAAAATCTAACAAAGTTAAAGAAGTTAATTCCCTATTATTCATATTACGCCTAATATCATCACACACATTTAATAACGCAGTAGAAGTGCTATGAAATTTTCTAAACCCAGATTGGAAGCAACTAATTAAACTAATGCTATGTAAATGCGATTGAATTTGATTTTTAACAACAATCTCGAAAGCCTTAGAGAGAGAACTTAAAATGCTAATTGGCCGAAAATGGGATAGCTCTAAAGGATTACTGATCTTTGGGATCGGGATTATTTTACTTAGCTTCCACTAATCTGGATAAGAAGAGGACGTGAGAATAAAATTGAAGATATGTAACAAGTATTTTGAGACGAAAGGGAAAACTACCTTAACGAATTTTAAATTTACGTTATCCAGACCAGAAGATTCCGATTTAACCTTCCAAATAGCAGATTGTAAATCCTCGAGAGAAATATTTTAAAACGAAAACGAATTAGAGGACGCGTTATAGAGAACAAATCGACGGAACTACTGTCCGAGTTCAGACTAGAGCAAAAATAACTATTAATTTCATTGGGTTTGAAATCCCCACTTGAACTAATCTTGCATCTACCTAGGCCTAAATTACGAACATTACGCCAGAAAACCTTGGGAGGAAGAGAGGAGTCTAACTTGTCCTTGAAAAAATTACGTTTAGCAATTCGAATTAACCCTACAACTCTGTTACGAGCCTGCTTGTAATCTAAATGAGACTGACTATTAGGACAGCTTTTCCATACACGATATTTACTAACTCTAATATTTATGGCATTCGAAATTTCCTGAGACAACCAAGGCGGAGATTTTGCTTTGCAAGTAACCTTTTTAAGCGGAACGCAACTATTAAACACCAAACTAATATACGAGTTGAAAAATTCTATTTGGCTAGTTGCAGAACTAAGACAAAAAATATCCTCTCAAGGAACTGAGTTACAAACTAAGTAAAGGCGGGAATTGTCTATACTAGAAAAATCTCTAAAGCTAAAACTCTTAGGTTTAGGTGGAGAGTAAGAGTTTACAGAAAAAACTAAAAGATCATGATGGGATCCCATACCGAGAGACAACTGATTGAAAAAACAAATAGAGTTATTAGTAAAAGAGATTATATGATCAATAAGGGAATAAGAGGCCCCGCTAGCGGTTGGACAAGAAAACGTTGGTGCCACAGTGTTATGTACGGATAAATTAAGACTATTTAACAGATTCAAATAATCCCGAGGGAAGCCGAAATTTTGGAGTATATCGAAATTAAAGTCACCTGATATATACATTTCATCGAATCTACAAGAGAAATAACTAAATAAACTTTATAAGCCTACAAGTGATTTTTTAAATTTGGCATACGATCTCTTACTAGTTTTTGGTGGGTTATAGATGGTACCGACTAAGATTTTACGACCATTAATGAAAACATTGACAAATAAAAACTCTAAATCCGATACTAACAATTCTGAAATGGAAGAAGGTATGGTAACTAATCTAGCCTTAATGTGATCTCCTACAAACATACATAAACCACCATAATTAAGGGGAGGTACCGCACTATCTTTCCTAAATATATTATAACCTTTGATGGCCAACGCTGAATTACGGATATTCGGATTTAAAAATGTCTCAGAGAAACAAAGAATGTCCACTGCAGCACCATTAAAAATGTGACGAATCTCGTCCATATTTGGGACTAAACTTTGCACGTTGAAACTAGCTACATTTAATAAAGACCTATCGACTAACATAGATTTTAAAACTACATTGGGGTTGTTAAACGACATTACACTCGAGTGTAAACACGACGCGACGTGATTGAAGCACAATACTTACAAATAAATATAAGGAACGCTTCATCCAAACCGAACCGGATTACAAGAAATCTAAAACGAAAAGAAACAAAAAACCAACCAAAGTAATAAATGCGAACTTAACGTAAGCAAAGGAACAATACTTAACCGTTGAGCCCCAATTATTCCCTAATTTATTTTAATATTTTTTTTCCCTATGGTGGAAAAAAAACACAAAAAAAAAAAATGCGACACGTCTGTCGAAGGCTACTAATTATTTGGAACTAATTATTATTTACTGATCAAAGGTAATTGAAAAATGTAAACCTTGAGAAGTCCTCGAAAAAAGTGGTGAAAGTCTAATGGGCATTGACTCCTCCACTAAACGGTAAGGATATTAGCCCAACTGGATGTTTTTGTTTTTATTTAAATGTACTTCTTTGTAACCATTGTGATTTAATTATGAAATGGAGTACAATGTATAAAGCACTAAATATAGAAATAAAAATGCTGTAAAGTGTTGGTAGGCATGGGAGTTCCTTGATTTCTCAAAAATAAAAATTCCCCAAAAAATCTCGAAAAACACAAAGTAAAATGCAAGGAGGCCCTATTCAACTTTTGTTAACTACGATACTTTTTTGTCATCCTTGCATATAGAGGATTGGTCAGTAAGAATTGGGAACTAAGCGACTTTGAGAAGTTCTTAATTTTAAACACGAATATAAATATAAATATTTTTAAAAAAATTGTCAAGTCTTCCTGTCATTCTTGCGCAAAGGCTCCAATTGTAAGCGGCTATCAATTTTAGTATGTGAATAATTATTAAAAACAGAAATTTTGGAAAATCATTCTAATTCTATTAATGTTTTCCCATCGTCTAAAGTATAAATTAAAAGAACATTTCAAAAATTTGTTATATTTAAAACACTTGCTTTTTTGGGATTTTTTCTATTTGTCAAATTGAGGATAATCCGCAGGCATATAAGGTTTACCGCAATATCCAGAAAAACAAAATCCCGAAAAATAAAATTTCAATGCGAAAAAATCTCGAAAATAAAAGTCTCGGATTACTATGAATTTCCTATAACCTGCGCGCCCATATTCATTAATTCTTCCTAAAAATGTCACCGGTGACTTTAGCACATACTAATTTAAATTTTCGATTTAAATAACGTATTTTACTAAGGGACATCAAGAGTTACTGGCGTTTTTTTTATTTCTCAATGTAAACCAAACATAAACAGCTATTTTCTATATGTGCAAATAAATGGATACCCATCTGAAATTTGTAAAATTATTGATCAAACAGGTGCGAAACGAATATCGTTAAGAACAAGAACGAAGTTCAAGTTCTTCTATAAAATGCGATAACGGCTGATATATTAATCAATAAATGATGTATAGCTACTAAACACTTAATTAAGCAAGTTTTTCACCAAAATAAAGTCGTTGATATTTACCATTTGCAAAACAATGCAATAAATCATCAGTCCGAATACATACTTAATTATTCGAAACAAAACTTCACTTATTAAATTAATAATTGAATTACAAAATTGCATTTTCAAGATGATCATGTAATAACAGCGTATTACCCATAAATAAATTATACAACTGGAAAGTGAAATTATTTATATTTTGTGAATAAATAATTTGTTTTTTATTTGAGTTTGAACAAAAATTAATTTTTTATTTTTACTTTTAACCTGTGAACTGTTGAAAAGTAGAATTTTGTATATATGTACATACCATATATGTCTATATACTGTCTAACTAAGCAGGTATGTGATATAATTTATTCAAGTGATGAAGTATATTGCTTCTTATGTAGTTTATTTTATAGGATTTTGTTAGTTAAATAACATAATCACATATAAAACCTAAATGATATTGCCACGCGGTTTAGTACTGTTATATAATACAAGATAATATTTAATTTATATTATATACTTAAAGTGATGTTAGTCAATATAATAACAAAAACGACTAAACTGCTTGCAACCACAATTTAAGGTACACTTGTTACCACTATAAATTTGTATATACATATAGGTATTGATTTTGAATGTATTTGTGGGCTCAACTTACCAAAAATAAAGGTTTACTGACATGGAAAAGTTATAGTCCACCAATAGGGGCAAGGGAAACGAGAACAACAAGAAATCGTACTTCATTAGAAAGAAAATAATCATTCCTTACTATTCTTATTTAAAAAAATGTCTCATTGAAATCCGAGATAACATAGAGTCAGTAGAGGTTAGACCGAAACGGAAGAAACACTCAGCAGCCAACCAGGAATTCAGTAAAAATTTTAAGTAATAATGTGAAATAATGGAAACGCGTATACTGACCAGTGATTCTTTAAAAAATGTTCGATAATTTTTTTTGTGTTTCCTGAGTCCACAGTCAGGAGCGGAACGGAGTAAACTCGTTCACTAATTTCAGCTGCCCGCTTTGGAATCAATGACAATTTTGGTTAAATGCCTATATATGTCGACAAAGTAATTTCTTTTGACAGTAAATAACTGTATATTTAGTTAAAAATGCAAATCTATCAATTTCTCAGATTCATACCTGATGCTTCACTGATCACTTCATAGGTTCTTAACTATCTACTAAATTTTTAAATTTTTTTTTTTTTTTTAAAAAGTGTCTTCAATTTTACGATGAATTCATGAATGTATAAATATGAAATGTCAAAGAAAAACGACAATTCCGCTATACTGGAAAACTCTGCCGGGTGAAGAATATGTGAACATAATAAAAACCGCATTTAGTAACCAGAATTATTGTTATTCACATCTCAATTTTCTTAAAAATAAAAAAAAAACTGCATTCACGTTTTAAGACCTACAAAGTACTCAGCCGTTTGTTTTTGACTCGCATAGTCCCGCTTCGAACAGTCCGGTTATTTCATTTTAACCGATTACCGGGATTAAACGAAATATGTTTTTTTTTGGAGTTAATTTATCTTTTTCATATCACCTTAGTATCTCAATTGTTTGGTTCAAACCATGATATAGGTAAGGTACTGACTGTTGTAACGTTTTTATTATGAAATTTGATTAGGAACGGTAAACCAAACATGAATAACAAGCTTTTGATAACTTCCTTGTACAGGAGTGCTCATCAAGCTGGCACCTCTATTTGTGATCTATTTGTTAACTTTTTAAATCCTGCTTAGGATTAGTATTGAATTTATGGTTTTAAACATGCTGCCCGATTTTGGCTTTGTATCTCTTTGCAAGATAAATTTTCTTTTATTGCTGGTTTATGTCTTTCGAAAATATTATTTGCAAACAGGCAATTTTTGTACAAATATATGTAATAATTGAATATTTTATTTTTCTTCGAACTGGAAACATTGATTTTACAATACATTATGCATCTTTGTATTTCATTTTTATTACACAACAACTTTAGTTGTTTGTGCGATTTCACACTTCTTGTCTGTATATTAATCTCCTGTGTTGATATAAATTACTGTCCATTGTTACAATAAATAAATTTATTTTGCGTACATGACAAATTATCCTTGGAAATTGATTACAGGAAATTCCAGCATATTATTTCTTGGAGCTATGAAGATGTTTTGCGTACAATAATTTGATCAAGGTGAAATTCTTCTGAAATGTATGAATCATTTAGTGAAAATTAACTAACAGTCAATTTTAGCGGAACCAATATACTCTTTAACTCTATTATACCTCAACGTCAATTCAATTAATTAAAATGAAAAAAGTTGATAATTAGAGTCTTATATGTATTATATATTAATCAAAAATCTATAAAATGTAATTAAAACTTGTGATTCGTTTAAAGATATTTACCAAATAACGAACAATATTTTCGCAAAAGATGGTATTCCAAACCATAAAATCTAAAAGTATCTGTTATTTCGAATTTCTTCGTTTTTAGTTTTTTATAGATCAAATTGAATAAAGCCGCTGGCTATTAACTATTATTTAATAACTAATGTGTAAGTAACATGTTGGCAGGTTTGAAAATTTTGGACATAATCTCATGTAAATTCGTATATTTTTTAAGACAGCGATTATGGTTTTTAAAAATAAAACAAAATTTCATGAAGAAAATGTATAAATAGTTTTTTAATCAACCTTATAGCAAATGAACAACTGGATAGTAAAAATTATATAGAGAAAATAATAAAAAGAAAGAAGAAAGAAGTTTAATAAAATTCTGGCGCCATAACATTAGCTGTAAATGACAGCATATAAAATTATATTAACAACATGCATAATATAGTACATATATACATTACTATTTAGCTAACACAACTTCAGGTTGATCATCATTTATTTTATATTTTTTTTACCATTCCAATCTTCTTAAGACTTACAAGAAGTCTGGTTCATTTTGTTTTGTAACTTTTTCAGTTATTTTAATTTCTTTTATATTATGTTATAGTAATCTAATGCACGCAACCATATTAAAAAAGGAAGAAGAAGTAAAGTTAATTGATTTATTGGTGCATGTGCGTGTAAATAAATACACGAGTGTTTATAAAAGAAATGTAAAGTGTATTAAAACTGTAATAGAGCGGTTGGTAATTATCTGGCGAAGATATAATATTTTATTTTCAGCCTAGGTCATGGTCAATGAATGTGGAATGTTGCTTTATTATGCAATGATACATAAAATTTTTAATTTGTAAGCCTTCGATAAGGATTTCTAGAGCTGACTGTAATCCTTTCTATTCTTCTACCTAGAATTATGTAATATGAGTAAATATAATTAATTTACAATTGTATAATTATTTTTAATTGAGACAGAAAGAAAATTTTCTATTTTAAATGGAATGGAATGACTTTTTAATGTGCGGTATTCTCAGCTTTATTACCATTTTATTATGAATTATTATTGTGCTTGTGGTACAATAAAATGTAAGTAGATTGTAAGTAGCGTTCACTTGCTAAACATTATATGAAAGTAGTTTACTTTTTTTATATTAGAAATTATCGAACAAATGTTATTGCTCATAAATGTCGAGATTTTAAAAGTCTCTCAAATTCGAGTTATCGGTTATGCTGCACTAGGAATTTAAAAGAATCAGCAACCATCCTAGCTAAAGGAATACGTATATTTGTATATTGAAGCTGTTGACAATAACATTTATAAAATAAATTTAACCACCGTATATTTTAAGGCGCCCAAATTTAATTTGAAAATTAAGAAATTTCTAAATGAGGTAAATCTAATTTTTCTAAAAATCTCAATTTTGACAAACTAAAATATGCCATTTCTTGGGAGGGAAAGATTGTTTATGAAATAACATATTATTGGCTTGATTATTTTAGTTCTTAAAAATATTTTCTCTGCAGAAAAAATTACATAAATGTGATTTATTATTTCAATGTAAACATCAACACGAGAAAGCCAAGCCAACGGTAAACTTGGGGTTGACTAATTTTTATTTATGTTTATACGGCCGCCCGAATTAATAAAAATTTAGTTTTCAAAACCGAGCTTTTGATATCAGGTTTGTGATTATGTATCTCTCGTGTTACGGGAGATACATAATCACAATCCCTTACGGGTTGCGGGTTTGTATGTGTGTGTGTGTGTATATGTATGTATACATATATATGTGTGAATGTGTATGTGTGTTTGTGTATTTCGGGTTTTGTACTAAACCTTCGTTGACAAAATCTTGGTTTTCAAAATCTTGCTGTTTTTAATTCTGAAAAATGGGAATTTTTCATTTTAAAACGAAAATAACTGAAACTTATAAATTTTGGAAAATGGGGAATTTAATTTTAAAGTTTTTAAAAGCCAAGATTTTGATAACATCAAGATTTGGAGAATCATAATTTCGATAAGCTCCCAAAAATACCAGCAAAAATACTAAACTAAAAATATCGAAAACCATTCAAAAACCGTTAATAGCAAAATATTTAGACATACAATAGAAAAAATAAAAACCAAGATTTTTAAAATCGAGAGTTTGTAAATCGGGATTTGTAAATTTATAACTTTTGAAATACCGAGATTTGTATCTTTATGTAAAAAAAATAAAAAAAATAAAAATTAACGAGCAACTTATGGAGAAAAGTTCAAGATTGCCAAATTAAATATATTTAATTGAAAGTTTTATTAATTTCGATTTCCTTATTTATTTCAAATTCCAGGACCAACAAGTAGACGGAATGTCCGCATGATTCGAGAAACTTTCAATAATGAAAGTAGTAACAACGTGACAAATAATTTACCTGATACATGTTTAAAGGAGGGAGCAGCGGTGCCGAAAACAAGTGTGACATGTGAAACGAGGGCTGGATGTCGGGCGACCCAAAAGACGGGAGAATGTTGTCCGGAATATCAATGTGGTAAGTATCAGTTTTTTTAGAAAATAAGGGTTTACCTATAGTAAACATTTGATTGATGTAAAATCGAATTTAATTTTAACACCGAAAATCTCAAATTATTAAGAAATTTTTTATTTTATCTACTTTTAGAATGTGAGAAAAGTGGCAAAATCTATGGTAATGGTGAAAAGCTGATTGAACCCGATACACCGTGTCGCGTGTGTTACTGCCAAGGTGGAGAGATTTTATGCAGCCGAGTCACATGCTATAAACGGAACGACTGTGAACCAAAATATATTCAAGGAAGATGTTGTCCTGAATATGACAATTGTCCAACACTAGAACAAGTCCTTGCCTCCCAATCCCTCACATCAACGACGACAACAACAACTACCACGACAACGACAGAGAGCAGCAATGATGTGATGTTTAACGATGGTGCTAGTGTTAACCAAAATACAAATGAAACAGCGCCAAATGGTAGTGATAATCCATTTGGCATTAAAATTAAGGAGATTACAAAACCAGAAGAAATTCGAATCACCAATGAAAAACCGAAAAAAAATGTTATGAAGCCAAGTACTCTGGGCCCGAGTACAATAAGTGCTGAAACTACATCGGGAGCAATAAGCTCAACATCATTGGCTGATCTACGCGGTGAATCTTTTTCAACGGAAGGTCCATCGCCTATTTCAAATGGAGAAGTCATGGCAATTAGTGTTGCAACTACAGAAGGTCCTGCAGTACTAGATTCATCGACCGCATCAAACTATATTTCGCCGTCTGTTGTAAATCATAATCGGCCCACTATACTCGAGGTCGGAGGACTTCAACAAGGTGGTTTTGAATCCATCGATTTCGTTGATGATGTCGGAAAAAATGCATCCATAACGTTTTCAAATGAAGTATCCAATAATAATTCGATTATGATTCTGGAACAAGATGAGCTTGGCGCAGATTTGTATTTGAATGGTACCGGAAGTGACAGTTTTCTTGATTTCTCTAACGAAACTCTTACTTCGCTAGGCAATTCATCTGAAGTATTAGACGATTATACGGAAGATTTATCAATACAAAATGTAACCGCGTCACCACTAAATCGAACGAGCGAGTATGATATGCTAGATGATGTTTCAAATGATGACCATATAGCATCAAGTAGCGATAATATTCAAGTACTTTCACCAATCAATGAAACTATTATCGAATTAGAGAGTAGTTATAGTAGTAGTAACAGTAATTCAACTGAAACCAATTTAGTCACTAGTAGTAATATTAATATTAGTAGTTATGTAAGTAGCACAATGGCAACGCCACCGGAAGGAGATGATACTGCAAATCATAAAACTTATGTCGAAGACGATGAGTTACCTAATCATGAACTAATAAATCCAGGGCATGCGGCAATTCCAGAAGATTTTACAATTTTTGGACGCGATCAAGATTTGGTGGCTCTCGACGCAGATAATCAGGATATGGAAAATAAAGATTCACATCATAATATGCTAGGTGGAAATGGGAATAAGAAAATTTTGGGAGAAGTGTTACCGTTAAGGGCAAATGGTTCACTTGGTATGATGTTGAATGAAACGTCAAGTCAAGATTGGTTGAAAATGGAGGCGACTACATCAACAGATTTTGAAGGCAGCAGCCCGACTGAATCGAGCGGGTGTGGTGGTGAGGGAAGTGGACACGATTGTGAAAGCAATAACAGTGGTATGCCTTCGATCATTTTAAATGATAAACTATTAGCACTACCGACAAAAAATTATGATGAGCTAGAGGAGTCATCTGGGCCCATAATAATCACAGATAAGAGTCAAGAATTAATGTCCTAGGTCGAACAACACTAAAACCTAAACGTATCCATAGTCCAAACAAATTGCAAAAATTTTAAAAATATTTTTCTATTTTTAATTAATTAAAAATATACATTTATTTAGAAAGAATTTAATTAGTAATTTAAAAAATTTAAAAATTATTTAGTTAATTAATACAAAAAATTTTAAAAATTTTTATTGAGGCCTGCACAATAATACAATTTTATATTTTTTAATACATAAATATAATTATTATTTTTAAATTTTAAGTATTTATTTTTCAATATTTATTTTTAATTAATACATAAAATTAATTAATTACCTATTAATTAAATTTAATGATGATGATGTTGACGATGATAATGTGTCTTGACTAAATTGAATACCTCGTTATTACGAACTTTTAATTTTTAGTTATTTTCTCTAATTGGGGAGCGATCTTAATAACAACTGCAACTATAAACTAAAAATACAATTCTACTATATTTATATAATTTAAATTTATATAAATAATAATAAAAAAATATTTTAATTAATTTTAATTTAGTGAGTGCCATAAATTATAATAATTAAACTAATTAAATTATGTAATTTAATTATTAATGAATATTAATATTTTTTTTTTTGATAGTGTGGCGCCATCTCTTTTTCATTAGTTATAATGTAACAAAATTAATTTTATCTAATTAAACAATCATAATGTATGTAGGTATATGAAAAATTTGCAATGTGCATAATTTTAAAATTAAATGAATAAATTATACATTTAAAAAAATCATAATTTAATTATATAAAATGAAAATTGATTTATTTATGATCAAATAGAGCTATATTGAAAAGTCAATAAAAATATTTAAAAAATAAATAAATTTGAATTTCATCACAAACTTATCGTTAGAACTTAAAAGGTAACAGAATGTAAATGTAAGTAGATATTGAAATATTTAGGTGTGATTCTGTGAAAACTATTTTCATATAACAAATCAATATTTTCCAGCAAAATGAATCATTGGCAGAAATGTAGGTACTTTACATAAAATAAATTCGTTTGCATCTTTGGCAGGTGCAATTTTTCCGACTATCTTCCCGGATATTTAAACACCCTTTCCTTTCAAATTTCGTCTTATTACAAATCGCCATTTGAATAATTGCTCGAATGATATAATTGGTCACCGCTGGCAGCTGTGTCCGAATCGAAAATCGATAGTGGTTTTCCCAACCCAGTATGGGTGGGTGAAGTTTTCAATAAGGATATCAGTATCATCCGAATTCAATGATTAATACCCTTCTCCAAATAAACATTTCAATCTGATTCAGAACATCGAGCAAAATTGCATATTTACCGATTCCGCAGGTAACTAACGAAAAGAAGCGTTTAATAATACAAATTACCATTGTTGTTCGAGTAGAATACTACAGTAGGCTGGGTTCATTTGGCTTAATTCTGTTAATTTGGTATTTAGAAATATCCAACCTTCAATTAATCTACAAAAGGAAGAAATTGCGATTATTTTATCATTAAATCTGATGTGAATTTGTACAGTAATTACTTAGTAAAATATAGACAAATTAAATAGGTTTGTATTATATATTAAACACAAGTGTGTATAATTGATAAGCTTATCATAATTTCGAGACAAAATAAATTATTTCAAAAAAAAAAAATGAAAAATCATTGCTATATTGAGCTTGAATGTATTACGGTTATCTTAACAACAAATTAATTTTATGGTTTAACTTTAGACATATGTATGTCATTATCTAATGCTCTATAATAAACTTGAACATAAATTTGGCTTGATATATGATTGAGTTAATAAATTTTATTCACCGTCAATACCTAATATTCGTTTTTTATAAATAAAGATTCCATTTCTTAAACAGATAAAATTAAAAAATTGGCTATGACGTACTTTAAGTGAGTGAGTAAGCAAAAGCGATAACAAAAATCAATTTTAGCTGAATTTCTGGCTAGAACTAACTTATTTATTGTACATAATATATAATAATTAATAACATATAGAACACATGCACGCTTAGATTCCATGATAGACCGTGTCTCTTACGAGGCTATTTATACATTTATTTGAATGGCCAAGATCTGAGTTAGGGTTTAGCAGTCAATAAATCTAATTCGTAATATTTAAGACGACGTTTCGATAAATTTATTATCTTTCAGGTCTACATGATTTTAACAATGTATAAACAATTTTCAATACAAAACATTTAAAAAATTTTAAAATTAAAATAAAAAATTTTATGAGGTAGATGAGATATTATGAAATAAATAGAGTAGTTTGGTGATAAGATCAGAATATCAGGACTAAATTAAAAATTTGGTGACCGATCAAAATATGTATGAAACCTTAAACAGGGACCCCATACTTTCACTACAAAATTTGAACAACAACAAAATTAAAAATGTATTTTTAGACAATAAATTATGAAACAAAGACCAAGTCTACGACCAACTCTTCAGTTGTACCTAAATTGTACGGACTTCCAAAAATCCATAAACCGAATCATACGCATAGGCCTATTGTATATTTCACAAATAGCTCAACATAAAAAAGATCAAAATATTTGTCTGAAATTTTGAAAGGTTCAATTGATAATCTGAGGTACAATTGTAAAAATTCATACGAATTAGTACATTTCATTAAACAACAAAATATTCCAATTCAATATGTGTTGAAAAGCTTGGACGTAGTTTCATTGTTCACCAATCTTAAGATTGATTTGGCTGTATAAACAATTTCAAATAGGTGGTCAATTATAGAGCGGCATACCAGAATTAACAAAATAAAATTTCTAGATATACTAGAATTTTGTTTAAAATCAAGATATTTTAGCTTGTTTAACAACTACTTTAAACAGATAAATGGCGTTGAGATGGGTCCACCTTTTTCTCCAGTAGTGGCTAATATCTTAATGGAAGTGCTGCTTGACACCGTTCCGAGCTATATCAATTTTAATATCTTGTTTATTAAAAAATACGTCGTTGATTTATTGTTGGTACTTGATGATAAAATTGATTGTACGTATATATACTTTCAAAATTTAACAGTAATCATTTTTGTTTAGAATTCACTGTAGAAATAGAAGCGGATAATAAATTACCTTTTTGGATACAAACTTATTTCGGAAGAATAACGGTCAAATTGATACTAATTGGTACGCGAAAAATGTATCATCGTGTTGAATTCTCAATTTGAATAGTTTTCACCCTTTAAGTCAGGGAATTAATACGGCTTTTGATTTCGTTTACCGAGTTAAAATGTTAGCTACAGATGTCAACGTTGATATAAATCAAATTATAAGGAATTATCTGATCAATAATAAATACGCGAAATATTTGATCAATAAATTAATCAATCAGTTTAATCGTACGAACAGTAAGCAAATTGTGAATACGATCAGTACTAATATTATTAATCTCTATTCATAACATTTTCAGTCAAATTAAAGATATCACGCCTAAATTGAACAATTCGAATATTGTTATTTAATTCCATGTATCCATTGCCATTTGAAATGCGTCGGTACAGCAAAATATCTATTAATAAAGCGAATTTTACAACATAAATCGGATGTCAAACCACCTAACAGAAATTCTCAAGCTACTACGTTATGCCAGCATTTCTCTTGCACTGGACACACCTTTAAATTTGATGAGGTAAAAATTTTGGACAGTGAAAAGCTGTATAAAAATGGTTTATTTTTATTATTGAGAATCATGAAATTCCTATCAACAAAAAGAGTGATACTGAGAATATTAACCAAACTTATTCTGGCATGGTTAAATTTCCAAAATATAAATCGTTTGTAGATACTTAAAATTCCAAATTCGAAAAGATTGTACAGGAAGGCTAAATAAAATTGGATTTGGCCTGGTATCCAGAGTCCGCATATTTGGACTGATTAACCTAACAGCCATTCATTCATCGGCATATGCTGTTCCACCTTAGACTAGGGTTTTTGTCAAGGTTTCCTCCTTTAGCGCCGTACTTTAGCCTGTGCAAAATGGCCAAAAATGTACCAAATAACCTTAGTTACCAGTGGTTGCCACGAGGAGGCAGCACGTTTATGTATTCTGTACTGTGTTATGTACAGCACGAAAAAATTGTTTATGTATTGTTAAAACCATGTAGACCTGAAGAAGATAATACATTTATTGAGTGATGAATTTATACCGACTTCTCTTAGTTTTAGGTATTGAGTAAAACCGCATTTCTAAAATTTTGTTTCCTGTGTAAATTTGTTTACTCCATGTAAAAGTGGCGGTAGTAGCGGAATTATTGATCTGCTTTGAAACATATTAAAAAACTTGTTGCATAAAATGATTAGGAAAATTATTTTAAATATTTAAAAAAAATGTTTGATCTGTTTCGTATTGGTAGTTACATATACATATTATGGAAAAATTCAATAACTTTATTTTCAAATGAAATCTCCTAATCAAAATGTTACTACATGATATAATATATATACATACATAATATTATCGTATTATTCGATGATATCATTTTATTATCTGGTTGCAAACACATACTTTAAAAAGCGTGGCGGTGTACGATCAAACAGGATCGGTTAGGCTGTTGGAATTAAACAATAGCAATCGCACCAACATTTATGTGTAATCTTCGAACTCATCCATTTTTATGACTCTCTTTGAAATTTAAAATTTGATGGTACATATTATAATTCCATTGGTTCAATACATTGTGATTGACGTAAACACCACCTCGTGATATAATGACCAATAAAATATTGCTCGTGATTTAATTTTCTCAAGTACTACACGTATACCAAAAATTTGGAAGTCATGATTTATTTGAATGAGAATTTTCAATTTGTCACAAAGTGGTCATGCGATCGAAACATCAAATTGCTCAAATTTTGTATTTTAAAAGCGAAAGAATAATATTATTGGGTTGAAGTTTATACATATTTCACCAAATACGTTTGTCTTGTTCAAACAGAACTTCCAATAATTTACGATAAGCCACAATATCATTAAATTCTTCAAACAACCAAAACAAATAAATATTTGTGCGGTAACATAATATTTAATATTTATGTAGCTATCAAATTTGCATATATCGATCGCACGTTTTATCATTAATCAAACATACTTTTGACACATTTAATATTAGCATTAGCAAAAAAGCGTAAAACAACTAAAATTATGTATCGCCGGCGCATTACATTATGTATAAAAATGGACGCTGAATTTAAGGCAATAAAGCTGCTCTCTTATATCGCATAATAAGAGCCGAAATAAAACATAAATTTACTAAATTTCAATTTGTTTCTGTTTATTTTATTATAAATTAATTTGACAGTATATATGAATTACAAAGATGGTAAAAATTGAAAAAATAATAAAATTATTGAGTAGTTAAATTTTCATGATCTAAAGATGGAAATTTGAAAATTCTTTGCTTTTTGTATTGTCGCGTGTCGCATCGCCGATGTTAAGTCGCGATTCAAATTATTCTACGTTTTATATAATCCAATTAATTTAGTAATTGAATCGAGATAATAAATAAGCAGCAACTGTCGTTAGACCAATTATTGGGATTGATTGTGAAATGGTGACTGAGCTATTACAATCATTATCTTCACAGAAAAAGCATTCATAGTCCGTTTCGCACTTGAAATTGGTTTCGCTACCACACTGTCTAATTACTTGTTCGTTGGTTTCACCTTCATTTTTAACCTGTTTGACGCAGTGAGTAAAGGTACCTGTTCCACACTCCGTGGCAGAGTTAGTTATATTGGCATAGATACAACCAACGTTCTTTCCTGCGTCATTTGGGGATTTACATACGTGACAACTGGTAACGGCTTCGTATGCTGTAATTATAAATCAAATATACCGGCATAAGATTTTTAAAATTTATTAAAAATATTCGATGTAATGTTCATCTTTTATTTCAATTATTATTTTAAATCACAAAACAAAACTACATCTGCTTATCCTATATTCACAATACGTAATTTATGTTAATTAAGTTCACTAATTATATTGTTAAAATGTATCCACAATTACCAGGTATGAGGGCAACACAGAATAAAGCCAAGGCAAAAATCACTTTTGATGAAAACATTTTGTATAATTTTTCTTTTTAGTTTTTCTAAGTTGATCAACACACTATAATACTGCACTAAAGCTTAATGAGACAATTTTGTCAAAAATTAAGCTTTTATAGGTTAGCTAAAACAGTTTCAATTTGATAACGTTGAGCACGTTGATTGGCTAGCATGATTCAAATTAACATAGATATTGTTAATATATATTATGCATTATCACATACAGGTAAGTATATAATATTCTATTCTTATATATATATATATATATATATATATATATATATATATATATATATAATATATATATATATATATATATATATATATCGGCTCACTATACCTAGGTAATATATGCATATACTATTCTATTTTCATGGCATTTGATATTTTGGATAACGTTACCATTCAATTTTTTCGAGTACATATAGATAAGTGTTGTATTAAAATTTACTGTGATAAGGGCTTACTGTACGTTATTAATCGTAAAATATTTCCAACAATTAACAATTTGATTTTTATCTCGGGCGTATGATAAATTAAAATTCCGGTCATATGCTATGCAGCTAAGTAGTGTGAGTCATCATGCGGGAGTTTCTAAAATAATTAACAAAAAATTTAAGGCATTTTTGGAGGTTTATCAAAAGCAAGGTGTTTTACTGGCATTGCTATATATTATATTTTATTCTTAATTCTATTAAACATTTTTGGTAGTAGAAACTATTAAATTTTTTGAAATATTTGTTAGCATAATTTACTTTTTTCTTCTAACATGTGGTATGTACTGTAATGTATACACCCTATTGACCATGCAAAAACAGGTTTAGGTGTGGTCATTTATTAGCATCTAAAAACAATGTAAAATAACTGAATTACTTTTATCTAAGACCATAAAAAGATGGGATATATATATATATATATATATATATATATATATATATATATATAAATATATCCTACGGATGTGAATGACAAAAATTATAAAAGTATGTCAGCCTATTCTCTTAAAAGTCATCTCTTACTGTTCTGGGTGAAACATACGAAATTTTCTTTAAATATTTTCAACTAGGTACATTCTATACGAGTATATACATTTTTAATGTATCATGCTGAAATATCTAACCGGTGCGGTGGCACACTTGCTGAGGTAAAAATGTTTCGAAACAACAGAAGCCATGCAAGTGCCGGAGAACGGTTTAACCGTGATTTTTGGGGCCTTTCTTTTGTTAAATGGGTTTAAATTTATATTAATAAATAAATAAAAAAGATATTTAAAACAAACTAATATTTAAATAAAACTTCTACATATAAATCAAAATGAATCTTAAACTAATTCTTTAAGCCATTTGTTTAAAGCCACCAGTTAAGGCTTATAAAAAAGTTTGAAAAGACCAAAATTTCCTTTGTTTGTTCTGAATCGATTATACGTTTATGTATGAATATGAAACGAAAATCTGAGTTTTACGTTAAATAAGTTCTGCCTTTGGTAAAAGTTTCCATTTATTTACACTCTTTATTTAAAAAAGTTTTCTTTGATGCGAATATCTTTTAAACCGAACTATAGATGGAAACATGAAATGAAAACCAAATTCAAGGTCATTCAAAACAATCTTAGAAAATATGGAATGCCATGGAAAATTTAAATGTATCAGCAAATTAATAATCGAAAATTTGTTAAATTGTTTTTGCAACATTCAATCGTTGTATAAGGCGTAGGTTGGGAGAAGCAAATTTTCATGCACGAACACTAGCAACGGGTCTAGAAGTTCTATCACATCACAGGATTGCTTATAGCTACGATTTGCGAAGGAACATGAATCGGACTAAACCTGATTGGCGCCAAGTCTTATTCACCGATGAATCAAGTTTTAGTTTGCGGTCTCCTAATGGTCGAGAACTAGTATGGCGACGACCCGACGACCGAGGGTGCGTTGAGCGAACCTTCAGCGAAAGGGTTCGAAGCGGTTCAATCATGGTATGGGCGGGAATTTCAATGGAAATACGCACCGAGCTTTATCTGGTTCCAACCGGATCCTTAACGGTTGTTCGATATATTAACGAAATATTGGAACAATATGGGATGGATCTTTTTCGATGAAAATTTTCCGTGCAGTGGTACAGAGAAACGTTACGTTTTTATTAATTTTCATCCCAAACAAGTATAAGTAGGTAATAGATAAATAATCAGCCTGGTCGGGTATTTTGGCTAAACCGTGAGCAAATCATCCCTCGTTTTGCACGCAGTTTATGTACTCGATTTTGAAACATTTGCTGATTTTTTTAGAAATTTCCATCCACAATTTTATTTGCTCCTTAAAACACAATCACGTGGAGAACATATATCTGTGCTCGGGGTCTTTGATCCCAGGTTGAACCTAGTAACTTTATAGGTGAAGTAACTTTGCTTTACCTGCGTTTCAGGATGTACGATTTAATACTGTCTCCACATTGTTGAAATCGATACCTGGGATGGTAAATAACCCCTTTTTGAGTTTGCTCCCCTATACCTATCCCCTATACAAAAGTGCAGTTCGACTATTCTAAACGACTTGATGAAAACCTATTTCAAATTTTTCTTGATTTCTGTCACCAATGCTGTCTACAAATTCTGTCCACACACTGACAATAAATGTTTTTTTCCCGATCGCATAAAATGTTTAATTATTATCAATTTCCTTAGAGCACTATTGGCACGATTTGGTTTTTTTGGTGGTTTAATTGTACGGAATTTTAAAATAAAAGCATCCTGGGTAAATTTGCTTTTATTTGCAAAGAGGGAATTAGCAAAATTGAGCAAAGTTACAATAACAATTGCGTTGGCCAAAGCACAGTTGATACTATGCTTTAGCGAACGCAATTGGTGTTGTAACTTTGTCAAGAAAATACGCTTATTGATTATTCGAATGTCTTAATGTGTATCCTCGACACTATAGTGGGAAATTAGTTGGTGAATAAAGGTATGTGAATGTTTTTTGAGGTTATGTTAACCGTCAGTAAATCATTAATTTGATTACGGACAAAATTACACAGATTATGCACAATAATTATTTCAATAACACGACTTAATTATTAATAAAAAAGGGACTCGAAAAAATTCCGGAGTGATAAAAAATGACGAATATTTTGACGTCTTGAATTGTCACAATTGAATTGTTGTTGCAAAAAATCTCGATTTGTCAAAATTGATTTAAATCAAAAAATAAATAATTTATTCTGCCCAATCGTAAGCGCATAATGATTTTTTTTTTTTTTGACATTTGGTTGATTTATTTTACCCAATCGAACTCCACATAAAACAAACAAGAAATGTCAAAAATAAACACGCTCACAGACAATTTATTTTCGTAAATTCTGCAGTGTAAATATTATACGTAAATAAAGTATGGTTACTGCTTGCCATGAGAAAAATTGACTCACAGTCAAAAAATAACGAAAAGAGAAAAATAATCTGATGCTCCATATAAGAGACAAAGACAAAGTTTTTTTTATTTTTATAACAATAACAACACAATAACAATATTATTTCAGACGTTTGTTTACGTTGCTGCCCTAATATCTAGGCTATAAGCCTAATATCTAGGCTATTATTGTGATTCAAACAGAGTAATACAAACCTTCCATTTTATTACGAATATTATGGGCTCTTGATTTCTTTCATAGCAAATTTATTTAACGTAATTTTTAATTTTGTTGATATAATTCGTAGTCATTTGCGGGTTCCACAAAATTAAAATTCTCCTTCACCAGAATTTAAAAAAAATGTGTCTTTCAAATCCAAGATTTTTAAAACAAGGCTTTTGAAACCGAGCTTCTGAAACCCAGACCCGTCGTTTGCTGTCTACCCTTTAATTAACTCGGTTATTAGACGCCCAAATGTGACACGCTTCTTTAAATAATCGTTTCTTTTTCCTATCTCCAAGCGTTATTGCTCTATTAAAATCAAATGTATGTTTCTTTTCATTAACATGTTTGATTAAAGCTGTTCTATAGAAACGACTGGTATTACTCTGTTTCGTAATATGTACCAAGTCCTTCTTATGTTGTTCAATACATTGTATTTTTTTTTCCTATTTCACCCCTAACAAGAATCGCAGTCTTTAAACAATATTTTATAAATTAAACCATCTTTCGGTTCATTCGGGAATTTAGTTTTTTAGTTTTGTACGGGTGCCAGATACTTTATTAACAATTTTATTGGCTAACATAATAGTATGACAATAATGGAAATTGGAGGACGAGGCGATAGACGAGTCTGGCAGCCACGAGAGCCCGGGAATATACTTTTCCTTCGAATTGTACATACTGTTTTGTCTCCGATCGGAATTTTGATGACACACGTAAGTCAAGATAATTAATACTAAAGATTAAATGTGATTCACAATTCATTTATTTTTTCATATTAAAATTACTGACTTGCAACCAGATGGAGGATATACATACCTCTAAAATACCAAATATGTTAAAAAAAATTAGAAAACAAGATAAAATTATTGCTTAGTTAGCCATTACAACGTCCATATAGATTTTGTTTTGGTATTTCATGTAAACAATCAAAAATCCGTACGAGAATAAATTGCCGGCCTAGACCGGAAAAGTATTTCTCGTACTGTTCTCGTACTTAATGCCTAGCAACGAATATAACATATTGGTATCATTAGTTTTGCGTTTCGAAATTCATGGTGGATTCATGAGGTCGGATATTTACCCTAGGGTATTTGGCCCATTTTATCACATTATTTAATGGTTATTTTAGTGTCTGATCGGTTAAAGAGCAGCACAGAAATGAATACCTATAGAGTAAAAAATACATTTCGTGGATCAATTTGATTGTTAAGGAGGTCGGACAAAAATACCCTATTTTTAAGGTTTTATTTATTTCTCTGTTATTTTAGGGATTAACGCTATTGAACCATACATCAACATGTAAGATTTAACCATAGACTAAACTAATATTATAGAGGTGTCTTAACACTGCAGGCGGGCGCGATTTTCCGGTTTTTCAACATGTAGCGGGAAAATCCACTTTTATAGCGTATTAGTCAACTTGGTAATTTACGAATGCTATTGATTTGAACAAACTTAACTTTGTATATAAAAGATTGACAATAACAGATAATTTTATTTGTCACTTTTGCAAAACTAAAAAAAAACTTTATCATGTACAAATTACAAATCTTTTCCTGACTGTGATCACAGCCTCCCCCGCCTGTAAAGTGTTAATACGAATAAAAAAATAATTATCCAACTAAATGGTGCCAATCCATATCATAGCGGGTGCCAATCGGTAGTAATTAAATCTGAAATAAACAAGAAATCATCAATTGTAAAACACAAATTGACTTGTGTGTATTTTGTGTAACAAGGCAAAAACTGATGAAAAAATAAATGAAAAAGTAAAATTTTCTAAAAGTCAATCAGCTATTAATATAGGAAGGAGACAAAGGAAGGTAGCCCACTTAAAGGTACTTAAAATAATTATTATCATGAACTTCAATTAGTTTCAAGTTCATACCATACCACATCTATCAGCTATGACTGTTTTTAGTAAATCTAGTGATTTTCCAAAGAATTTTAGCTTTTATTAAAATTTAATTGGAACCTAGCGAAAATCGTTTGACAAATATTTCTTCTTGAAGTCGCTGTTAGTTTAAAATAAATTAGTATTAGTAGTATTATCAACCAAATAGCCGATAAAGCGAAATCGTCAAAGTTTATAGGCTGAGGACAAGATTTTTAAATAATGAACGTGATAATTATTGTATAAAAGCATAATCAAAATATATAAATCGTCTTAAACCATACTCAAATACTCAATTACTCATGACAAATATAGTATAGCCTCAAACGATTGCTAAAATTTATTTTCAATAAAATATTCGAGGTATCTAATATTACGAGTATTTTTTTACTAACCAGCCATGTAGCAAAATAAAAATTAATATTTATTATGACCGGTTTCACAAAAAAAGGTACTCTAGTTGAATAATATTTCCTCTCTTTCTTGTTTTATGAAGTTACGGTTTATTTCGTAACACTAATTCAAAGTAAAGATTTGGAATCTGCCTTAATTTGAAGACTACACAGTAATTGGTGAAATATAATTAATAATTTGTATAAAGAATATGATTTACTTGAAAACATTTTATATGTCATTTATTTATCTAAATCACTTTATCGGAATATTTCATAGTAACTACTTCTAGTTCAAATTTTAGGAAAAGCGTAGAATTTTAGGATAAGAGAACTATTAGCTATAAAGCAACAGTAAACATTAACTATGCTTCAGTTATTGCGTGTCAGTTAATAATCACAATAATGGATTTATTTCACATATCGCACATATTCTCGAAAAGTGACTACTCAAAAAACTACATTTTTCCCGAGAAGCGAAAAATGCTTTTATCTTAGCACAACATTTTTGACATTTTGCTGTGCAATTTCTAATTTTTGAGTTGCCCTGTGGGCGTTTCCGAAAGTTGTACTTATTTATTTAGACATACTTATTTAAATAAGTATGTTGGCGAGGTAACTTAAAATAAGTATGTTTCTATCCATTTCTTACAAAATAAAAATCTAAAATGAAAACCAAAATTCTGTTAATTTCATTGCATACACATTGTGATATTATGCTGCAATTAAGTTTTATAAAAAATTTAATTTAAAATTATTCAATAGATAAAATTTAATTTTTTTTGCTGTCAAAATATAATTTGACTTTACATACTTATTTAAGATGGCGACAAATAAGTGTATAACTATAAAATAAGTATAACTTTCGGAAAGTGCCACAGTGTTGTTAAAAGAGTAACGAAAATTCAAATAACTGGAAAAAAAAAGTTTTGGTTGTGTCACCTTTCGAATACATGTACGATATGTTACAATAAAATCAATTTGTCCAGAAAAATAACAATTTGTCCAATAATTTTTTAATTTAATTATTTATTTTGCGATTAGATTACTTACTCGTAAATTCATATATAATTTATGTGTATTTAAAATTATTATTTCATGTGTGTTGTGTATAGCAAGCGTATTTAAGTATTTACGTGCGTAATTAGATTTACGCATATTTCATTAAATTCAATTTAATTTGAATGCATTAATAATTATAAGCTCAATAATGCAGGTTATGATTTGATAATTTATGGGTTAGGGTTTATCAAGAATAATTTATTAGTTTATGGTATGTGTTTATTTTGTACGTTTACATATATAGATAAAGCGTTTTAGGTTTATAACAGTTGTTAAATTAATAAATTATGTCAGAAATGATTGAAGTAGTACTTAGGAAGCGATTACCTATTAGGAAATCTATATTAAATGTTGCAATCCTTGGAATAGATATAACGAGATCCAGAATGTCATAAATTCAAACATCAACTAAGGACTTCTTCGTAATCATATAGATTCATAGTACACCGTGATTCTATACTTGTTTCAGTTAAATTTATTTAAACAAATAATTCAATAAACCATTTATAAAACAGAAAGCAGCAGTCACGTCATTGATTATCAATTTAAGATTTGTACGATGATAATGAGTTAATGGGTTGAAAAATGAAAACATAACATGACGAAGTCGTGTGATAGTTATTTATGGTACTAGTGAGCAAAACGAGATATTATCCATGAGGGATAAGTTTATCCCACGAGGCGATAGCCGAGTGGGACATTATCCCGAGTGGATAATATCTCTTTGCTCACGAGTGGCATAACGTTTTATCCACTTTTGTTGAAATAAATTTCGTAAATTAATAAGAAATAGTTCCATTTTGTGTTTTCACAGTGGAGCATTGAATTTTGAAATACATTTTATCATAGTGACCGTTCTTTAAATAGTCATGGTGTACTTTAACTTGTTTTTTGTTCAATTTGACTATGAATAATTTTCCAATGACTACTCAACATTTTTTTCTACCAAATATAACTCACGTTGCCCCTAGCAGCGTGGGTTATACAATAACAATGGGTTATTTTACATTTTCTTTATTTCAAATCAGCATAGTTATCGGGCTAATATATATAAAAAGTGGATAAAAGGATTTTATCGGATTTGTACTAAATCAAATTTTTCTGCGAATCGAAATTTTGTCAGTAATTGTAATTATTGTAGTATAAGGCATCGTTTCTGCCAAAATAAAAACAAGTTTATTATGGAAATACTATTTACTACTTTTACAAACGAAATAGATAACTTCAAGCTAATATAGGTATTGATGTTTTATTTATTTTTTATAATTAGCTGTAAATACAAATAAAAATAAAAATAAATACTCAATTATAGGGTCTATTTGCCTTTAAAGCGCTATAAGAGGCGCCACGATCGCCACTAGTTAATAATTTAGCGTTTATTTTTATGTGTGTTATTTTTGAATTATTTTGTCCTTGAATAAATAAATGTGTCCGTCATCTACAATAAAAGACTGTTTTGAACCGAAATCAATAACAAAATTGTCCAATTATGGATTTTTTGATTACTAATCAATTTTAACTCTAGTTTAAATATCGTCCACCAATAACTGAAATAAGAAAAATAACTGAATATTCTTTAAATTATCTTTCAAAACCCATATTATAAAATATAATAATATAGCCAAAAATTATGCAGGATCTATTTCCGAAAGTGCTTGCAAATTGATTGTTTGCAAATTTGTATTCTATTGAAGCATTACCCGGTGGCTTAACTACGGCGGAGCAAACCCCGCGTTGCGTGAGCCCGAACTATTGGAGGTTCCGAGCTGATATGTAGAACAAATATTCAAATTTGGATTTTGGTAATGTTAATTTCCCCCGTTTCAAGCCAAAATTTATCAATGAAAATCGGAGTTTATGTGCTTGTTGACTTTGATTTTCACGTCTCGTCGGTGTTATTCAACCCAGGTATTATTCGAATATAGATTCTCAGCAAATGTAAATTATTAAGTCAATAATTATTAAGTCAACAATAAATTGAATCTCTCCATTGAGGCGAAAGCGGCCTAGGGCGAAACGTATTTTACCAATTTTTAACCTCGTTTTCTTAAAACTCCTACACCAAAGGTATTTTCAAAAAACTAGTTACTGATTAATTAGATCGAAAGCTGAATTGGAAACAACATTTACTCAGAGTTCAGGATAGAGCCACCAAACCCATCTGGGCCTGTCAGAAACTCTATGAACGAACTTGAACGTGAACTAAAACTGTGGAGAAACGAGGGCAAACTTTACTGAATAAGGTTTAGCGCAGAGCCTGCCACGGTAATACAGGCTCAAAGAGAACATACCCGACAGCTGCGATAGAGGCACTTCTTGGACTGACTCCGTCGCACCTGCATATTAAAAAGGATGCTACAAATACGGCCTTGAAGGTGTAGGTAGAAAGCAATATTAAGCCAAGTAATATGCTGGGTCATCTAAGAATCCTTAAGGGAGTTCAGACAGACCATACCATAGAGATGCCTTCAGACTGTATGTCAATTAAACTTAACTACCACAGACTCTTCTGCCTCGTTATACCATATAGGTATATGTGGGGCTCAGGCGGGCCATGCTTTGACGAAAGGTCCACCGTGTGGTTTACAGGCTGGTCTAAAATAGAAGATGGAGCAGGAATATTAATTTATGGAAAGGGAACTCCCTTTTCGTAGTCCTTGAGTTCCTATGCTTCTGTCTTCCAAGCAGAAATAACTAAAGACCTAAACTACGCAAAAATCTATATTATTTTAGACAGCTAAGTGGCATTAAAGTCTCTTAAATTATATACTATTAAGTCAAGACTGGTATAGGACTGTCTAACTACAATTCAACATTTGCCAAGATAACACTTATGTGGGTACACCTGCTGGATTCTACTTCTTCATTTACTGGGTCAGAGCCCTTCTGCAAGGTCACTAAGGGTCACCTTAAGGCCTACTGGCACAGAATTCCAGGTCTACGACAGATGAAGAGATTTATAGCATCTTTATCAACCAAAGTTATATAGCTTCTCATTCTTAGAAAAACAGAGTTGAGACTACTAACCGGCTTCTTCACAGATCCCACAAATGGGACAATTTTTGTTAGACAATACCTTAATCAGGAGCCTGTAAAAGCAAATACCGTAGAAGGTCACAAAAAAAATTATAATTTTATCTGAATAATTTAAATTACAAGTACGACCATTTATTATTATACTCCAATATTTGATGTATTGATATGTGTCACAATATATAATTTATAACAACAATAGAATAAAATAAAATAAATAGATTATCGCAATCACTCGTGTCGTATACTATTCAATATACTATACTTAAAATGCCGTGTGTAGAGCATCAATTTTTTTCGTCTAATCATAAAGAGTGCCCTAATGTAAAAAACAACAAAAATTATCGAGCTGATAACGACAGTACAACACATTTTGATTAGTAAAAGCTCGTGTATTGTGACTTATTAGAAAAAAGTTACCCCGTTTTTGTGTAGTTGTAATGACGGAAATTAATTTGTATTTTTTTTTTTTTTGGAATATTGGCAATCATTTTTTGTGATATTTGTAATTAATACAGATTACTTTCCGATGATTCATTAAAGATAATAAACAAAGAATTGTTTTCATTTTGATTGTACAAGAAAGTATAGATCATGTGAGCTGCACAGGTATAAGGTTCAAATACGTATTACAATAAATGTTCATCATAGGCTGTTAGTCAATGTGTTAAAAATATTTAGTTAAAAATTAGGCGAAAATAAATAATCGAGGTGAAATATTTTTAACTACCAAAACATATTTTGTTGTCTAAATTGGCTAAAATTTTGACAATCTTAAATTATACAAAATGTACCTTACTATTGTAACAATAAAAAGAATTTCAATCATTTATTTTAATTAATAATAATTAATTGAATTTATAAAAGATTAAATAACATGTTTATGCGACATATGTAGATTTTCTTTAATAATGGAAGTTTAAAATTTTCGGAATACACTTCTAATACAGTCAGCCCTCTATCATTTCTCATAATTTGTAAGCGTATTCAATTTGAAACAAATCAAATATAATTCATTCTGTTTTTGAATACATCTACTCGTTCTATTACAACAGAGTTTCCGACATCCGACCATAGTAGAAATTCTACAATTATCTTTGGCCCGTTTTCCCTGCGTCTGTCCAAATATGTATATCTTATAAAATTTTAAATCCATAGTTCAAATTAAATGGACACATTGATGACATACATGGAAAAAAAAGATTAAAAAATAAAGATTTAAAACAACATTTAACACCGAATTAATGAAATATTAGGTTATGTTGGATTTTCTTTTAATAAAGAGAAAAAATGCAAAGGTTCCTTTATGTTTCTTATTTCTACAGGCAGTATTTTCCGATTTGAAAAGCACTATACTAGGACTGAATTGTTGTAAATTGAGAATCTATTACGAGGTACTATGTTTAAAGAACGAGCCACAGATATTCACAGAACTATAATGTATTATTTTGTTTACATGGGAACATGTCAAGTTGGCGTACAGGTTTTTAATTGTTTGGTCATTTTCATCATTTTCGACCCACACGTTGAGTAAACAACCAAATATAGAAAAAAGTATTACGAACCTCACGATCATCAAATAATTTTGGATTCTCAACAATTAACTCCAACCCGACATAAAGATATCGTCTCAACTTAGATCGTATTGAGTCTCCATTAACTCTATGAATAATCATCACATTACAAAATCGTCTCTTAAAGCAATTGAATCGTAGATTATACATCGAAAGTGCACACTCAAGTTTTGAATTTTTATTTTATTCATTATACCAAAAAAAATTGGGCATTTATTTTTTTGAAGTGAAACTTTTTTAGGTAGGCTATGATCAAAGCCCCCTATAATTTCTATATGTACATCTATGTTGCCGTCCTGATATTTTCCAATTTTAAAAATATCTTAACTGTATATAACACGTCTTTTAGGCTTATTACACTCCGAAGTGTGTGTCTTGCCTTTTAATAGAACCGTTTTTACTCCATTTTTGGTTTAATATCACGAAAAATATGAATTGTAGTGAAATACAGCAAAATGATTTCTAGTATTTTTCTTATCATATTTATATGTCAGAAAAATCTTTTCTATGACATGTCCCGGCCATACATAAGTAAAAAAAGTATGTTTGTAAATAATTTGTTTGCCCTACGTATTTCTCGTTCTTCCTCGCATATGGTATATACGAGTACATAAGTACACAAATACTTATCTCAAATTTAAGGTTTTTGTGCTTTTTAGATGTAGGTGGTTATTACGTTAAATAACATTGTAAATGAACTATAAAGAGTAATCCTAATTGAAAAATCAAGCAAGCGTACAGCCACACACCCTTTTACAGGATCTTGCAATGAAAGTTGGCAAATTAAGATTAAATTTAATACTTTTAAACTAAATACAAAATTTATTTATTATTCTCTGGCAATTCAAAAATAAAATAATTAGTTTATTGTAGCTATAAAATGAGATACGGTAATTAAACTCTGCAATTGTTCCAAATAACATTCCAAAACTGCACTTATGCATCAATCTCTGGTTGCATTACTTGAGGTAAATTATTTAGTGTTGTGAATTACTCTTGATGAAAATGTAGGACGACCTAAGCAAAATTCACTTTAAAATATAAACCGAACAATTCATGATCACAATTTCGTTTGCAAGCTAAAGTGTTGCTTTAATATCAATATTAGTAAATTATATTGTTTCAATTCCATTTACCATTTCACTCTTACTTGCATTTCATGTTTATCGTGTCTCTATAGCTAGATTTTATATTAAGTTGTGGCTTGTGATAATCCTGTTTGGCCAAGGTCATAACAGATATAATAACAGATTGAGAAAACTAACTATGTATATAGTTTGTATATGTCTACTCTGTCTTTGAAAATCATAACGCTATAAGGATCAATGGAATTTTTCTTCAAATCTTGCTGCGGACATTTGACGATAAATAATTGTAACTACAAATTTACAGTTTACAAAGTTTCACTTATTTCTCGCGTAGGGTGAAGCCACACTCAGTGTTTTTTTATCCTTCGGTTGTTCCATTATACGGCTTTGATGTCGGAGCTTTTAATTATTGGGGATCGATTTTGATAAATAATGAATAAGTTTAGTCTTTAAAATGAGTACCAATGCTCAAATGTGCAATGCTTTATTTGACCGGTATATGATGAGTCGATTAACTTGTTCATATTATATCATCTTGAGTGCAATTTAATTCAACTCAAGTAACTTGGCTTATGAGAACCAAGCTTATACAAATATGAAGAGGCTTTAAGATTTTGATTGGCACTAAATTCTAAGCCAATATTGAGTTTAGTTAAATTGAACTCAAATTTGGGTTGATTTGAACAAGTTAATCGAATTAAGTACTTAAAAGCAAAACAAAACTTAACATTCACAATGGTTGAAGAGGCCAGTTGTTACCTCTGGTTGCAAATTAAAGACGCAATGATCGAGAGATATCCATTGACCATTATTATTTTATTTGACTGTAGGATGCTCTTACAATTTTTTAACTGACTGAAAAGAAGCCAGATTTATAATTTGAATGAATCACAGGAACAATTCGGGACAGGTTTGATTTCAGTAAACATATATGTAGTTAACAATTTATTTTAAATTTATTAAGTTCGTTTCAATGAGTTTATACGGCTCGGGGAATACCAGTCAAAAAACGCTCAAATTGTATGTTCTTTATTCCAAACCAAGGTGTTTCGCTTAGAAAGCAATTTAACTGAAAAACCTTTTCTGTATTTGGACTGATCCACCTTCTTGAAAGGTATTTCAGTGACAAATTTTTAGATTATAAAACCTCTTGGATGGTTTGTATTTTGGTTGAAATGTCTTTGGAACCTCTATGTTTTTTGCACAAGGTTTTTTACATGAAATTTTTGTAACAAGTAAGACGAACCGCGAGACTGGACATAACGGAGAAAAATATGTTTAAGATCTAATCGTATTTCCGGTTGTAGAAATCGATAATCAACCACACAAATTAAAGAGAATTATCGATCATGTTGCTGTCTTCTGATAAATTCACAAATGTTTAAATTCTAAAAATATTTTTAGAAATGTTTATAAAATTCAGTTTCCCTTGTGATCTAATTTGGCTAAATATTCTAAAACGCATAATATTCGTTCCACTTTTTAAAACTTTTCCTGCAATGCTACTTGGCCGACTAAATCGACCACTGTTACAAAAGAAATTTCACTCAAAAATTCATAGAGGTATCCCAGTCAAAAACGTTTTGAATTGGTTATCTTTGTAGTTTGCCGATTGGAGGACCTTGTGAAATGGCATTTTAGTCTAAAACTATTTTGACTGGCGCCATCATCATCTGGGTAAATTATAATTTATTTATTTCTACTTTAGAAATTAAAACTACTAAATAGTTTAGTTAATTGGTGTATAATTTCGATATCTATATTGTTAATGGTTAGTTCCATGGTTTATGTTTATTCACCGACATTTCCGTGGTATTTTCGCCTTTTCCACCATTTTCAAGGAGCTTTGAATGAGCAAGTGTAGCTTGATTTGAAAACTACGTGTATAGTAAAAATAAACTAGAGGGCTCCGCCGCAGTTAGCTACACTCACCAACCACTAATGGTACCTGCTACCTTCGCTCGCCAATCTTCGATTAATTTATAATAGTTTATTTTAGGTGATGAATAATAAAAGAATAAAATGACTTGTTTCTGGTCATTGCTTTCACTCATTACATAGCAACTAGCAGTTGAACTTTATTTTTTTGTCTACAACGTTTCAAGTGAAATCTAGCGACCGAAGCTAGAGCTGTCAGTAGACCATTATTTTTCTGTGAACTTCACTATTCGCCATTGTTGGTTGAATTCTAGCGAATTGAGTTTCCAATCGACCATCTGGCTTATACTAAATAAACGCAGTTTAACAACACCAACATCAAATAGGAATCTCTAAAACAGGAATTATTCGTTCTCCTTAAATGTTGTATTTAAAATAAAGATTGTTTTGAAAGAACTACCCTCCTATAACGAATCCCAAATTAGATCAAAATTAGATAAATTAAAATGTTCCATATGGCCGATCAGAGCACAAGATTTCAGCTCTCTAGAAAGTGTGAAAGTTGGTTAAAAAGAACCACAAAGAAGTTGAAACGAACAGACAGAAAAACAATCAAGGTGCATATCAAATTAAATAAAACTTGTAAAAAGGTGTTACCAGCCCTACTCCGTATTTCGATCTGAAAATACTTTTTCGACCATGTGTGAATATGTTAAAAAGATTTAGTTAAGAATTTAGTCAAAAACCAATTATTATGGTGAAATATTTTTAAATACCAACTTATTTTGCTGTGTGAATTGGGTAAAATGTTGGAAAACATAAATTGTGTATTATAATGACAAAAAAAAATTTCAATCATTTAATTTAATTAATAATAATTAATTGAATTTTGAAAAATTAAATAATACGTATGTATATGCGACATATGCATATTGCCTACAATAATGGAAGTTTAAATTTTTCGGAATACTCTCTTCAATATTATAATAACAGTCAGCATAATACGTTAAACACATGCCAATATACTATTGTAGTGTTTTTTTTATTCGCTCGGGATAGCTGCTATCGAGAGCCGTCATTTTTCTATGCCTTAATTTAAATTTGACGCGCTATTTATTGGTAAACTAAACTTATTTAACATCAAACTATCATTTTTAATTTAATTGTTTAGCAAAAACTGCATATAAAAAATATTTGGATCTACCTATTTATGCGGAGCGCTATCGGGAGCCATTTTTTATATGACGGCTCTCGATAGCAGCTATCCGGAGCGAATAAAAAAACACTACATATATAACGCGTTTGACATGTTGCCATACATATTATGTTTTTTAATTCTCATAATTTGTAAGCACATCTGCTCGTTCTACCAGAAGATAGTTCCCGACATTCGACAAGAGTAGAAATTCTACGACTATATTTTGCCCATTTCTACTCCTTTTTTATCCAAATATATCTTATAAAATATTAATACATTGTTCATCAACTGATAAAGCAAAAACATTAAAATGTAAGCTTAGATTTGGTCAACTATTGTTAACAATATTTATCGCTGTCAAAAAACGGACAAAGATGGCAAATTTCTAAAGAAGGCAGTACTGGAAATTTAACAACAATCAAAATATAAACAAACCCAACTAACACGAATAAAACTGACAACGTAAGACATGAATTATAGGAAAAAATTAATTATTTTTTTGCCGGTACTATTTTTTAACGTACCAAATAGAACTGCACATTATCGATAAAACTGCCTATATCTTTGACCGCTATTTACTTAGGAAAAGTATAGCGATGTCCCTTAACCCTTATAGTATTATAATTTATTTGAAAATTTTAATTTTTAACCCTTTTAACAATTTTTATTGATTCACACACGGCGTAAGTAAAGAAAACTATTTTTTTCATATTCCTGTTAGTTTCGAATACTGAATAAGTAGTAGGCCTACCTACATATGTGACGGTAGGGACTAAACTGAAATATTTTGCGGGACCCGGCTACAACTGAAAGGTAAATATTTAATCTTAATGGAAACTTAAATTAAAGAAAAACCTAAATATGTGAAATAGGATAGCTTGAGAAGGTAAATTTTGGACTTTCTGCTTTACAGTGATTTGTTTTCTCGCATGACCACCATTATCCATATGATACGAGATAAAATATTCATGTCACTCAAACTCAATAATATATTCCGTCGTAATAATCAGATGATTCCATTTGGGTTATATGTATAATAAAAACCAACCAACTTTCAATGTTTGATAAGGGTCACTTTACGATAAAAGCGCGTTATCAGTTTTATAACCTCGATAATGGCATTATTCGTTTCATTACCTTACATGTATCGAGCCTTATAGTAAATTGTTCATATAAAATTCGTAAATATTGTTCGTTTTATTTTTTTGTAATAAATAGATACAGTCAAACGATCATAATTTACATACGTAATTTTCTAGTCCAATTATATTGATTTAAATATCGCTATATACTTAATAGCTAATATATACACGATAGATACAATTCAATTAATTTCTAAACCAATATTCTTATCAATTCACACATACGTTGATAAGATATGGGGTAAGCATTTGAAAAATAACAAAAAAATTCCATATTTCATAAATAATTTTATCTTTAATTTAAATATTAATTGAACATCCAATAGCAGATTAAAGGACTTTGAAACAATACCATATATAACTTTGAAGATAGAACATAGACAAATTTCCTGACATGCTGTTAGTTCACTATCTATAAATATGAGCGTCATATACCTAATAATTGAAAAAATATACCACTAGGAGGGTTTACCCCAAAAATTGCATTTGTATACAATTTGTAGTAAAATATGTATGCTCTAAATATGTATTTGTTACAGAATTTGTAATAATTCTGCACTGTTAACCGTTCAAAAAACGTTCAATACTATATGCGCGACCCATTCAATGAATAACCAAGTCACTTTCACTTTGATTATAAATGTATTTCTTAGAAACAATACTAAAAGATTGAATGACAGACATAGAGGAAAGTCGCCTAAATCGAGACATATACATAGAGGAAAGTCGCCTAAATCGTACCGGTGCTTAAATTGTTCCTCATTGATTTCAAAACTACTTTTCCGCCATTCAATCGGCCGTACTTATGCGCGTACAGTGCGCATCTGCGTTTCAATGAATTTAGAATGTCTCTGGCAAACAAATTCATTTATATTCGTTTGAGTGTAATTTTCTTATAATACGTGTGGAGCTCCTAATGTAAGAAAACACTAATTAAATAATTTGTTTTTTTTTTTTGTTAGTATAAGTTATAGTGATTTTTTGCCTCTAGCAGTTTTGTGAAAGATTTTTTTCAAAATAGTTTTGAGGTTTTATGAACTGAAATGAGTTAAGTAGTAGGTAGTTCGACTTAAGGTAATGGTTTTCTTAGTCGTATTGATTTCAATTTTTTTAATTTTATGATTTTAAAGAAAATGTCCCCAGACTATTTAATTATTTTTCCAATAAATAAAAGCAGAGTATACTAAGTTTTCCAATGATATTCATAAGTATGTGTTTACTAATATAATAGGCCCGATTCTGCCTTCCAAAATTTTATGTTATGTTATGTAATTTTTGTTTTTTCAATACAAATTCAAATAGGAAGCGGGGAAATAAAATAACATAACATGAATTTTAACGTTTCAGAATCGGGCCCAATATTTGATTTCCGAAAACGTATTTGAGGGGAACGACTTGAGCAACCATACCCTACTTATAGATTTGGATTAGAGTCACCAGTTAAAAACTATGACGAGTTCAATTTGGATAATAAAACGGTTCCTCGGTATATGTATCATTCATTCATTCGTTGCTCAGCACGCAAGGAAGGTACCACAGGTGTTCCTCATCGATTGTTTCGAATTTTTGCAATATTAATAAAGAACACAAAAAATATGAGCCACGTATTTTTTTTAGTGCTAACTCGCTAATATAAGGGATAAAAACTACTCCCGAAAATGTGTTTCTTCACCCCCTTCAAAATAGGGAATGGAACCGTTAAGGTTCGATTGACCATGTATTATTTCTACATTTCATAATAAAAATTTTCCATTTTGTTTTATCAAATAATTTTGAATGGTATAAGGGATATTTATAAAAATGTGTTTAGGGTTCGGTCAAATATGGGGGGTAATTTTTACTCACGTAGCGAGTTAGTACTGAAAAGAATACGTGACTCATATTTTTTGAATACTTTCACATTGCAAAACTTCAAAACAAACGATGGGGTACCCCTGGGGCACCTTTCTTGTTAGTCATTCCATTCAATAATGAATGTGAAGAGAAAAATTTACTAATCAATTTAGCATATTCTACTGTCAATGGTTGGTTTTTTCTAATAAAAGGCTTTAGTTTTTTCTAATAAAATTTACGGTTAACAATACGTAAACAAATAAAATGATCATGAATATAGTTGAAGAGCAAATTCAGCGACAATTCGATCAACCGAGCAGTTATGCGTAAACGAGCGCTCGCTTCTGTGATGATTTGGGCTGCTGTAACTGCAAGTAGTCATTCTCCGCTCGTTTTTATCTACCAGGGTGTGAACCAGCAAGTTTACCAACAAAAGATGTTAAATGATGTGATAATCCCTTGGGCACACAAACAATTTGCTGCCACCCGCTACACATTCCAACAGGACTCGGCTCTATTCCAAAAAGCTCGTTCACACAATAATAAACTACTTAATCGCATTGAATATGTACGATATTAGTTTTGTGCTGTGTGTTATATCGTCTTTATTTTCAATTTAAATAAACATGTTGGCTAGCATTGGTTTTAGCTGTCTCAGTCAAAGTGGCGCCATTTATTTCTTGGTGTGGAAATATTAATAACTAAAAATCGCTGTTTATTTAATTAAAAAAACATTAAATCTTCCTTTTCCAAAATTTGCAAAAATAATACACAATTTAATAAACATTAGTAAATTCCTATTTTAATTTAAAAACAAATTAAATCTTCCTTTTCCAAAATTTGCCATCGTCGCCTGTCAAGTGAGACAGCTAAAACCAATCCGTGCCAACATTTTTATTTACAAATATAAATAATTTGATACCAAATATATCGAAATGTAAATTGTGAACAATTTTGATTGAAATTAATAATCATTTATTACTTTTGCATTTTTATAAAAATATTTGTTTCTCAAAACATCAGCATGCTTCGTGTTCCTTTAATCATAATAAATTTATTATGAAAATGAAATGTTTAGAGGAACACGAAGCACGACGATGTTTTGAGAAAAAAATATTTTTACAAAAATGTAAAATTACTTAATAAATGATTATTAATTTCAATCAAAATTGTTCACAATTTACATTTCGATATATTTGATATCAAATTATTTATATTTGTAAATAAAAATGTTGATTTAAATTGAAAATAGAGACGATATAAAAAAATGTGTTTGAAAATCCCATATGATTTTTTTACGTTTCATAGAAAAATAAAAATCTTTATACCCTTAACACATACTACCACACATTTTTGTGTCATGGCTTTTTATGTAGTGGCATTGCACCAAACAACTTCAAAAATATTTCATATTCTTTTGGATATAAAAAAAGTTACAGAGCATTCACAATGAAAAAACTTTTTACTTTTGACTTACAGGTTTGTATGAATTTCCAACATAACGAGCAAAAATTTTTGTTCGTTAAGTTGGAAATTCATACAAAAAGTCAAAAGTTGTTGCATTGTGAATACTCTGTTACTTTATTTCGAGTAACCCGAAAGAATTTGACATATGAAAAATTCAGAGTAAAGCAAAAGGCTCTCGAGCAAAAAAAAAAGTGCTTTATTTTCTTAAAAAGAATTTGTAATGTCAATTTTTTACCCTTCAAGTAAAATTTTTTACGCTCAGGGTGTTTTTTTCCGAAAGAATTTAACTGATTGAAATTAAGAATTCAAATGTTAAACTGTTTTGCAGCAACGGTGTAACGAAATCCCCAAGGGATTACGTTAACAGACATGAGAATAGCGGTCTGATGCGGTATAGTAGCTGGCTAGAGCTCACGGTGCGGCGTGGGGATTCTCAGACATATTTCTCATGCTTGAATAACCGCATGACAATAAAATTGGAGGGACAAAGGAAATTAAAATTACGTTGCCACGGCCTCAGCGGCAAAAAGAAAATGATAAGCTGGGAGTGATCGATCCGGAGTGACCGTCTCAATCCCAGGCGATCACCGCCGTGACTGCCACACGGGCCTCCCCTCATCGGCCCGCCTACTGGGATGCTGTTTCCCAGTCGCGACGGCTACCGATGCCATTTATGAGGGAAGGACGCCCGCATGACAATCCCAGCGACAATCCCCCGGAACGGAGACTGTCACCCCGACGCGATCAACTCATATGGCGTGCCGCCCTCCAGCACAGCCTGTCCTGGAGGAACGAACGGCAAGCACGGAAAAGGGTGGAAAAGGGCCGACCCTTCACATGACCACACCCCACATCATCCGATCAATTATTTGTTTACACACACATGGTGCGGTGTAGCACACTACAGTAAGAAATTCAAAGAAAAAATTTTAGGTGATGATAAAAGAGAAAAAATTTAAAATTAAACAAAATAAATTACGTTAAAACTGATTCTACGTTAATGTTAATTTTCACTTTCACTATCACTGTTTTTAAGAAAATTAAGGAAAACACAAAAATACCTGAAATAAATGAACCGTTATGGGGTCGAACCACACCCAAAAACGGACAACCGAGCAGAAGTGAAGAGAAAAAATACGGAAATTCCAAACGCAATCAATCGAAATGACAGAAAAAAATATAACCTGACAATAATTGCTCTGAGTGGGGTTTTCACCAAATCGGTGCACCACCACGAAACGCCGAAAACAAACGGTAAAAATAGTAATATATGTATAATATAATGAAAATAGAAAGGAGAAACAACCTGTTACAAACTTAAGAAACTAAAAGTTACTTAGCCAGATTGTTTATCCCTTATTTGTTTTACCTTGTTGTTTTAAAGGCCCGTCCGACCAACCGCAACCAGCGCCGACGCAGGATCCCCCTCACACAATTGATTGCCTGCCCCCACGGGCGGGAACACAGCTCCGAACTCACGAACACAACCAACAGTAATTTCAACGGTAGTAAAAGCGACCAGAAATTTATTATTTTAATTTTTTTTTTTTTTACGACGTAAGTACCGCACACGGAATTTTATTATTAAGGCTATAAATTCCGTAGGCAATCGTACCGTAATCCGCTCAGCGGTAACCGGTACGTCAAAGAGTAACACTTAATCAAAATACGGGATCAAGTATTTGCCCAACACTGTTTTAGATTTTATTATTGAGGATTTTACAAGATGAATCACACCTACGCTGTGTCTATTCGCACTGTGTCTATTGTCTTAAATTTTTTTTTTTTATTATTTATAAGTTCTAATTACACATCAAAATATTTTTCTTTTGGTTTTTCTTTTTTTTCAATCGGATTATATTAGAGAAATAACAACACCAGATTTTAATATTTAAACTTTTTTTTTTATTTATATAATCACAATTTATTGTTTATTTTCGTATTTATATTAACAAAATTAACGGTAATTCCCATAAAAAAATTTAAATTTGTTTCATTAAATTATTTAAAATGCACGTCAAACACAATTTTCGCCATTTTTTAAATTTACAATTTTATTTCATTTCTTGTATAGTTTTTTTTTTTTTTTTTATTTTAGCCAGACAAAAAAAATAAAAAATCAAATTACGACCAAACCAAATATGTATGTTGGTCTTACTTAAAGAAAATATTTTTTATAACCAACTTGACTTTTAACAAAATCTAATCACATCCAATTTATTTTTTAAAAAACGAAACTTGACTTATTTTAACCAAATTTAAAATTAGACTTTTTATATCTCAAAAATTTTTTGAACTTATTGTCCAAATGACAAAACTAGACTGCCTTATAAAGGTGCTATTCCATGAGAAATTTTTACTGAACAGTAAAATTAAAGCAAGAAAAAAATATATATTTGGTAGAGGCGGAATGAAACAAAAAATCGAATCGGTAAAAAAAGATTTGTGTCTGTAGTTGTAACACTCCTCTAAAAAGTATCAAATCGAGAACATTTTATAGGAGTGTCACTAACACACGTACATAAAATTTGTATATGATAGAAAATAATTCTCGCACACACTAATAATTTTAATAGGGGTACGAATTTATGGTGGAGATATTTTTTAATGTTTTATTCTGTGACAGAAATTGTTCGAAAAAATGAAATTCTGATATGAGTATTAATAATATTTAATTTTTTAGATAATTTAGAGACGAATAAAAAATCGAATAATACTAAATACATAATTTTTTTAGCAATTATTGGTTATGTTTTGGTTTAATGTCAAGTTCCCCCTTAAAACTTTTGCTATAAAAAATAAAAATAAAACACACCTTGTCTTTGTCTATTATATGGTGTTTGATTTTTATTTTCTCTTTTTGGCGTATTTTACTATTCAGTAAAATTTTCCCATGGAATAGCACCTTAATCCAAAAAAATATTTTTACATCAAAAAAATCAGAAAAATTTCCCCCTCCTATTTTCTATCTCGCATCGCTGTTTGTCCCACTCGTTGTATTTGTGCACATGTTCATCATTTATTTATTTTTTTTTTATTATTGTAAAATCTTTATTGACATGTATATTGTTTTTTTTTTTATGTACACAAATACAACGAATAAGACAAACAACGACGACGAACACATGTACATACTTATCTGTACGGCCGCATCGGATTCATGTCTAACACACCGATCGGTTCTATCCCCACTCAGAGCAAATATCACGCGTTAATTTAAGCCAATGATACCAGAAAGAAAATCGAATATTCCAGATTGAATATTTTAATAACCAAATATTCCATCTCATACTACATAATACATGTACACACACCAGCTCGCAAGAGATATATGTTTGTACATGACAATGAAAAAAAAATTTAAAATATGTTTACATAGCAATCGGTGAGAATATTAAATTTGAATTTGGCAAAGCATATACAACACTATGGTGGTCATGGTATTTTATAATTAAAGAAAACTTTCAAATTATTTGAGCGTTTGGAATTTTCGAAAAAAAAATTTTCACTGTTCCAAGTGGAGACGTATGCCATTCGTAACAACGGCAAGACCTAAATTTTAGTAATAGGCTTAAGGAACGGTTGGTGACTGTTTTATTGTTTCCGTTGCTTTTTCGAAGGCTAATAATAGTTCGACTGGAACTTTTAACTCGTAAATCGCCTCAGAAGAAACTAATAGTTCTTGCGGTTCGTAATATAAATAAAAATTCTGGTCGTCGGAATATGCAAGAATGATACTCATAGCAAAACGATATCCAGATACCTAAAACTAGATAATAGATACATGTTATATATACTAAAGATACATGTTAAACCGAAAATGGTCTGACTGAAAATGTCCGAGATAAATTCAACATGTAAACGGCGGCTTGACTGAAAGCAAAGATTATTAACAAGAAGATCTTTATTTTTTTTTTTTTTTTTTGGAATATGTCCATTTTTGTGCACTTATACCACAATGTTTATAACAAGAAGATCTTGTTAATAATCTTTGCTTTCAGTCAAGCCGCCCTGTACATGTTGAATTTATCTCGGACGTTTTCAGAGATCACTTTCGGTTTAACATGTATCTTTAGTAATAGTTGGTGTCTCGGAAACATTATACCATAGTATAACTGTAGAAAGTCGTCCAATGTTAGAGCAGTAGTTAAGAGATTTATTTACCCCTCCGGGCCCCTCGCTGGTCATCTACAACCGCAAATCACACAATACGGATAAGAGAGGCCTTTGGCAGTGACGCGATCAGAGTATTGAGCTATTGAACTAACTATTGAAAAATTAAAACTACAATTATTAAATATTTAACAAAAATAATTATTTTCTTACGATAACAAAAATACAATTATTTACTAAAATTCCACGACGATGTTTTTCCATGATCCTTTATTTCTATTCCATTATCTTTGAGGGAATCGCGAATGCTATCACAAACTGCAAATAAATCTTTATTCTTAGTTTTGGTCGCATTATCTCGTATACCCTCTCGAATTTTTAGAACGCTATCAATTATCCCGTGTATATCAATGGAATTGTCCATTACCCCGTCCGCAGTGTGCAGATTTTTGATTAAATTGAGCCCAAAATACTTGTGCAAATAGTCGTAAGTGAAATTTGAAACGGCTTGCACGGCGGACGGTGGTAGTTCTGGAAAATTATTTTTTTTGGCATCAGTATTGTTTATAATTTTTAAAGTGAATGAGGTAAGTTCGGATAAACAACTTATAGATTTGGCAGTATCAAAATCATCTTTTAGGTGGAAATCGATACGGTTCTCGATTTCATTTAACTTTGCGTAAATGAGATTCGAATCGAAACTGACTTTTGGTTTATCACCTTCTGTATAAGCATTGGCATCTGCAAAAAATGAGATGAATTTCTTGAGCACGTTGTCGGCATTATTCATGGATTCTGCACTAAATTCGACACCACTTCGATAATTCGATAGGATGCACAACATACGAAATGATTCGGGTGAAAATAAATCGAGCATTTCATTTATTGCGATTGTGTTTTGTAACGATTTCGACATTTTTTCCGTATCTCCCGTTAAATTTAGGTGACCCGTATGAATCCAGTAATTTACCCATTGCTCGCAATTGTGATATGCACAGCTCTGTGCCTCTTCGTTTTCATGATGGGGGAATTTTAAGTCTAAGCCACCGCAATGAAAATCAAGTTTATTGCCAAATATTGACGAAGCCATTGCCGAACATTCAATATGCCATCCGGGACGACCATTTCCCCAAGGTGATTTGAAATGAGGCTCCTTATCGGTAACTGCTTTCCACAGTGCAAAATCATATTGTGATTTTTTGATATTGTATTCGGCTACAGAGGTAGGCCGGTCCGATAAATTAATTTTCTGAAGTTTACCATAATTTTTGTATTTATCAATTTCGAAATATACCGACTTATCCTCAGCAGCCTGATATGCTGCGCCCGATTTAATAAGTGTATCGATAAATTTAATAATATCTGGGATATTATCACTAACCCGTATAATAAAGTCAGGCTCTTCAACATCTAGCATTTCCATGTCATTCCAAAACTCCAGCTCATAATTTTTACTCAAAAGCCGCCAATCCATATCCAACTCTTTCGCTTTTCTGATGATTTTATCGTCAATATCTGTAATATTCATCGCAGTGATCAGATTGATTTCAAAATAGTTTTTCAGGATCCGCTTCAAAATATCCAATTTTACATAACAGCTAGCATGGCCGATGTGTGCCGAATCATAAACGGTAGGGCCACATGAATACCACGTTGCGTAATTTGAACTATTCTGCAGGATTAGTGGCACTTTAGATTTTGTAATGCAATTATAGATTTTAATTCCGGTGTCATAGCCTTCAGGTTTTATCCATTCAGTCGAAGTCGAACTTAGTCGAGCAAATGCCCAATTGTATTTTATAACTTTAGTTAATCGACTAAGGATTATTCGACTACGGTGATACATTCTCTAAAATTATGTCAAATAATTGAAATATTTTAATTTATTTATTTACAATTTGTGTTTTGAACTTACGTGAAATTTTGTTTTTGTCGGAATTTTGCTATAAAAATAATGACAACTAAAATGGCATTTGACATCGCCATAATGTAAATTGTGAATTTCTCGTGTTTTTTTTATTTCTGAAATGTCAAAGTGAGGATTGTTTTGAGTTAATACATTTCTGTTAAATTTTCCAATTCTAAAATAACTACAATGCAATTTGCAGATGAAAAACTGAAAGATGAATCGCCCTGTGCCGGTGCTCGGGCCGACTTAAAAATGTGCCTGCTAGAAAGTGATTGCTGTAGGCTGGTAAGTGTGACATTTCTAGAAAACTTCAAATTCTAAAATTTCCTATTTTCTCGAATTTTAGGAAAAGAAAACGCCCAGAGAATGTTTAAATCGTGTCGATGGTAGCGTGCCAACCGAATGCCAAGTTTTTCGAAATACTTTTTTCGAATGTAAACGGTCTTTGGTAAGAACTTAGAAAGTACTTACATGCATACATATGTATAACCTCACTTTTGCGGTGGTATAATGGTCGTTGGTTTTTAAATTTCAGTTGGACAATCGTACTCGCTTCAGAGGGAGGAAAGGATACTAATTATAATATTTTGTAGGATTTAAATAATGTATCTAACTTAGAGATTGTAATTTTGTAAATAAATTATTAGAGAAAAACTGATGATTGTAATAAGCATTTCTGGTAGTACTTAATTATTTTCGAATTTGTATAGGAACTGGAACTTTGCTATCCCTATTTTCCTATTCACCTAAATTGAAAAATAGAAATTTTGTTCTGCAGCTTCACATTATTACATAGCTACCTACTTTATTAGAGAAAAACTGATGATTGTAATAAGCATTTCTGGTAGTACTTAATTATCTTCGAATTTGTATAGGAACTGGAACTTTGCTATCCCTATTCTCCTATTCACCTAAATTGAGAAATAGAAATTTTGTTCTGCAGCTTCACATTATTACATAGCTACCTACTTTGAATTAAATATATTTGGTGGTAGAGCTGAGCATTTTTTCTCCACAACCCTGCTAGTAAGTTATCCTCAATTTAATTTCACATTTTCAACAATGTTAAATTTGGAACGTACTTAGCTTAATATGGACCACTTTTGGGGCTGTTGTATCAAGGACATTTGAGGATAAAACCGCTTCCTGACTAAGTTCAAGAAACGTTGGACTTCATCAAGGCGCCGGTTAGCGACGCTTTAATGTCTGTCATAGGCCGAAACCCATCTAGATCTAACATAAATTTTTAAGACTAGTATAGTATTGGATTGCCCCCCCTCCCCCCCCCCTCAACAGGCATTTGAGGATAAAACCGCTTCCTGACTAAGTTCAAGAAACGTTGGACTTCATCAAGGCGCCGGTTAGCGACGCTTTAATGTCTGTCATAGGCCGAAATCCATCTAGATCTAACATAAATTTTTAAGGCTAGTATAGTATTGGATTGCCCCCCCCCCCCCCCCCAACAGGTAAAATAAAAAATAACTGAAGTGTGTATTGAATGCATCATGAAGCCTGTGTATGTACGTATTGACATCGAGAAAATCAGGTAAGGAGTTTGCTTCGCTAACCTTGCAGATACAGATCAAAGAGTTTTTTCACTCTTATCGCTTCTTCTGATCACAAATATTAATTCACAAATGTTAAAAAAAGCACCTTGTGTAAATATAACAATTTTTTTAATGTACCTAATTTTAATTCGTTGTATACTTTCTTAGAGGATGGGGCAACCGCCCCCAAACTCCCACTTTTTCAGAATTTATACAATTCTTACTGTTTCAGATTTTATTATACAATCGTACATTCAAAAATTTTCAAAATATCTACTCCTTACCTTATTTTGGCAGTATAGAAGCCGGATATAGCAATTTTTACTATGTAAAAATGGTGGGGCAATACTATAGCCAAAATTAGCCAAAATTTTGGTTGGACAATGATTGCCTAGGCACAGAAGTGTTCAGTTGTATTCTGTGGTCTAAGCGCTTATTCAGGAGAAAGGTTTCCCAAACCAACGGAATGAATGTATGACATTACAAGGGCCCAAACACTCGGTCATCGTATGTGGCATTCTCTTGTCGTTAATCGATGTATTTGGAGTAGCATCTTTAAGCCACTCGGATCCCTTCATGGAATGTAGCGCCATTGAAAAGAATTAGCGACATTTTCAAAAATATTTAACTAAAAAACAAAATATTTTCTGGCCCATGGGAGGATCGAACTCACGACCTTCGCGTTATTAGCACGACGCTCTAACCAACTGAGCTAATGGGCCATGTTTAACCATGTCAAAATGTATATTCATGACGTACGTTGAAGTGATAAAAACAATAATTTTTATTCGAAAAGCAAGATCGAAATTGATTGGAATTATGGAAGGAATCAAGTTGGCAATGAATGAAGGGAGGAGGAGAGTAGTTCTATTCTCCGATTCCTTGAGTGGTTTAGAACTAATAAAACAGGGAGGGGGTACTCAGGGTAGTGTGTTTGTAGAAATGATGTATGAGTACCTACAATCTTGTGGGAGTGAGGTGATTCTACAATGGATACCTTCACACCTACAGATTGATGGTAATGAAAGAGCCGATATGCTTGCCAAAAGGGGTTGTATGCTTGAGGAGATAACAGAGTATGAATTCATGGATGCAAGAGATGTACTTCGGATGTTTCAGAAGAATCTGTGGAGAAAATGGGAGAATGAATTTATGGAAAAGAGTAGAGTAAAAGGAAAGAAGTACTTTGAATGGTGTAGTGCTCCTTTGAGGAAACCATTTTTTAAGGAAATCAAAGGAGACACTACAATGATACGAACGATGGAACGGGTGAGATTGAATCATGGTAATTGGAAAGAATGCTTAAAGAAACGTCATTTGAGTGAGGATGATTGATGTGAAAGCTGTTTGATTGTGGAGGACATCGAACATTTAATTCTAAAATGTTCCAAATTTAGCCAAATTAGAGGAATGTTCGATGTCCTTATGAATGCAAGAAACTTGAATGAATTATTACAAATGGGGAAAAATGAATACAAGATAATGTATGAATTTATAAAACTGAGTGGTATAACGGTATGAAAGTGGATCACTGAATGAAAGTTGAGTGAAAGGAAAAAAAAAAATTGTAAAATTTACAAAATTGTAAATTTTGAAATCGGGCCAGAAGGCTCCTTTTTTGGAGCCAGTGCCATAATAAATACAAAAAAAAAAAAAAAAAAGATCGAAATTTCATTTTAAAAATTACGGCGAAATAAAATAATCCTATCTCACTTAGCCTCTCTGTCCCTTTTTTGTATTTCAGGGGGCTATTTCTGAATACGATACGAATTCGAAGGTGTAAGATTCGTATTTGATTTAAATAAAAAACAAGCGAATCTCATTTAAATCAAATAAGAATCTCACACTTTCGTATTCGTATCGTATTCAGAAATAACCCCTCAGGGGGGCAACGAGTCTTCGATGTATAAGATTCATATTTGATTTAAATAAGAAACGAATGAATCTGATTCAATTCAAATAGGAGTACAATACATCGAGGATTCGATCACGTTCGAGTCGAATTCCCAAATAGCCCCCCAGGTTTATCGAGCTTGTCCAACAAGATTTCGATAATCAAGTTTAGAAATAACACTAATCCTAAAACCATTAAATTCGTGTGACAAATTGAAAAAATAACTACTTATTAGGTACATAATCGCAATTACCTAATTTATGTCTGTCGGGGATATAAAGTGCTTTGCAATCAAAAAAGCTACGGGGCCAACTTGGATTAACCACACTAATTTATAAGAACCAGCTCATATTAATAGTTATATCGATAAAAATTTGAGTGTAAATTGATAATTGATTGCCTATTAAGGCAGGTTTGAGCCAAAAACCATAATTCAATCTAACAATTTTTATTTGGAATATAGTTTCTTTTAATCTCCTTAATGTAGGCAGACAGCCTAAGGCACAAATAAAACTAAGTAGTGGTTCATTAATTAAATATTCATTTTTATAATAATCAAATATTTTCTGAGCAAAGTAAATTAAAAATCTTAATTTATAAAAAATAAATACAATTTATTAATTAGTCTTTTAATGTTGCTTCATATATTTTACAAAACAATTTTCGTTGTCAGTTATTGTTAGTGACATGTTGCGCTGATGACAAAGATACACCGGATGACGCAGCATTGGATGAGGCATTTGCGCCGGTCATATGAATTTTCTTATAAATTGATAATTCGGCCGTATAAATTTTATTCGTCACCAAATAATCTCGAAATAATTTGAACAGCGTTAAATTATTTACAAGAAGTAAAATAGCTAAAGATAGGATGTTGTGCCATTCAATCGACATAAAATATAAGAGAAATATTTGCACCACAACTATGGTTAGTTGTATTATTGATAGAAGCAGATATAAATGTGACGGGTTGTTGAATATCAAATAAAAACGAAAATGACTCGAATTTGATGGGATGGCTGAAGTTATGAAACCGTTTGATTTATAGAATTTATCTGAATGTTTTATTACAGTTCCGGGTGGCCAAAATGTTTGTTTGGACCAAGTAATTGGTGACTGGAGATATGTCCGCAGCTCGATTTTGTTCCATTGGCCCAAATGAAGTGCTGCCCGATGTAAGATATCGGAATATTTCGCCGGAAAACAATAGGTCACATTCATGGCAAAAACGAAAGCCCATATGAATGCAAGGTGCTGTATCGTCCAATACTTATCGTAATACAAATACTTTTGTGCAAAGAAACATGGAATAAATCCGGCATAGTAAGCGTTGACGACCGAAGTGAATATAATCTGCTTAAAACGATTGTTGAAGTCGATAATTAGATTATCCACCTCATTACGTACTGTCGTTGTATTCGTTGAGCAGCAATGCAGAGGCATTTGATTCAAATATGTCGTATCCGTTTCATTAATAGTCCGCAGAAATGGTTCTATATTAAGACCAAATATAGCCGCATATAATAGGAGCCTGAAAGTAATTAGCAAATCGATTAGAACTGTCTCGAATTTATTCATTTTGCATTTTGTGTAACTTACGGATAACACAAGCATATTGTGTAAACATAGCTATGATTTTGAAAAATTTTTACAGTACATCCACCTAAAACGAGTATTAGGAATTCAAAGAATACAAATCTAAAATCAGAAAATAAAATTTGTTATCAGCTGTGATTAACTGCACAAAAACATCAGAACTTTGTTTTTTTCACCTCACTAAGCTATAAACTGAATTAAATAATTTCTCTGGGCAAAGCAATTCCAATAATTTAAAGATTCCACAGAAGATCAACCGCCTTCCCAATATTACAACGATGAATATGGCCAGATAAGTATCGATTAAGTATAAATTCATAATCTGATGGGTAAACGAATCAGGAAGCCACCAAACTGTACGATATAAATGCATAAATTGTGCGCCAGCGGATATAATTGTAAAAAGAAATATGACCAGCTCGTTTAAAATCTCAGGACTATGAGGAACATCAGGGAATGCTATGTGTTTTGGCATGGGCGCATATGTCTGGTTGCTGTCGTCAGAATTATTCGGAATTCCATCAGGATTATTATTAGTCATCGCACTACAACTTATATGATGATTTGTGTTCATATTATTCAAGTTGTGAATATTATGATGCCCGGATGTTGATGGACTACACACTGGTGAGGGTTTGGAACTTCTTGACAGACGTTTTGTTGGACCAGACATTTTGCTTCAGTTTTCTTGTCTATAGGTATTATCTGCTAATATTGTTTATCGAATAAAATTTTATTTTATTATTAATTCATTGCGTATCAGTAACTAAACTAGAATTATGTGTTTATTTTTAGTTTTCAAAGATAAATTTTTTAGGTTATGCCTTTTACAAGTATTTTTGTTATGATCTGTTCTGTCAAATCACCACACACGATGAATATATTGAAACAAAATTGTACTAGATTTGTATGAAGCATATTGCTTAAGTAGGAAGTACCCAGCAGACGATTTGTCACTTTGCCACACACAGCTTATTGTCAGCTATACAAAATTGGTTTGGAAAAATGTCATTGTGGCTACCGCCATTTTAATTATTAGGTCTGACCAAGACAATAGAATCAGAGCGGTTGTTAATGCCAGACAATTCACGTGACAATGCTATTTATAATCTAAACATAATATTGATATGACTGTCATTACTATTTCTGTTAGCCCTAATTAATTAGTTTCAAAAATGGAAAGTTTAATAATAATGTTTCTTAATTAATTAAATTTGCGTTTAATTTACATGGTTACTCTTTTTTCAAAATGTAGGTGTTTAACATAAATCATTCAGGAAGAGGTGCTTTTAAACTTCAACTGGGCTGGAGTTCAATGGAAAACGAATTTCATATTCAAAAATGTACATAACTCTACTTGGTAATTTATTAAATAACTGGCTACATAACAAATTTTGAAAATATTAAAACTCATTCTTTCTTTTCTACTATGTAGGAGCATTCATAAAAGCCGATGCAAAAATTTTATGATGCGTAGATTACGTGAAATTCTTAAAACGTCAGATTCACCGTATTCATAATAAACACCACCAGAAGCAGAAGACACGGAAGACCGAAAATCCTGCCGTAGTTTAATTAGTTTTAAGAATAGTTTTACATTTTAGTATAAATATTATTATTTATATAATATAATTACATAATATGTAATTGTATTAAATACTATATATATATATATATATATATATATATATATATATATATATATATATATATATATATATATATATATATATATATTTATATATATGTATATATATATATATATATATATATATATATATATATATATATATATATATATATATATATAATTATACCCACGCCAACTTCACTTTATACAAATGTTTTCCTGACATATTAATTTTTTCTTTTTATTATTAATGTTCAAATTGAAACATTTTTATGTTATTTTAATTTATATTTCTTAAATGGCAGAAATTTTTGACTTTTTTACGCCGATAAAAGGGATAGTTTTCTGAGAGTTAAAAAAAATATACCGATCTTTTGGATGCGCTCATTTTTTAGCATAAAAAATATGCGGATCTTTTTTATCGCTTGGTATTTGCAATAAATGCCAAAGTCAGGCATTACTAGGCATTTTTGTCAGGCATTTTAAATACCTTTGTCAATCCTAAGTCGTCTACTGGGTAGTAATTTTACGTCGGATTCATAAAATTGGTTAGTGGCCCATTTCATTTGACACAGGGGTGGAATGTTGTAATTGTAACATCACTTTCGATTCGAATTCGATAGAGTTTATGTCTCTTGTTTCAAGAATAAAATTGTACTCTATTTCGATTTTTGACTACGCTTTTTCTATTGCGCTCCCTTTTTGTTTTGTACTTTTCCTTTCCTTCACATCATTAAAGTACATATCACTAAACAAAAGTTGGGTGATAAAGAATCGTGAATGTGTAGAATATGGGTAGAAATAGAAGTTTTATTCGATCAAGCTGAAATAGCAGTACCAAAAACAAGTATAATTGAAAAATGAAATAGAGTACAATTTTATTCTTGAAACAAGAGATATAAAATCTATCGATACTGACCAAACGGCACAGTGGTTAAAGCTGCGGCGGTTGGATCGGGAGCTACCGGGTACGAATCCCTATAGGGGCGCGATGCAAAAGGGAATTTTCATCATCGGTGATGAAGATGAAGACGATGATGAAGATGAACACATCTAGGCCCCTTGTTGAGAGTGCGGAATCCATGAGCCGATACACCTTTCATGTCAGCACTATAGGTCGGCATGAAGCAATGCAATGTGCAGGTGGTTTAATCGAAAACGGGTCTATAGCCGTACGTCTTCGATGTGGCTACTCCGTAAGGTAGGACGTAAAAAGCGAACTGCGGAAGAGTTGGGAGTGCCTTGAGCCCCAGAAAAGATTGCAGAGATAGACACATAAACAAACAAAATCTATCGAATTCTATCACACTGAGGGTCGGCGGCAGGCGTCAAATTTAAAGACAAAACTATCTTTATTTGCTTATGTATTGATGAAAACCTGTAACTTCAGCAAAATATAATCATTTTTCATAGAAACATGCACAAATATCCTATTTTTAATAAAAAAAATTCCAAAAAAGGAAATATACATTTGCTTTTTTTGGAAAAGTTTCTATTGAAAGTTAGGATATTTTTAAATGTTTTTATAATTAATATTTTTGCACAAACGATGGTCTTTAATCAATACATAAGCCAATATATGTGTATGCGCCCGCCGCCGACGCTCGGTGTGATATAACCTAGAACCTTAAATATAAAACAAAACTATGTACATTTATTTGTATGAAAAATATTGTTTGGGTTTTTACAACAAAACATTTTCATAAATAACTGTTTAATGACTTATTACAAACAAATTTAAGTTCAAATTTAGATTTTTTTTTACAATTGTCTTTCTCATATGCTTATTTGGATGTACAATTCAGCTAAAATTAGAGGTTTCCAAGCAATTACTTTGAAAACAACAACAATAAATATAAATATCATTCAACGCCTCCAAAAATACAAACTTTGCTAGTTTGACGCCGTTCAATGTGTACTTCTCTTATGGAAATACATGAACATATTCTAATTTAGCGCCGCTGTTGCTCCGTCAATATGTTCGGGGTATAACTTCGATTAAGTAGGTCTAAATAAATAAGTATAACTTTCGGAAAGGGTCTTCGCAACGAAAAAATTCAATTTTTTTGAATTTTGACAGATGCCCACATGTGGAAAATGGATGTGGAATTCGAGAATAGGGCCCTTGTAAGTCAAAAGTAAAAAAAATTTTCATTGTGAATGCTCTGTTACATCGTCTGAACAGACCGAATTTTCTTTTACAGATACTTTGCTTCCCTACAGGAAGCAACTTTATTTTTTTTCTTTCAGATTACTTTGCTTCCACGTGGGTTTTTACTTTTAATGCTTCATTATTAAAAAAAATACTACAATTTCCATAAATCAATAAATGAAATAAATAAATACGATTTTCTCCTTTTTCGTCATAAGACCATTAAATATGTATTATCACAGAAGAAAGATTAACCAGAACCGTCATAACGCTGTTTTTGTATGGAAAAATTTGGACTCATTTTTTTGACCTTGATTTGCCGAAGGTAAGAGAAAGTTGGGTTATGTATTCTTTGGTTTACTGGTTTTGATTTGAAATAATAAAAATTGAGAATCCTTAACAGTATAGTTAGTGAAATTAGCTGTATTTTGTTGAGAAATTTACAACAACAATCGCACGTGACAGGAATTAAATAATTCGAACAAAAAATTTGAATTATTTAATTCGAGCTAGAACAAATAAAATACGTAACTGGTTGAATTAAAAACAGAAGAAATACCAACATAGAATTTAAAAATTAAATCGAAAAAATATTTCGCGGCTTATTCTGTTAAGAAAAAATTAACTCCAAAATAATTCGAAATAATTTTTTCTCAACAAAATACAGCTATTATTTGTTAAGTTTTGTTTTGACAGCATAATTTGTATTAAATATTCAAAAAATTCATAATGGTCGTGTTCAGTCGGGCAAAAGTGATAAAAAATATCATGATATTTTTTATTACCCTAACTTCATTTCGTTGTATTTTATGTCATGCCTCACAGAACAACCAAAATGAAAAAAGTGATTTTACACGTCAAACTTCTGTAGAGCATCTTTATTTGGGCAACATCAAAACCAATTCATCGCGATTTTTTATAAAATAATAAACAATAACCTTCCTGAATATTATTAAAAACATCACACCACAATCAAAAGCCAAATATTTTGTTTTCAAATATGTATTTATTTTGACAGCTAAAACCAAAAAAAAACTTGGTTTTTTTGGTGATAAATGAGTGCGTTTTATGGCAAAACGTGATAAAAAATATCATGATAAATTTTATCACTTTTGCCCGACTGAACACTAGGAATATTCGAAAATAATTATACTTCAATGTCCAAAAAAGAAGGTAAGATGAAAAAAAAATTTGATCCACGCAATGTCTATTCTGGTTAATCTTTCTTCTGTGGTATTATGTAAATAGATAAGATGATGCAATATGTAATAATTTTCATTTCTCCAAAACACATACAAACGTTTTCACACGCCTGTGAAAAGTTCCAACGCAACAAAACAAAATAATTTCGTATTCGTTCATAAAATCATAACTCGTTATAAAATTATCAAACTCGTGCCGTTCGCAATCGTTCGCTTGGATGGCGAAATTCCGATGACTAATCATCGACCAATCACAGAAAACCACATACGTTTGTTTGTCAATTTTTAGTTTGTTGGAAGTTCTTAATCGAGAAAGTTGAAATAAAAATACGTAATATACGCGAATTTTGTTTTTATTTTTATGTTTCGGGAGCCTCATCCAAGAAGGCAAATAAAACCAATTATTATCTATAGAAATGATTTTATTCGATAAAAGATTTGTGAACCGTAAAGATCAGATATAAATTAATAAAAAAATATGTTTTAATTTTGTTTTTATTATTTAATTATTGTGAAATTTAATCAACTAAAATGAGTTTACCAGTTTTAATAACCGTTCCAAAATATGTTCCAATTACAACTGCATCAGAATTACGACATTCTGGTGGTGGTGGAAATTCATCTGGGTCGGATGATTCATCATCTTGTCTGGATGAGTTTTTAGTACGCGGAACAAAGCGTAAACGATTGGATCATTTAACATGGGAGGAAAAATTACAAAGAAAGTGCGTATTTAGAATTTATATTATGAATGTGGAAATTTCTGGAAATTTAATCTCATTATTTTTTTTTAACATTTTAGGAAGCTGAAAAATCGAGTAGCAGCACAAACATCACGAGACCGCAAAAAAGCCAAAATGGAGGAAATGGAAAGTACAATTGTGGCACTCAAAGAGGATAATACAAATTTACAATCCCGATGTGACAGCCTACAGGAGCAGAATAATGTGCTCGTTACAAAAAATACAGAACTGGAAAAGCGACTGGGCGAATTAGAGCGTAAATTCGAAATGAGAAGCGCTGAAGTTATTGCGACGAAGAAAACTTACTGTGATGTTGGTTGTGAAACTATTACTGATGGATCTGCCGTATCCAATTACCCTCTGCAGAAGGGAATAGTATCACAAGCAACACTAGAAAGTGTTCAACAACAGCAACCAACAGCCAACTCATTATGGAAGATAATTGCGTTGTGCCTCCTCTACAAGACATGCTCGGAGATTTCGACTTGTCTCGACTTGAAGAGCTTGCCGAAAGCTTACTTGCAGATATCGTCCCAGAATTGGAAGATGATACTCGAGCGAGCAGCAAACGAGTTGCCAAAAATGAAAGCTCCACAATCGGAGTGCCTCGACCAATGGTGGGGACCACAGCAGAAAAGTTGGAACCCAGCAAAGATATCAATCGAAGTATAAGTGTTAATTTTGTTCCCATGGACAATAACAACAACTTGAGTATAGACGATAATTGTAGCAATGCCAATTCTCTATACGGAACTTATGATGAGAAAACAAATTCGATCAATCTAATTCTGCCAAATGGAGAAAAAATACGGCTTGACGATGTCGATGCCATAGAAGAAATAATCTGCGAGGAAATTGATGATGATACAATTATGTTTGACTCGAACATCACCAGCTCTCATACCGAAGAGATTAAGCCCCACCTCTTGTCACCAATTGCCACAAAGTCTTCAGATGTAATAAAAAGTCCTGTTTATTCGGTTATGTCAGACAGTGGCTATGAATCTCTAGGTTCTCCGACGCACCATGATCATACATATGACGAAAATTTTAATGATTTATGGAATTCGGTATCTGAATTATTTCCATCGTTAGCTTAGAACTTTGTTTCTAAATTGTTCCGAGTATTTGTTGTACAAAAATTTTATTGTAAATTATGAATTTTGTAAATATCGTTAGTCATAAGTTTTCTAGTGTTAGATAAAGGCGTGCTATAAGTTCTCTATTATTAAAAAAGACAATAGTATTAAGAAAATATGAATAATAATATATTATACTCAAGTTTTTGTCAAAACTTTTGTTTTATTTTTGTGGACAATGCAAACCAACAAGTAACAATGTAGGGGCCTCCCGCCTATATACTGCAAGCGATTTGCACCGAAAAAAGAATGGTCGCATTTGTAGATTGGCCAGAAACGCAGTCAATTTTGTTCGCAAGCGTGAGTGGCTCTGAACTAAAAAATGTCAAAAAGAATTACAAAAAATTGGAGATGCCGGGGATCGAACCCGGGGCCTTTCACATGCAAAGCGAACGCTCTACCACTGAGCTACATCCCCTATTCAATGTTTAATTTATAAAGTTAAATGCAATCAAACCATATTTGAATAAATTAAGTACCTAATTGTAGTTATTACTTATACATGTACTCTTTTGTCTGAATTGGGTGCTTCACCTCCAGGGAATGGGTCACCGTGCCACCGACTGTGTGAATATTGACCCAAGATAATCACGTCGATTATAGAATCACGGGAGCGAATCAACCGCGGATCGAAAACTACATATAAAAAAAATGAGAAACAAAAATTTTATATCATAGTTTCATTGAAATCTCTTTGGATTTTTTTAAAAATCGTTAAAAAGAAATTGTTTTAGAAACGCTACAAAACTATTGCGTTTGTACGGTGAATCAAAAAATCCAAATTGCATGTAAATCAATAGAAGTTTTCCAGGATACTTTGATTTGCAGCAATTGTTTCCTATTTTTTTTATATGCAGTTTTCGATCCGCGATTGATTCGCTCCCGCGGATTCTATAATCGACTTAGTTGTTAGTGAACGAGATAAATGTAACATTGGAAGGAGGAACGGATTACCGAAAAGCAAAAAACACAACGGTAGGAAATACCGACGGAAAATATGAATATATTTTCCAAAATTGGACAAGTGGGTCCAAAATTTCCTCCCGAAAATCTTGCTTGAATTTTGAAGGCATAACAAAAGCGATGATGAATGAGTCATCGGTTCAGAGAGAATTTCGAAGAATGCAAATGAATTATTTTGCACATGTGGAAGTATATACAGATGCTAGTGTTAATGAGGATCGAATGGGTGTAGGAATTTACATTCCCGCAATGAAAAAAGAAAAATATGTTAAGATTGAATGGTAGCATCTGTATAATGAATGCAGAATTGATAGGAATTTTGAAGGAATCAAGTTGGCAATGAATGAAGGGAGGAGGAGAGTAGTTCTATTCTCCGATTGCCTGAGTGGTATAGAGTTATTAAAACAGGGAGGGGTATTCAGGGCATTGTGTTTGTAGAAATGATGTATGAGTACCTTCAATCTTGTTGGAGTGAGGTGATTCTACAATGGCTATGCTTGCCAAAAGGGGTTGTATGCTTGAGGGGATAACAAAGTAAGGGACGTGCCAGGAGAATCTGTGGAGTAAAAGGGAGAATGGGTTTATAGATAAGAGCAGGATAAAAAAGGAAAGAATTTGTTTTAGTGGTGTAGTGCTCCTTTGAGGGAACCCTTTTTTAAGAACATGATACGAACGATGGAGCGGGTGAGATTGAATCATGGTAATTGGAAAAAATGCTTGAAGAAGCGTCATTTGAGTGAGGGTGATTTATGTGAAAGCTGTTTGGCTGTGGAGGCCTTAGACTCGTTGTATATTTCAGCTAAGCTAAGCGAGAAACGTAGTTTATATTAGCGTACTTTAGACCGCTTAGCTCACCCGTTGCACATTTCAACTAGTTACATCGCTCAAACATACATTGATTTTTCTGCATAATTCATTTATTATGATTTATGACACGATACCTAATATAACTAAGTAGCCTACGAGTTAATAATAAAATATACAAAAACATCAGTGTATAAGGCCCGCTGCACATTTCAGCTAAGCTAAGCTACGCACATAGCCCACATCGCGCAGCTTAGCTTACCTGAAATGTGCAGCGGGCCTTAATTCTAAAATGTTCAAAATTTAACCAAAATAGAGCAATGTTCGATGTTCTTAGGAATGCAAGAAACTTAATCAATTATTACGAAAGAGGAAAAATGAATACAAGCATGAATTTATCAAGCTGAATGGTATAACGGTATGAAAGTGGATCGCTGTATGAAAGTTGAGTGATAAAAAAAAATTTGTAAAAAATTAAAATTGTAAATTTTGAAATCACAATGCTTTTCTTTTGTTGAAGGCTGTTAGTGCTATTGATGTTATGTATTAATAAAACATTTTGAAATAACAATTTTTAAAAGAATTCTTTTTATTTATACATATTTACTGATTATTTGCACTTTTTGTAACATTTGTTGCTACAGTTAAGGATACAGCTACTCCAAACGATTCCACCAAATCTGATGAGATCCTTTCTGTTATTTGTTTCAATTTCCCATTACTTTCGCCACAAACCAATCGTTCAATTCTGTTATTAGGGCATGAAACTAGTACACTAGCATAAATTTTTCCTACGAAAATACAAAAAAAATTAATAAATTTATCAAAATTATTATACATATTTATTAGCAAATAACAGTTTATGTAATTAAATCGCCGCGAAACCCTAAAACAGATTCGCTGTACAAACACCCATCTTCAAAGTAAGCGGTACCTACCATTATCAAAACTGTAGTAGTCCATCTCGCATTTGAGTAAATAAGGGATTTCTTGGGGCAGATAGTCCAGAAGACGTGCCCGCACACTTTCGACTATTAGTTGTTCCGGTGCTACATTTGTAAACTCATCCACTTTATATTCCCAAGGCGATGGCTTTGCTTTCGTTACAATGAAATCCATTACCCGATCGAGACCATCCCCAGTAATCGATGAAACCATAAATACTTCAGAAAACTTACACCAACCACCTATTTTAACTGAATCATCCGTATCTTCCTTACTCGTAACCGCTTTTCCTTTCAAATTAATTGTATTATTTGTTAATGATTTAACCAAATCCAAGAGGATTCGTTTGGATTTGATTGCATCAATTTTGTTGAGCACTAAAAAACTCGGAACATTCGGATAAGAGCTTAAACAGTTTAATACAGTTGGATGTAATTTGTGGCGAGTCCAGTGACTTGAAATATCGTGTATTACTCCAATTAAATTTGAATGTTGTATAGAATGCCGCCAAGAACTATCAAATGTGGATTCCAATTGGTGTTGCTTTATTTCTTTTTCAGTCACCAGACCCGGTGTATCGAACAGTATAATTTGTGTGTTATTTCGATTACATATCGCTTTGGACCAGTTCCGCGTTGTATGCACTTTATTTGATGTAGGACAAACCTATTTTATGGAATAATATAAACATATAAATAAATAAAACAAAATTTAGGAATTTTATCAGCTTACCCTGTGATGTATCAAATTGTTGATGAATGTGCTCTTCCCAGCATTTGGAACCCCAATTATGGCAGTTTTAATTACTTTTTCATTTTTATTTGGGTTAAGCTTTTCTTTAACTTTGGTTGTATATAAACGATATTGATTTTGCTGTTTAATAAATAAATTTAAAAATAATCTCAACATAGCTTGTGAGGTTACTACTCTGTCAAATACTCAGATGTCAGTGTCAGTGTCAGGTCAGTCCAAAGATCTTCAATGCTATCATAGAGGTATAATACTATAGAGAAGAAACAAAGTTTTTCCCTATATAAAATGTTCTATTTCAAGCGTGCACAGTTGGAGAAGGACAGATATATTTAGGTCCTTCAAATAATATATGGTTGCACTTTCTTTTATGTAAACAAACCATTTCATTTTTGTTTTTCCTAAAAAGTAGTGGTGCGTAGTTTCGTGAAAATTAAAAATTATCAAATAAAACATAATAATTAAACAAAAAATATAATTATTTGTTAAAAACTAAAGAAAACATTTGTGCAAAATGAAGTGTTTAACCAAAAAATGCCATAACATTAAAGGCAAAAATTACCGGGAATTTCTTTTCATCGGTAAGTTTTATTCTGCGTAAATGTATTACATAGTTATCAAAAACAAATGTTGTTGTTGTTGTGCTCCTTACGAATTGTTTACAATTATTTTTACCAGGTCCGCACTAAAAGTGTAAAATAGTGTTATAGTTAATCATCAGTTCGTTTTTCGTGTTAGTGTTTTAGTTAATCATCAGTTCGTTTTTCGCAACCAACACTCAACAATTGATCAAGTACACAGAATAACCAGAATAATTGAGAAAGCATTAGAGGAGAAAAAAGTCTGTTCAACAGTATTTCTAGACGTTGCACAAGCGTTTGATAGAGTGTGGCATGAAGGACTTAACCACAAGTTAAGAAATCTTCTACCAATGCAATTTGCTAAGATACTGGAATCTTACTTGAAAGATAGGTTCTTCAGGATTAAGTTAGATGATTCATTTTCTGAATTGAAAGAAATCAATGCAGGAGTTCCACAGGGCATTGTGTTATGGCCGGTTTTATACCTACTATACACTTATGATCTTCCTACATTAGAAAACAATACAGTGGGCTTTTCAAGTTGACTCGGCGATCTTAGCTGTTGGAAAAAGCAACGAAGAATCAACACAGAAGTTACAATCAGCTATAACTCAAATATATAAATGGACAAAAAGATGGAGAATAAAACTAAATGAAGCTAAATCCGTTCACATCAACTTTACAAACAGACGATTCGAACATATTCCGATTTACGCATGCGAACACAGCTAAGTATCGCGGCATGATCCTGGATGCTAAACTACGATGGAAAGCACACGTCAAGAAGAAAAGTGAAGAATTAAGACTTAAATACAGAAAAATGTATTGGCTAGCTGATGGGAAGGAACTCTTCTTTATCAACATACAACAAGCTTCTACTTTATAAGCAAATATTGAAACCGATTTTGACTTATGGTATTCAGCTTTGGGATTGTACCAAACAGAGCAACGTAAATATCATCCAAAGATTTCAGAATATGGTTTTAAGGAACATCGTTGATGCACCTTGGTATATCAGGAACAATGACCTTCATATTGACCTTAAAATTAACCTCATTTTAAACGAAATCCAGGAAAAGCACGGAGACATTTGTGTCATTATACAAATAATTGACGTTTTATTTCAACATTTCAATAATCGGTAAACACAATTCGAACCAATAACGGGGATTTTTTACACTAGTCCGTATCGTCTAAACTTTCGCCAATGTGTTTATTATTTTAAGGTAATATCGAAAATTCGCAAAAATGTAAAAAAAGGTACTACAAATTTTTTAGGAAGTGTGCCAAACACCTAGAATATACTCATAATAAGGTACTGGTAATACTTTTTCATCCGAGAAAAAAACGTTGCTGAAATCGTTTTCTCAATAAGTTTCAAACGACAATCTCATTGTTTAGTGGTTAATATTTCATTTTATTTTAGCTGGCGGTATTTGATGATGATGGCATTCACCATTTTTCTTCTAAATGTTTCCGATTATTACGTTACTAACCTTCTAATTTCGCACAACGTCTGTTGCCCTTTTAAATGAGTGCTCCGGTATTCAATTAACAATATTAGTTTGGTGGTTTTTGGATAATTTCTATTGAATTTAGGTGATCATACGTATTTATCGAATCGCGCACAACAGTTTCCTTTAAAAATAAATCAAGTTTTAGAAACCGAATTCCAACCAATTTCCCCACTCTATTAATAAAACATTCAATTAATTAAAATAAAATAAATGTTTGAGAAAACGAAACTTAAAATAAAACAATTTCACTATAAGGAAGCAAATAAAATTAAAAATAAAATAAAATAAACATTTGTTTTATTTTAATTAATAGTATTTTTGGCGGAATAAGTCACACGAGACAGAAGATTCTTCTGAGATGAATTCTGCACTTAAATACGTTAAACAAGCAAAATTAACAAACAGAGAAAAACATCACTATAGAGTACAATACGTAATAACATCAACAAGAATATAACGAAGGTTTTTATAAAACACGGATACACGATGGCATTTAAAACAAACAACAAATCAGGGAATCGACTCAAACAGCTAACATATAAATACACCTATAGATACCGGAATCTATAAGAATACATATAATGATTGCCCCAAATTATATATGGACAAACTGGCAGAAGTTTTGATGTTAAGTTTACAGAACATATAAAAGAAATCTTAAAACCAAAAATCGAATCGAAATATGCACACCTCTTGACTACAGAGAACCATAATTACACTAACATCACCACAAACTCACAGGTTTATTACACGGAACACGAAAAGGATTACTAATGAACAGATTAGAAGAACTGGAAATATACAAGGACCATTTTTACTAATCGAAAAAATTGGCCGCAACAAAATGTACGACCTTCACCTACGATACACACCCACAAACACACCAGATGGTCATCAAATTCTTCTCTGTTTTTTATCATAAACACACACCGGATGGTATATATAAAAAAGAAGGGCGGTACCACCCCTTTAGGAAAAAAGAAAATAAGGGGGAAAGAAGATTCACAAGGCACGTAGGCACAAAATAGGGTATAAAAGCAGTTTGTAGCATAATTTTAGTTAGTGTTTGTTAGAAATTTGATAAAGGAGTAACAACCGAAACGATCGTAATTTCATTTTCAAATAAAATAAATATCACGTTAAAGAAAGTGACAAAACCAAAATACGTTTTTATAATTTTCACTTAAGGGCAAAACTTAAAAAAATATTTCTTTACTATCTTCATTCCTAGGAATTACAAATGGCCGGGTCTAGAGTCACCGTTACCTTTCCAGCAATTATAAATCCTTTCTTTGACGAGAGGTCAAATATAAATTGAAGTATTGCTTTCCTGTCTTTCACAGTCCAGACAGACAGGGTCTACACGTTTTTGACAGTCCAGATGTTTCCTCAATCCTAATACTGTGAATCTGGCATGTTAATAACTATATACCACATTTCTTTTTCTTACCGTTTAATCGATTTGTTTACAAATTGTCATTCTCATGTTTAATGAAATAGTCTGCATTAAATAATAAACACCTTATTCAACAACTCAAAGCTAATTTTCTTTATTAAAGGGTATATTTTAAATAAGAAGAAACAACCCAATGACAAATAATTATTTTACATTGATAGGACGTGTGATATAATTTACGTACTTTGGAATACAAACTATACGTATAGACAAGTAATTAAAAAATCTGCCATAAGAAAATTACTTAAAATTTTGTATGACAGAAAAAAATGAATAAGATGCTCTCATTATCTGCAATAAAATAAAATAAAAATCTATTTAGAGGTATTTCAATAAAAAAATGTGACGACATAAGACATACAGAAGAAAAAGTTTCAATGCTTAATGGCACCAAACCGCCAGCACGTATCATAACTGGTTGTTGTGATTTTTGTAATAATATTAGTAATGCACGTTGTGATTTTCTCGAAAATAAGTACCAATCTAAATTGGTTGCCTCCACCGCAATACTTTCACTTAGATCGATGATTTTATTGCCGTAATAACAGTAGAGAAATACTTGAATAGTCATTGAAACCATGTAGCCGAAAACAGCCACCAACGTAATTTTATTTTGACCGGGATTCTAAATTGTCATAAATATTATTATTATTTTGCCTAAAGGTTCACTAATAAAATCGCATTAAATACTCACTGCCACAAATTGATACAATGTTATACAAATAATTAGGCTGCTAACTCCAAACTGGGCAAACACCGTCCAACCGACAGTTAAATTCATCTCGGCACAAATTTTCAACAGTTCACTATGCCGCGCTATAACTTTTGAAAATTTCGGGTAAATCACCTTTTCTGGAAGCTCATACCCTCCAATAAATCCCTTAACAATTTGTACTTCACGCAAATGTTTCCGTATCAAATCAAATTGGCAACAAATTTGCACACAGATATTAGTTGAAAATGTATCAATAGCTACACATAAAAGGGCACAAGTCCACATTGCAACTACTTGATGTAAATATGTAATTTGGAAAACTGGCGTATACGATGTTTTAAAAGGATACCATGCGACTAGTGGAAATCCCCAAGGATCACCAGTCGTATTTCCAATAACCGCCCATCCAAAGCATGTACAAATTGAAAAAAACAAGTAAATTACCACATCCCGGAACGAATTTTTTTCATATCTTTGAATAATCTCCACGATTTCCGGATCATCATGATTCTCATTGGCATTTGTCGTTTGAAAATAATTCAAATGTGATTTTATTAAATTGCGTCTATATATTAAGTTTATCAATTTTAGTGAATGAACTAAATTCGTGATGAATACAATGGCTGCTGCCGATATAACCTGTCTTATGTCTGGCCAGAACATAAAACATGCAAGGCCTTGCATTACCATTAATAGACCCAAATACCATGACCACCAGATCACCGTCCAAGTATGATACAAAATTATCGTACACCAATTACGATCGAATTGTTTCGGGCGCCAGTATCCAATTTTTTCAAATATGTTAACTGTTACCAATAAAATCTCACAAATTTTGAACTTGTGATTTCTGTAGTAATTCAACATTTCGTTTGTCTATCACTTGTGATGTTTCAATTAGAAGTAATCTGGAATTAATAAAGAAAATTGTTTGAAAAGCAAAAAAAAAGTTTCATCGGAAAAATTAAATAAACGTAATTTTTAAAAGTTTTTTAATTTTTTTTTTATTAATATTTTTCGTTTGTTTTACTGAATTATTTATGAAAATTTTTGTAAAGGTGATATAAGGGACGGTAAAAATGACACACTTGTTGCGTTTTCTTATAAAACGAACAAAGAAAATTTTGAAAAAAGTTTTATTATTGTACATAAATAAGTTTTTGTTAACTTTAAAAGCACGGATTATGTTCGTGCATAGGGGTTTCCACCGAAATAAATCACAACAAACTCTTCAAAATAAACTAAATTTAACACTGTAATTGGGAAGTATTTACATTTTAAATAAATATGTACTAACTTTTTGATAAGGTAACAAACCACACACACACACGCATAATTTAATTCAAAAACAGTCGAAAATTAATATAAAATATCAACAAACTTAAAAAGTTATGTATATTGGTATATGTACATATTATTTCTAATTTCCCACACTGCATGTATTCCTATAACCTTCAAAATAATTTTTGACTTCCAAAGCAATAAAATTCACTTAGTAATAATAATTTTTCCACCAAAATTCATATTTAATTAAAAAATAAAATAAAAAAATTACAATTTACTTAAGGTTTTACATCTTATTATCTTACATTATATACATATATACATACAAGGAAATTATTTGAGGGAACTACGCGTAGAGAGGAGTGGAGTTATACTCATTTACAGCAACACAAATGGCACAAAACATAAGCTTTCTAGATTTTAGTTTCAATTAAACTTAAAAAAAAATAAATAAACTTTTGAACTCTTATGATATTTTTAAAAGTTTGACACATTTTAATATTACCTTATAGGAAGAGCTAGTTAACTTGTTGTTAGTAAAGAAGCATTTGAAGTGTTTGTATTTTAATTTAAGAATCTTTAAGTAAGAGAAGAAAAAATTGAAGTTGCCTTTAAAGCTTTTAAAATTTATACTTTATTAATTTTTTGTTGAATATTAATTAATTCATGTAATATCTAATATGCTACCGGTGGTTAGACCATTTTAATTGTGTTTCGATTAACACGAGAAGTATATTAGTATTTACGAACAGTAATTCAACGAAACCGACTAATAGACGTAATTCTATTTATTTTTTAATTATATGATTTTAATACGAGTATGTTCCGAAGATTGTAAGAGAATTCAATCCAGTTTCGAACTGATGAGCTTATGATTATGAAAAAATCAATCTTCTCATCAGGCCGCGGCGACTGGACTGATTATACCACAATTTACATTCTATACATACAGAATGTGCTGTGCATTTAAGTATTAGCGAATCATAACTAATACAGATGAACTCTCTTACAATTTTTCTTCTTCACAATATTCACACAGCTCTATTTCTGTGTACGCTAATTTTTACTTTATTAATTTTTTGTTGAATATTAATTAATTCATGTAATATCTAATATGCTACCGGTGGTTAGACCATTTTAATTGTGTTTCGATTAACACGAGAAGTATATTAGTATTTACGAACAGTAATTCAACGAAACCGACTAATAGACGTAATTCTATTTATTTTTTAATTATATGATTTTAATACGAGTATGTTCCGAAGATTGTAAGAGAATTCAATCCAGTTTCGAACTGATGAGCTTATGATTATGAAAAAATCAATCTTCTCATCAGGCCGCGGCGACTGGACTGATTATACCACAATTTACATTCTATACATACAGAATGTGCTGTGCATTTAAGTATTAGCGAATCATAACTAATACAGATGAACTCTCTTACAATTTTTCTTCTTCACAATATTCACACAGCTCTATTTCTGTGTACGCTAATTTTTACTTTATTAATTTTTTGTTGAATATTAATTAATTCATGTAATATCTAATATGCTACCGGTGGTTAGACCATTTTAATTGTGTTTCGATTAACACGAGAAGTATATTAGTATTTACGAACAGTAATTCAACGAAACCGACTAATAGACGTAATTCTATTTATTTTTTAATTATATGATTTTAATACGAGTATGTTCCGAAGATTGTAAGAGAATTCAATCCAGTTTCGTCTACACATTATCTTAATTTTTAAAGAAGTATATCTTCAGGTTTTACAAAACCAACAAAAATGTTTATACAAGCCAAACAGTTCAAACACTTAAGATATAAAGAAGTACGTTAAGGCGTAGTATTAGTGATGAGTATAAAATAAACCAGAAAGTGCTAGCATTGGTTTTAGCTGTCTCAGTCAAAGTGGCGCCATTTATTTCTTGGTGTGGAAATATTAATAACTAAAAATCGCTGTTTATTTAATTAAAAAAACATTAAATCTTCCTTTTCCAAAATTTGCAAACGTAATACACAATTGAATAAACATTAGTAAATTCCTATTTTAATTTAAAAACAAATTAAATCTTCCTTTTCCAAAATTTGCCACCGTCGCCTGTCAAGTGAGACAGCTAAAACCAATCCGTGCCCACAAATGTCTATAATTCTAGCATTCTATAAAAACATATCTACAATTCTAGCATCTACTTTATCGACCAATTTGAAATAATAATAATATTCGAATAACCAATCAAATGAACTATGCTTTTGTTTTATTGAATAATTTTTTTTTTGTTTAAAAATTTTCAAATATAGTTCATTCCATTTAGTGCCGTACTGCCGTGTACTATTCTACAGGTGAGTTTATTATATACATATATTTGTATAATAGTTAATTGTGTTTTTTTTTTTATAAATTGTTTTAATGGTGGATATTGCATTATCAAACTTTTATATATGTAATTATATCGTTTTACAAATAAAAATAATGTTATATTTAATTTCAATAAGCTAAATATAATTGAATTTTGGTTGTAATAAAAAATTATAATATATAAATGTGATAATATAATAATCGCCATATATAAATTTGTATGGCCACCACGTTTTTTATTTAACTTATTACTGGCATTATCATTTTATAAATCAGTGTTGTTCAAATCGTTAAAATGTTTATTTATTTTTTATATTGCCGCTTAGATCTTGCCTTGTTCAATCTAATCTAGTCGTGAAATTTATAACATTGACTATAAATTTTGGCCTAAAGTGAAATATTTTCTGAGTATGGAGTTCAACAAAAAATGTCAGCACATGAATTAAATTGTTTAGCTTACATATATTCAAATATTCATCTGGCTATACGTTATCAAATAATTAAAAAAAAAAAACAAAATAAAATAAAGTTAATATATTTTTTTTTTTTAATTCTAGCATCAACTTTATCGACCAATTTGAAATAATAATAATATTCGAATAACCAATCAAATGAACTATATGCTTTTGTTTTATTGAATAATTTTTTTTTTTGTTTAAAAATTTTCAAATATAGTTCATTCCATTTAGTGCCGTGTACCTACAGGTGAGTTTGTTATATATTTGTATAATAGTTAATTGTGTTTTGTTTTTTTTTATAAATTGTTTTAATGGTGGATATTGCATTATCAAACTTTTATATATGTAATTATATCGTTTTACAAATAAAAATAATGTTATATTTAATTTCAATAAGCTAAATATAATTGAATTTTGGTTGTAATAAAAAATTATAATATATAAATGTGATAATATAATTAATAATCGCCATATATAAATTTGTATGGCCACCACGTTTTTTATTTAACTTATTACTGGCATTATCATTTTATAAATCAGTGTTGTTCAAATCGTTAAAATGTTTATTTATTTTTTATATTGCCGCTTAGATCTTGCCTTGTTCAATCTAATCTAGTCGTGAAATTTATAACATTGACTATAAATTTTGGCCTAAAGTGAAATATTTTCTGAGTATGGAGTTCAACAAAAAATGTCAGCACATGAATTAAATTGTTTAGCTTACATATATTCAAATATTCATCTGGCTATACGTTATCAAATAATTAAAAAAAAAAAACAAAATAAAATAAAGTTAATATAATATTTTTTTTTTAATTCTAGCATCAACTTTATCGACCAATTTGAAATAATAATAATATTCGAATAACCAATCAAATGAACTATATGCTTTTGTTTTATTGAATAATTTTTTTTTTTGTTTAAAAATTTTCAAATATAGTTCATTCCATTTAGTGCCGTGTACCTACAGGTGAGTTTGTTATATATTTGTATAATAGTTAATTGTGTTTTGTTTTTTTTTTATAAATTGTTTTAATGGTGGATATTGCATTATCAAACTTTTATATATGTAATTATATCGTTTTACAAATAAAAATAATGTTATATTTAATTTCAATAAGCTAAATATAATTGAATTTTGGTTGTAATAAAAAATTATAATATATAAATGTGATAATATAATAATCGCCATATATAAATTTGTATGGCCACCACGTTTTTTATTTAACTTATTACTGGCATTATCATTTTATAAATCAGTGTTGTTCAAATCGTTAAAATGTTTATTTATTTTTTATATTGCCGCTTAGATCTTGCCTTGTTCAATCTAATCTAGTCGTGAAATTTATAACATTGACTATAAATTTTGGCCTAAAGTGAAATATTTTCTGAGTATGGAGTTCAACAAAAAATGTCAGCACATGAATTAAATTGTTTAGCTTACATATATTCAAATATTCATCTGGCTATACGTTATCAAATAATTAAAAAAAAAAAACAAAATAAAATAAAGTTAATATATTTTTTTTTTTTAATTCTAGCATCAACTTTATCGACCAATTTGAAATAATAATAATATTCGAATAACCAATCAAATGAACTATATGCTTTTGTTTTATTGAATAATTTTTTTTTTTGTTTAAAAATTTTCAAATATAGTTCATTCCATTTAGTGCCGTGTACCTACAGGTGAGTTTGTTATATATTTGTATAATAGTTAATTGTGTTTTGTTTTTTTTTTTATAAATTGTTTTAATGGTGGATATTGCATTATCAAACTTTTATATATGTAATTATATCGTTTTACAAATAAAAATAATGTTATATTTAATTTCAATAAGCTAAATATAATTGAATTTTGGTTGTAATAAAAAATTATAATATATAAATGTGATAATATAATAATCGCCATATATAAATTTGTATGGCCACCACGTTTTTTATTTAACTTATTACTGGCATTATCATTTTATAAATCAGTGTTGTTCAAATCGTTAAAATGTTTATTTATTTTTTATATTGCCGCTTAGATCTTGCCTTGTTCAATCTAATCTAGTCGTGAAATTTATAACATTGACTATAAATTTTGGCCTAAAGTGAAATATTTTCTGAGAATGGAGTTGAACAAAAAATGTCAGCACATTTCATCACGGGTTCATCGTATGAACCCGACATAAGCTTATTGAATTTAAACTCTTTCCTTTTTCTTTTGTATAATTCCTTTAGGACCGTTCGGCAATTCATTGGAGCTGTTTAAACTTCAAACTGTTAGTTTTCAATTGCGACAGCAAGATTGTTCTGGCAGCTCTGGAAGTTTGTGAAAAAATTCAAAAAAGAAAATTTTTATTAAAATTGAAAAATTTATGATACGAAAAGGTACGTGGTAATTATTTAATTTTTATTTTATATGTTTTTGTGTGCAAAGACAAAAATAAATAAGTGTGGCCGGAAGAATTCATTTATTTTTCTTATCAGAAAATTTACTGTTTTCGTTTATCTTGGCCGATGGCCAATAAGCATGAGCAATTACAATAACCTGGTTGGGTTTTTCAAGCCCATTGAATTTAAGCTCTTTCCTTTTTCTTCGGTATAATTCCTTTTGGACCGTTCGGCAATTCATTGGAGCTGTTTAAACTTCAAACTGTAAGTTTTCAATTGCGACAGCAAGATTGTTCTGGCAGCAAACATTTTCCTAGATATAATATGTTAGCGCCAGCGTTCACGTCTCTGTTCCACATGATACCACATTTTTTGCAAAATTGGTACCTATGTGGAGCTTTTGACTTTTTGTGAACGCTGTAGCAACTAGAGCATAATTTCGTTGTTCTGAACTCACTTACTTCCAAAACATCCGAGATTTTATTTAACGCTTTTAAAATATTAGGTTGTGGTGTTCTAACATATCCTTTCATAGGGGAATTTGCGGAAATCCTTGTATTGCCAACCACAACTAATGCTCTTGTTTTGACTGGTCCTATTATAATTTTTGCAATTTTGTGGCTCGCCTTTTCAACGCATATAAATTTCTGTAGCTTGAGCCGGGCCACCTTTCTTTGTACACATTCCTTTTGCCTAGATGAAAATCTGAACAGTTGAAAATCCGTATAATTTTGATAATTTCCAGACATCGGTGAATTTATTTCGTCAGTGAATGACGAGGGCGTCCATTTTTTTAATTTAAAAATTCGTCTATGTACTCCCGTCAATTGTCGAAACATTGAACTTTTAATTTTTAGTGGTTCGCCGTTACAAACTCCTCCAAATATTAGTTTTAGGCCTGGATCCAACCCTATTTTTACATCATAATTTTCATAATTATTTCGTATATTTTCCAAATTTAAATCTTCATCTAGATCAATTTGTTTCTTTTTTTTTTGGCCGAAAAGGAATTTTTGGTTTTTTCATTGAAAAACTGATTGCCACACCATCTGTCTTTATTGGATGGTTAAATTTTTTGGTTTTCGTTTCCGGCAACTTGAAATATTTTCGCCATTCTTTGTCTTTATCGAATGTCGACCATTTACCTTTAAATAGATCAACGGAACATAAGAGTTGCCATAACGCAACGGAATCATATTGAATATGATTTCTTCCAAATTTAAGCACAGGTATTAATGAAAAATTTTTAAGGTTCTGAATTTCGTTATACCTTTGCAGATTATAAAAGAAATATATGTATTTTGTATAACTTAATTTATTTTTTATGTCGTAAAAACATTCACCGTTCCAGTTTAATTTTAATTTCATTAAATCCAATAGTTCCTCTTTCGGAATGTATGTTGATGTTTTGTTAAATAAATAATGTAATGTTCCAAATAAATCTTTTTCCTTGCTTGTTTTCAAAAACTTTTTAACTCTTGAATAAGAATGCATCCATATATTATTATGGAATATAACATCATATTGTTATGCATTCGCAACAAATAAATTTGATTTATATTTTTTATTGTATTTGGGCAATTTATATTTTTCGCGTAATTTTTTATAATCTTCGTCTAACTCGTACTTAATTTTGCTTCCCGCCAATAAAGAATAATAATAATTTAGAAATTTTACTTTATCGAATTCGCCTTTTGCCCATTTTTTCATTAATGAAAAATGAATGTACCGGCTTGCCTCTACAAATAACGAGGACATTTCTACAACATCTTCTTGTATTTTGTTGAAAATTTTCTGTTGTTGGCATCGTGATTGTAATCCACATTTTACAGTAACGGTAGATCTCTCATCTTCTATGTCACCATCATCTGTTTTTCTTTTCGGCATTTTGTTTTAATCGCTACGTGATTCTGGAATTTTGTTGGAAGTTCACGAAAAGGGGATAAATTAATTTCAAATATTATTTAACAATAAATTTGTTTAGGAGCAAACAACTGACTACCGACTCCGTTCTATCGCCATCGCTATATCCCCCTGATTATCCCAAAAATGGGACACAGATAGATATAACGAACACGGCGATAACCCGTCAGTCGGCTCTGTTTTTGCACCAACAATCATGCCCACCATTCTATTTGGTCAGGAGTATCCGCAGCATGATTGTGTGTAACCAAAAACAGGAGCCATGTATTTCATATTAAAACCAAAACAAACTTTTAATTTAATTTATTATTTACATTATTTTAATATATTTGTTTTTATACTTTTTATATAATATTCACTGGTGGATTTAAAACTGAAATTGATCAGAAAGCAGCAAAAGGTATGTTGTCTGCAATTAAATTGTGGTCAAAATTCACAACAATATTGTTATGGTCGGATGAATTCAATAACATCCTTGAATCCGTTATTCTCATCTCAATAACCAAGTTAGATATATTTAATGAAATTTACATTACACAAATAATAATGAGAACAAATTTGTGGGTACAAATAATTTTGTAGTAATAATGGAAAAAGAACAAACAAATATTTTTAACGTTGCAAAATTATTAAGGCAAACTAACTTTGGAAAATATGAAAATATTATGCAAACAATAAAAAAATCAAGATATCTAATTATTTTCAAAGATATTTCAATTGCAAACAAAATAGTTAAATGTGAACTACTAAAACAACAGGCATTTAATATTTATATACCTAAAAGCTTCAACCATACCTGTGGCATAATAAGAGGATTACCAATAAAGATTCCTACAAAAGAAATCACTGAGAATTGTGATGGAGATTTCCAATTAATAGATGCCGAGAGATTGGCTAGATATAATAACCTGACCAAAACAGTTCAGAATACGGAGAAAAAAAATTTACAGAAAATTCGATTTAAAACTCGAAAAAAATATTTTAGAGCTGCCAGAACAATCTTGCTGTCGCAATTGAAAACTTACAGTTTGAAGTTTAAACATCTCCAATGAATTGCCGAACGGTCCAAAAGGAATTATACCAAAGAAAAAGGAAAGAGCTTAAATTCAATGGGCTTGAAAAGCACAACCAGGTTATTGTAATTGCTCATGCTTATTGGCCATCGGCCAAGATAAACGAAAACAGTAAATTTTCTGATAAGAAAAATAAATGAATTCTTCCGGCCACACTTATTTATTTTTGTCTTTGCACACAAAAACATACACAATTAAAATTAAATTATTACCACGTACCTTTTCGTATCATAAATTTTTCCATTTTAATAAAAATATTTTTTTTTTGAATTTTTTTGAAATTACCGCCTCTTTTTGGATTTGCTGTGCCACCATATCTTTAATTATGTAAGTATTATTATTTTATAGAAATTATATAAATGATAATAATTTAAATATTTGTTTGTATACAGGAAAATTTTATAACATGCAGATGTCGCTGCCGCAACAATTGGATATTCCAGCCGGATTCAAGATATGAAGAAACACACCCGTCACTATCAAGTGAAATTTATAATTAACCTACACACATATCACTAAAAAAAACATACTAAATTATTAAATATTCCCATTTTACGGCCTATTTTTGGATTTGCTGTGCCACCATATCTTTAATTATGTAAGTATTATTATTTTATAGAAATATATAATTAAATATTAAATATATAATTTAAATATTTGTTTGTATACAGGAAAATTTTATAACATACAGATGTCGCTGCCGCAACAATTGGATATTCCAGCCGGATTCAAGATATGAAGAAACACACCCTTCACTATCAAGTGAAACTTATAACCTACACACATCACTAAAAAAACATACCAAATTATTAAATATTTAAACACATATCCCCAAGTTAAATTTAATACTTCGGGGTGATCCACCTATGTACCATAGGTGGATTTAATTCTTAATCGAATTAGTCGACTGTAGTCGAATCTTCATTCCTAGGAATTACAAATGGCCGGGTCTAGAGTCACCCTTACCTTTCCAGCAATTATAAATCCTTTCTTTGATGAGAGGTCAAATATAAATTGAAGTATTGCTTTCCTGTCTTTCACAGTCCAGACAGACAGGGTTCAGACGTTTTTGACAGTCCAGATGTTTCCTCAATCCTCATACTGTGAATCTGGTATGTTAATAACTATATACCACATTTCTTTTTCTTACCGTTTAATCGATTTGTTTACAAATTGTCATTCTCATGTTTAATGAAATAGTCTGCATTAAATAATAAACACCTTATTCAACAACTCAAAGCTAATTTTCTTTATTAAAGGGTATATTTTAAATAAGAAGAAAACAACCCAATATGACAAATAATTATTTTACATTGAGTGCACACTATTAAGGACGTGTGATATAATTTACGTACTACAAGTAATTTAAAAATCTGCCATAAGAAAATTACTTAAAATTTTGTATGACAGAAAAAAATGAATAAGATGCTCTCATTATCTGCAATAAAATAAAATAAAAATCTATTTAGAGGTATTTCAATAAAAAAATGTGACGACATACAGAAGAAAAAGTTTCAATGCTTAATGGCACCAAACCGCCAGCACGTATCACAACTGGTTGTTGTGATTTTTGTAATAATATTAGTAATGCACGTTGTGATTTTCTCGAAAATAAGTACCAATCTAAATTGGTTGCCTCCACCGCAATACTTTCACTTAGATCGATGATTTTATTGCCGTAATAACAGTAGAGAAATACTTGAATAGTCATTGAAACCATGTAGCCGAAAACAGCCACCAACGTAATTTTATTTTGACCGGGATTCTAAATTGTCATAAATATTATTATTATTTTGCCTAAAGGTACACTAATAAAATCGCATTAAATACTCACTGCCACAAATTGATACAATGTTATACAAATAATTAGGCTGCTAACTCCAAACTGGGCAAACACCGTCCAACCGACAGTTAAATTCATCTCGGCACAAATTTTCAACAGTTCACTATGCCGCACTATAACTTTTGAAAATTTCGGGTAAATCACCTTGTCTGGAAGCTCATACCCTCCGATAAATCCCTTAACAATTTGTACTTCACGCAAATGTTTCCGTATCAAATCAAATTGGCAACAAATTTGCACACAGATATTAGTTGAAAATGTATCAATAGCTACACATAAAAGGGCACAAGTCCACACTGCAACTACTTGATGTAAATATGTAATTTGGAAAACTGGCGTATACGATGTTTTAAAAGGATACCATGCGACTATTGGAAATCCCCAAGGATCACCAGTCGTATTTCCAATAACCGCCCATCCAAAGCATGTACAAATTGAAAAAAACAAGTAAATTACCACATCCCGGAACGAATTTTTTTCATTTCTTTGAATAATCTCCACGATTTCCGGATCATCATGATTCTCATTGGCATTTGTCGTTTGAAAATAATTCAAATGTGATTTTATTAAATTGCGTCTATATATTAAGTTTATCAATTTTAGTGAATGAACTAAATTCGTGATGAATACAATGGCTGCTGCCGATATAACCTGGCTTATGTCTGGCCAGAACATAAAACATGCAAGGCCTTGCATTACCATTAATAGACCTAAATACCATGACCACCAGATCACCGTCCAAGTATGATACAAAATTATCGTACACCAATTACGATCAAATTGTTTCGGGCGCCAGTATCCAATTTTTTCAAATATTTTAACAGTTACCAATAAAATCTCACAAATTTTGAACTTGTGATTTCTGTAGTAATTCAACATTTCGTTTGTCTATCACTTGTGATGTTTCAATTAGAAGTAATCTGGAATTAATAAAGAAAATTGTTTGAAAAACAAAAAAAAAGTTTCATCGGAAAAATTAAATAAACGTAATTTTTAAAAGTTTTTTTAATTTTTTTTTTATTAATATTTTTCGTTTGTTTTACTGAATTATTTATGAAAATTTTTGTAAAGGTGATATTAAACGGTAAAAATGACACACTTGTTGCGTTTTCTTATAAAACAAAGGTAATAGATAAAATTTTGAAAAAAGTTTTATTATTGTACATAAATAAGTTTTTGTTAACTTTAAAAGCACGGATTATGTTCGTGCATAGGGGTTTCCACCGAAATAAATCACAATAAATTCTTCAAAATAAACTAAATTTAACACTGTAATTGGGAAGCAGCTGTAATTGGTGTACAACAGGTTAAAATACATACTCTAGATGTCAAACAATATCAGCTCTAAAATTTTATTATTGTTTTTAGATGAGGCTCAATGAAACTAGTAGAACAGTTACAAAATAAAGAACTCCTGTACATAAAACCAATGCCGTCTAGATAAAACAAACCATACACACACGCATAATTTAATTCAAAAACAGTCGAAAATTAATATAAAATATCAACAAACTTAAAAAGTTATGTATATTGGTATATGTACATATTATTTCTAATTTTCCACACTGCATGTATTCCTATAACCTTCAAAATAATTTTTGACTTCCAAAGCAATAAAATTCACTTAGTAATAATAATTTTTCCACCAAAATTCATATTTAATTAAAAAATAAAATAAAAAATAAAAAAAGTACAATATCATACATACATACAAGGAAATTAATTGAGGGAACTACGCGTAGAGAGGAGTGGAGTTGTACTCATTTACAGCAACACAAATTGCACAAAACATAAGCTTTCTAGATTTTAGTTTCAATTAAACTTAAAAAAAATAAATAAACTTTTGAACTCTTATGATATTTTTAAAAGTTTGTCACATTTTAATATTACCTTATAGGAAGAGCTAGTTAACTTGTTGTTAGTAAAGAAGCATTTGAAGTGTTTGTATTTTAATTTAAGAATCTTTAAGTAAGAGAAGAAAAAATTGAAGTTGCCTTTAAAGCTTTTAAAATTTAATTTATTTTAATTTTTTTACCGTCCAAAAATTTATAAATGTACATATTTAAATGATTTATTTTAAACCTCAGTCAGTTCGCAGCTGTAATCGCTTTTGAAATGATCGAGACACGACTAGGATTTGGTTACTCAATATAATATCCATACAAACCGTTATTTGAGTAATATAGTGAGTGTCCTTTACGTTATATGGAAAATTTTCGAGAAGTCAAATTTTAAACTTAGGACTTTAGTTTAAAGTTATAACATTTCTGAATATTTTGCAAGAAAGACAAATTGAATTTTCTTTTTATTAAAATCGGAAAACCAATTTTCACCTAAAAAGTTAAAAATGGATATAGGATTCGTTTATAATACAGGTATCGTCGAGTTACGCGTTAAGATATTGAACCGAATAAAGGAAGGAGGAAGAATGTCAGGTATTACAAAGTCAAAGAATATGAACGAGTCGACTATTCGGACAATAAAACAGAATGAGGAAAAAGAAGATATGCTTCAATAGGAACCTAAAACTGAGAAAGCACTTGCAATATAGATCGAAGATTGCTGACAAATATAAGGGTGCCCTTGGATGGAAACACTATTAGACAAAGAGCATTGAAAATCTACAGCCATTTAAAAAGAGACCTTCAAACTACTACAGAATTGCAGACATAATCGTTTTCTGCAAGAAAGGGCAAGAAAGTTATCTTATCAATAATAATTTATGTTTTAAAGTTTTATTGCTGTTAGATAATGCTCCTGGAAAATTCTCTTTCCACAAGCGAATTCTTCATCAAATCATACTACGTACGATTGATTTTTTAGGTTTTTTTTGGAGTATCTAAAGAGTCTGAAGAAAATAAATCACTCACTCAAGCTTGGAAGGAATTTTCGATCCTAGAATGTATAAAAATAATAACTTATGCTATGAACTGTATATAGAGCAAACTTTGAGTGAAGATGATTTGATGGAGTAAAAACTGAAAAAACCCTTAATAAGCAAATTTTGAAAATTTTCTAAATTTTCATAGTTTCAAAAAATATATTTATCTAAGGGGTTTAAGGGGTCATTGATTGCGACCATAAAATGGGGGATTATATGCAGCTTCATTTTTTATTAACTTTGTGTAAAATGATTTATAAATATCTTGTTCGTTTTTCAGGATTTCACTTATTACCAATTTTTCACTAAGTACAATAAACAAAATTTATTTTTGTAATAATAGTAAATTAACATCAATTAATTAAAACATTAAATTTCGCTATTGTCAGCCGTAATACAACTAAATAGTGCTTAATTATTACAGATTGATTTTTATGAGATAAAATCGCACTGCAAATTCAAGGCGCAGCACGGGTTGAATTATCTGCGTCGGTTTCAACAAATAAAATATTATCGATTATTAATTAGGACACTTCTTGCATTCAGGCCCTGAACTAATTTGGGTCATGTAAATATTCTGCCTAAATATGGTGTGTTTAACGTCGTTTATTATTTTTAGGGTTAATTTTATGTTTTAAAAAAAAATATTTTTTGTTTTGTTTATTTTAATTGGTATTTATATTTTTATTTTTTAATAATTAATATTAAATAAATTTTTATTGTTTGATAAAATTAATCTGTAAAATTTGAATCAATTGGGATTGCTTGACTGACTTATTTAAGATGGCGGCAAATAAGTCTATAAGTTTGAAATATGTTGGTGTTTACTTATAAATCTTTACCATCCGAAATATAGATACGCGTTTATTGCAGCGCTAGTAAGTATTTTTATTTTCGAATGGTTACTATTAGTGATTGCATGGATTTTATAAAATTTAAATCCGGATTTTCGGGTTTCAAATTCAATATCTTTCCGCAAACCCGTCCTCGGCCGGCATTCCAAGTAAAACATAGTTACTTTAATACTATTATTGGGTACTAAAACTGGCCATTTTGGTACGATTATAAAATTGTACGTGGTGCTAGGCTACACTTTTAATCCTAGGTGTCAAATTTTGAAAGTAATTGACACGTCATAACGTGGTAAAATACAAAACACCTTATTTGTATTGAACTTTCTTCGTTGGATAAAAAATAGTATGAATTATTCGGCTTAAAAGTGGCTTTGTTTGACTCGCAATCTTTGTACTGGCTTGGCTATGCTGCGCTTCGCCCCACATGCAAACATATGCAATTGCTCGTGAAACAACGTATCACTTTTAATCCTAATAACATAATGTAGGGTGGACATTACTTGCATATGGTAATGCAATTTAATTGCTAAAAGTTTTCAGGTTTGTGTTTCATCGATTCGTAAAATATGTAACAGATTTTGGTAAAGCATTTTATATTAAAGTCCTTTTCAAATCATGTTATTTGGTGAAATCTTTTGGAATTTCGGATTTACCAATTTCGGTATTGCTTTTCGTTTAGTACTGGAATCATTTGGAGGTCATTGCCACACGTTCTGCTCCAAAAAAAAAAAAAAATTCCAACTACACCATCTTGATGACGAAGTTCACTGAAGATGGTTTTGTTCTAAAATCCAATCAATGAAGCCACGATTTTGCCTATGGTCTGCTTTCTTCAATTCCTCGCCTGCACATGTAGATCTTTGTAGAAAGGTTGAACTACTATGGGGATGATGGTGAATGGAGGTTGATAGTTTGTCATATTCAACACTGTGTTCTGCGCGATTCGCGTTGGTTAAATTTCCAAGATTTCTGATATGCGTTATTCTGTCATAAACGCTAATTATTCACAAATGTCAATGCTTATTAATTACAGTGGATGGCCAAACAATTTTGGATATATCGAATTTTATTTTGAAATTATGTTTAAAAATGTTGTTCTAAATATTATGTGCTTTCAAAATACCAAAGTAAAAAGTTAAAGTACTATATATATTATTTTTTTTACAATTTATACGAAATTCTAGCTTAAGCTAAATCATAATTTCAAATATAAACTAAAATAATTTGGTTTTGGACTTTGGTCACATTATTCTAGTTTAAGCTTTTATCACATAATTCTAGCTTATGCCAATTAAGGCAAATAATTTATAGGTTTTACTCAATAATTATTATTCGTTTTTCTAGTTTAATATAGTTTAAACTGCAAAATTCTAAGCGATTTTCCCTAATTGATAATTATTTGATTTAAGCTTCAATTATATGCATGAAGCTATTATTATTCGGTAATGTGTATTTTAACTAATCGAACTAAGCTAACATCAGTTAAATTAAGATAATGGTGTAACGAAAGAGCCAAATTAAGCTAGAATTTTGTAAATTTAACCAGATTATGATCATTCATAAGGTGCATATTCTCAATAAAGGACAGTTAAATCCGAAAATAGTTGGCTTATGTAGAACGATTATCGTAATTAAACTAGAATAATTTCCAATTAAATTCTTCCAACCTCGGTAAACGCTCGAAATTTTAAGTAAAATCGAATTTACACTTTACAATTAAAAGTTTCTTAAATAAGGCAATCAATTTATCCGAATATTGAAATAAGTCGACGACTTCATTCAAATTTTATTATTTTAGATTTTTCATGAAATTCCCGTTCATTTAAATAACCTTAATCGTTTGTAGTAGAATTCAATCTTCAAGAAAGTTTGAGTTGACTGAGTATTGTCCAAAGCTTGTAAAATTATTAAAAGCTTCAAAATGTCATTAGTAAAAAAAATTAAACTAAACTATTTAATTTAATTAGCTTTTAGCACAGTTCCCATACTTCAGTTCAACAGGGGCATAGGCCTAATATGATACATACTTGATTAATCAATCAAAAGGCTGACTTTTGTGTAAATATTGTACATAAATGGAAATTCAGAACTGCGTCAAGTTATATCGTGTACATTTGATTATATTATTGATCGTATCATAACCTACGTAGATATCATTTCAAAATATTAAAGATTGTAAACTTAAAACAAAATATTTCTTTTCACTATACTAATATTTATATTAATTGATCAATGTCAATTTTCGCAAGCGGTTTAAATATTTGTATGTTAAATAGTTGAAGAATAAAGGTTTACCAAGGCGCCTTCCACAATAGAATTAAAGGTTGACTTGGAGTAATGTAACATGGAAGGTTAGGAGCCCACAGAAAAGTGATATTTGCAACAAACCAATAAAATATCCTGTTTTTCTTCTTCAACTCTTAAAAAACTAAAAATCTAATCTTCATACTATATCCATTTAATCCAAAAAATTAATTTCTTCTAACTTTAACAAAATAAAATTTCAATCCAATTATTAACTTCGAGGAACTTTGAGATATAACACCATCAATTGGTACAATAAAACTATATAACAACTAGAAAAGTTTAGATTTTTAAATCAATTTTAAAATATAGTTTTTCTTAAGAAATTAATACAGTAACAATCACGTAATCAATTTTAAGAATCCATCTACATTATACGAGTATAAGTAGAAGAGTTTATGTTGCTGCCCTAAATATATAAAAAATGTTGCGTTTTTATGTATGTATCTACTCTTCTTGTGTCGATCATTACCATAACATACGAGTACATTTTCTTCTTCAGATTTTCATTTTTTCTAGATATACATATGTATTTAAGTACATACATATATTCGAAATGAAAATCAACCAGTAACAAAAACAAAATCACAAAAGAAGAAAATCAACACGAAAATCACAAAACGATAAAAACGAAAAAGAAAAATCGGAAAGTAGAAAAATAAAAAAATCATAGGAAACTTTACAGCAACAACAAGTAGATTATTCTGTTTTTATATAAATCTTCGGACGATCAAATTTTCGTTCAGTTGCTTAAGCGCAGCCTATCGTAACGGCTGCTCTATTTGTTATAACATAAATTATTTTTTTTTTAAATTAAATTTAAAATACTTCCTTATTTAATTTTTTTTTTTTATTATTTTTAATTTATAATTTGTGTTTTAAAATAAAGTGAATTAACAAAAAAATTTGTTTGTTTTAATTTTTTTTTTAAAATAAATCACATTAAGTCAAAATAATAGATTATTGTTTGTTTGTGAAAAATTATAAATAAATTACATAAAAAGAAAATTAGGAAAAAGAAAAACCATTGTTTGTGCGGTTTGGTGTGTTTATTTGTGTGCCGCGAGATCAAAAAAGTGGAAACGCCTGGTTAGTTGTGTTAATTTAAAATAAATTTTATGTTTTGTTTAAATATTTAAGATTATTATTTATATTTTTGTAAATAAAAAAAAAATTGTTTTTAGATAAAAAAATGTTAGTATAAACAAAAAATGCGAGACACTCTTAAAACAAAAATTTAATTTGTTATTTTCGGCGGTTTGAGTGTCGGGAAACTCATTGAATAAAAATTGAAGTTTGCAAAATCTCATCCTATATTCCAAAATATAGACTCAATATGTACTTGAAAAACTAATTGTTTTTTACGGTTTTCATTTAACACTTGTTGAATTTTTGATAGTGGCGTCGCCGTTGTGAGTGTAATGTATGCCGACGGACAATAAATTATAAAGTTTTGATAATCGAGTACTTAAAATTTAAAAATTTATATTAAACGAAAAATGTTGAACCTGACTGTGGTAAGCGCTGTGATTCACAAATAATTCATTTCCTGTTTGTTATTATTTTTACAATCTTTCACTGCGACGGTGTTTCAAAAAACATAATTTAATTTATTTCACGCCTGATATCACGTGTGTGTGTGTGTGTGTTTGATGAGAATGATTTTTATTTGATAAACTGCCTATACATTAAAAGTACATACTTAAAAAATTTAATCAGCAACCACTAGAGATATTATATTGTATATCGGCTATTTTGAAAATAACCCTTTAGATTGCCCAAATCAAAATTAACGTAACTCCTATTTTATTTCAATTTTTGTTTGTAACCAATAATCTAATTGTTGGTTTTAATTAGATCAATTATGCCTTATCAATATACATAAGTACATACGATATCAAGTGCTTCTGCCCAATTGTGTTTTGATTTGCTATCTGTAATCCCTTTTTAGACTAGAAAATAAAGATACGTAATACAATGGCCATTGATATAAACTCGAATATAAATTTAAATGCAATGTTCTTAAACACTTAAATTTTTGTCTATATGACCTTAATGCTGCCAAACTAAATTTCAATATTGTTTCAATGAAAATAGGTTAAAGATTACAGTTATTATTGTCACTATGTTATGTAATTGGAAAATCGAAGGGATCCGATAATTTTAATTAGGAGATTATTCAAATTATATATACAGATTGGTAAGAGAAGAAAAAAAACATCTAGATGGAGTAAATTTTTTAATCTCTAAATAATATATAAGGTAATAATAGTGATTCAAGAGACAATCAAGTGTTCAATCTCAGCTGGAAACCGTGAACCTTAAATCATACTCGAGAAAGATTGCGGTAAGATTGCGGCAATGCCGGAAAAAGTCAAAAATCATCTTCGATCCATATTTCTTATCCATATTTCTTTTATTATTTTAAAATTCCGTTTTTGCATCTTAATTGTCTACAACATTTATGTTAAAAAGTATTCATTGAACTAATAAAAATATGTTTGCTTATTTCTTAGTTTAAAGATGATTTTAATGCATTAGTTTATATTTGTTTAATTCGGTGAATTTTATTTTTATAAAAATTTAATGATTTCGTTAATTATTCGAATTTATTTTAAATTTTTCAATCTCAAAAATCTTTGATCTCCACAAAAAATCTGTACATTTCTGTCCGTTGATAAATGTTTAATAAAATTGCCAAACAAGTGGTTAAATTAAAAAATATCTCATCAACTATAATTTTTGATTAGTCGTAACAATAAAACCAACATAATATTTTATTTACAATTAAAATTGAAGAATTAAATGTTATTATTCACATAAGAATCTTCAAATATTATCTCAATTAAAATAATGCATATTAATTAAAAATCTAAAGAAGACTTGTTTGACAATTAATAAAAAAAAAATCATTTTATCCAAATAGGTTTGAATTAGGAAAAAAATGTTAGAATAAATTGCCAGACATTTATTCATAGTTGATGACTCTACTAAAGCGTTTGTAAACAAAAGTTAAATTTCCATTTTAAGTAAAATAATTAAATATTTTTAAATTAATTAAACACTGCATTATGTTTATTTATTGCAATGGATTTGGCCAAAATCTATACAATTTTTCTTTCGTTTTAGATTATTTTATGAAGAGTTGAATAAACGGGCTAAACGTAAATTCTTAACTCTGATTTAAGGGTGACTAACTAATTGAAATGCCAATTAATTAACAACACAAATCAAAAACATCAAAAGTTCCGACTATTTAGCTTTCAAGAAAACCAACATTTAATAAGCTAATAGTTATAAGTGTATTACAAATATGTAAAATAAATACGCAAATGTGTTGATTCCGCGCGTATTGTATATTAAACTCCAACCGAATTGCTTTGCAAGTTTATTTAAAACGCGCAAGTTTCTCAATATTTTTTTTTAATTTAACCAATCGATTTAGTTTAAAGCAGTGTTGCGCAGATGTTATTGGTTTCACGAGCCGGATTATTTTACTAAAATCAAAAGTTAGTTATTTAGTTAAACCTGTGAAAAGATGAATTAATTTTGAAAGTTCAAACTTCAAAATATGTTTTAAGATATATCTTTTAGTTTTGAATTTTTATACAATAATATTTATATACATTTAGTACCTACTAATAACAAAATCCTGCTGAACTCAAAATTCTGTATAGCTTTCTTCCGTTCTGCCAAACATAAATTCAAATGGCTTGTGCCGAATCTTCCATTTGCCAAGTAGAGTTGTTATAAATAATTTAGTCGATTTTTATTGTGTTCATTGACTTTTTACAATAATAATACGTTTCTTTCCAAAAATGAGTATTCAAAAACGATTTGCCTCACTTATATGAAACAGTCTTAACATATTCTTTCTGCTATTTGAAATCTATAATTGGGTTACGGTAAGAGCATCTTAGTGCCCGTCTTGCAGTGTAATTGTTGCTCAAGAGTGCCGTATTTAAGAGAGCTCTTTAACGCACTGGCTACCCTATTAACTTCTAACAAATAGCTACAATACTTATTTTTTAATAAAGTTCGCTACTCCGTATGGTTCCTCGCGCATAGTACTCGTATCGCGCCAATTCGCTCAATATTTCGCTGTAATTTCCACCTCTTTGCTCTAATTTTAGAACAATGGACAAACTCAATGCGGTTAACTACTCTTTTAAATGTTGTACAAATTCAAACGGCAAACTATTAACATTAACACCAATTAAAATATGGGTATTTGTGAGCTTTTTCTTTTCAATTATAAAATCACAGACAAATCAAAACAAAATATTAGTCAGTTTAGTGCCAATTCATCTTATTGAAAATGTGACCTAACTGCCCATTATAGTTGTTCTATCAACATTATTAAATGATACAGACTGCTCTAGGAGTATTCTGCGGAGAGATCCTACTTAAAGATGAGTTCATGAAGGGCAAAAATGTAAAGTGGCAATGATAAAATCACTATCTGAGAAATCAGCGCGAAAAAAAAGTTTTTCCTTTTTTTATTACTTCCGGAAAATGTAGGTTGGGTATTAGTGTATTTGGTAACTTCAAAGCTTAATTAATCAAACCATTAATTTATGTCACAACAATTACTTTAATAAACAATCTTAATGCTGAATCATTTTCTACGCTAATTCAAGATTTTTTTTTTGTCACAAGACCAGACAATAGATTTTACATACAATAGATTATACATGTTCATTACCGAAGATTATTTGGAAACAAGTTAGTTATTTACTTATTTTTTTTTCTCTATTGCAAAATGATAATTAAGAAATTAAGAATAAAACATTTTATTGTAGTATGTGAATATATTAGAATGTATTTCAGTGACAATCACAAACGAAAATAGTTTTTCACAGAAAGAATACAGAATGCGTATACGAAACAAACCACTTGTAATTTTATTGATGAAGATAAATCGGTTGTTTATTTTTTGATCATCTCGCCAAACAACCGAAAACCAAACAACAAATAGGTTATTATAAATATAGAAATATGTATATTTAGTCTAACTGTAGTAGTGGGGTTACTAAATATGTTTTAAGTGGCAATCGCCGATAATAACAATTAATTTCAAATATCCTCTAAACCGAATAGATTAGCATATCGAATATTCTTCATGTTCATGAGTAATTGAAATTGTGGTACGACATATTAGAACGACCTAAATCATGAGTTTTATTTAAAGTTTTATAAATTTTGTGGTGAAGATAAATATCTATTTTGCATTTTTAACATGCTACAGTGCCCCTGCACTGCTACCTATATCCATCTTAAATTGGAATTAGAACTAAAACTAGAAATACCGTTGAAACTGAGAATGTATTTCTCACCCATGTTGTCTGAAAAAATGTTTCTAGATTATTTTAAGAACATTCGACATTTGGATGGGCCAATAAGAGTGAGAAAGGAGCAACTATGCCAGGATGTCATCCTAAATTTGGACAAACGGATTAATATGTGCCGCCAAAGCCGTGGTGAACATTTGGCCGATTTTATCTTTCACACATAATTTTTATTGATCAATAAGCATGATTCAATAAATAAATGAAAATTATTATTGGTAAACTCTTATTGGTCCACCCTTTACATTGAATATTTTGTTAATTTGCGACTGGTCGAATTTGTAACAATTAAAAGCCCAAGAAAACCAAATTCGATTTATTGGATAGAAATCGATTCTAAAATAATCTTTTTAATGAAGCCAACCGGAAAGGAAATTCTATTAAGTGAACGAAAATTACCTGTTTCTTTTCATTTGATCATCTAATATTTCCATTTCCGTTTCACATTTGGTTATATATATGTAACTTTAACCAAAAATCATTTCAGAATCCCAATTCCACCGAACATGACGAATTTCATTAGAACTGGTTAAGAAATAACCTCAATCCGTTACAGTTAATCTGTTTTAAGAAAATTACCTTGTACTGTTACTACTAGTCCATTTCATGTGGTGAACCTAGAACCTATAATGTATTCTATGGGACATTTAGCTGTACATAAGTAAAATAAATTCAATTTGAGTAATTTCGCCAAGTAACCCGCTCAAATCACGCTAATAGTAAAAGTAGAGAATGCGATATCTTTCGGAAACAAAAAATTATTATAAATAAAGTAACACTATCGGAAAAAAATAAACAATAGCCTCTAGGAAATACAGCTACCAAAAATATTAGTTCAACAAAGCTTTTTGGCGTCTTTTGAGAAAAATAGGAAAATTACTTGTCGCAAACAGCGGCAATACGTTTACTCTTAACTTTGCTAGCAGATCGAAAATAAATTTAATCGCTGCGCTGTTAATTATTAAAACCTTTTGAATTTTAAAAGTAGATATTTTTGGGGTAATTTTACTTTTCTTGAAGAACAAAGTAACACCCTTCTTGTGAAATGTCTAGACTATTTATTGTTCAGTTCGATGTTTTGTATCTGAAGACCAAATTATCAAAACTACCCAAATCGACATTCTATCAAAAATTGAGTTAGATCGGAATATGGTGCAAATTTTTAATCTACATGGAAAGTGACGTTAAGTATCAGAACTTGCCAAAATACAAATCAAATAAAATGCAATTTGAAATTTTTATTATGAAGTGTACTTTTAAATTTCACCTTATCATACCAAAAGAACAACGCTGTTGCTGATTCTTATCTTAAGAAGGAAAATAAGATGGACATTAAAGAATAAGGCAAAAGATAACTTGAAAAACTTGATCCAAAATTATTTAAAGTCACCTGATGCCGTCCATAAATTTATAATAATTCAACAATTTGAATTGAATAAAGCATTTGTCTTTTCTGCCATTCCCAGCAACGAATTTTGACTTAAATGGTCGTTTTTCAATTAAAATTGTTAAATTATTGTAAATTTATTATTTTAATTAATAATTTTAGTAATTTTACATTATTTCATAATTTATATTAAAAACTTGTGATCATTTAGACATAAATGAAAAACTTGTTTCCAGGAAAACGTCTGTATTTATATGTCATGTAGCAAAAATATTTATGCGGCTACCTGACATCGTCGGAATTTTTTAAAATTTAATTATTTTACGCAACAAAAATTAAAAAGCTATTAAACAACACATCGAAAATACGCGGAGGGAGTGCCCCTGTTCCTGTTTAAGAAATAAACACAACCAAAAAGGGTCTTTAAATATTTGGAGGACAACGAAATTAAAATTACACGGTCCTTTACATAGTTCAAATGAAGTGAGTTTTCTGTCACCCATAATATTTCACAAATATTCGGAATCGTTTGAACGTTTAAGCGTCTTAAGCACTTGTTTTTCTGAAATATTATTAATCGAGAAAGCTAATACTTACATTTTGTATTCCCGTATAAGCAAACACAACTTCAATCACTTCAAAAGTTTAAAACCAAGATTCACATAAAATTTTTTGAAATTCTGTGATTTTAATTATTGTAATTTTTTGAGTATTAAAATATAGTTCGTGTACTGCTTTGTTTATAATGAAGATTTTAATCCAGAATCCAATGCTCATTCAATAAAAATATGTATTACATCCAATCAAAAATGTGCACACAGTATAAAAACTGAACAAAAACAAAAAAAATTTGTAACGTCTCATGTGGGCGATAAATTTTCCCGATAATAATAATAATATTAATGTATGTACTGTTCTGGTTAAATATACACGTTAACTAAATCAGACACAAATCCAATACATGCGGATACGACAGACAAAATGTAATTGAAATTTTTCGTTTTAGATTAAATTTTAAAATAATTTCTTTAATATGTGTAATTTTAATTATAATTGAAAGCATTTAATTGAAAATTACAATATAATTAGTATTTAGCGGATTTATTTCTTGATAAAAAAAAAATAAATCAAATATTTATATGAATAAAAACGAACAAAAGATGAATCAAACAAATATAAGTGTGATCTAGAACAGAGAAAATGCCGTATGAAAAACATCTGGGAAAAAAATTATTAAAAAAATGTCAGAAAAGAAAATATGTAATTAAAGGATTGAATTTAATAGTAATTAGAAAGCAATTATTTAGATTTTGTATGTTGATAATCGCTTTGCATTGCTATTGTGTGTCATTTATAATCCACTGGTTTACGATCAACGAACAACTATATATTGTATTGGCAGCAACACAAAATTATGGCTGATAAGATTTCGATAAGAGTTAATTAAACATGGAATTTTTTTCATTATCGATTCAAAGAAAATGAAATAAAGCTTAAAATAAAAATGCATATACAAAAATAGAAACCGAAGAGATTTCGGCTACGTATTTACATATAAGAATAACAACCCTTTGTAACAATAAAGTAAAAATTCTAATTATACGTGTGTAGTATAGAAATTATCTCTATGTTTTGAAATCATTCAACTCGGATTGTACGATGCAAATCAACCTCACTCAAACAATAACCTAGATTTCTCTGAAAAGTCCTGTATTCCACCCTGTTAAAGTTAGCCGAAAGTTTCCAACCGAAAGTAAAAAGTCGATAATTCAGATGGCGTTATTAATATTCCAGCGGAAAATAAAACATTTAGTCGTTTTTAGCCGAAAGTAAATAGGATACAAGGATTGCAATCATTAAACAATCCATATCCAGACATAACACTCTAGAGACTGATTTTATACAAATTTTTCTAATGATTTTTGGAAAATCGAATTTTTCTCAGATTTCCCACGGGAAATTTGAACTGAATTTTTTCCTGCGGTGGCTATAATTGACAAATGTCACATCAATGTAATCTATATCCAGACATAAGACTCTAGAGGCTGATTTTATACCAATTTTAAATAATTTTTTGGGTTTCGCGAATTTTGCACAATTTTTCCACTAGGAAGTAGAACCAGGTTTTGCCAATTAGGAAAATTGACAAAAGTCTTCAATACTATCTATGAATCCCTAGTAATTTTAGGCTAAATACTATCGACTGATTACGTCTTTTTTTTTATTTTCGGCTGGGATAACACAATCTGCATTTTCGATTTTTTTTTACTTTCTACTGACATTAACAGGGTTCTGCATTATCGACTCTTTACTTTCGGCTGGCAACTTTCGGCTAACTTTAACGATATCTGTATTCCATGTTTAACTTCGTATGGATCGTAGTTTGATGGTTTGATAATATTTACCTCAAGTTGGCAAACTCATAATGCGATGCTATCGCATCAATTATAATTTTAATGTGAACGTTGCTTTTAAATTTATATAATATGTAGACGATTTTTAGTGTCAGTCATAAAGCTCAGAGAGTCGGTTATGTTTTTAAATTAATTACATATTCAAAACCACTTTGAGGCGACCCTAATTGGCAAATTACAATGTTTAAATCTTATAGAGCATTTTTACTGTCACTCAAAGAATTTTCTCGAATTGTGAAAATATGTATCATAGAGAATTTCGATTGTGACTAAGATGTAACATTTAAAATCAAGTTATATACTCAACCTATTACCCAATGGCCTTTCTATTTCCTTTTTTGAAATTTTATTATTTTATTTAGCTTTATTTCATTTCCTAAATCGAACAAGTTTTCATTTTCTATTTAAAAGTTAAATTTATTTAGTTAAAATTGAAATATAGGAGTATATTTTGTTAATTTGGTTATCGGGAGACGAACTTCAAACTTGGAGTATTTAAGACTGATCGACACATTAGCTTAAAATACATTACCGGAAGCATCATATTATTTATTTATTTGGATAGATAATATAAAGAGACAGTATAAAGAGATTAAGAGTGTTTCTTTACAAGTCACCATTATTTAACTGATCAATAATGGCACATATTTTTCCTTGATATACCAGAAGGAGTAAGCGAAACATTTGTTATAGCTAAGATTAATCATCAAGAATTTTATCTAAATTATTAGTACATTTGTGGTCGAATAGCCCATTAGTGTAAAGTGCCTAATATTGTAAATAGGCCTTCTTGCAAATTTGGATTGGCCAGATCCTTTGACAATACATATTACAGATAAAAGTTTCTTCCCGGAAGTCTTTGACCCTTTAGAAAGAACTATGCTAAAAACATCTTGTCTAGGAACCATCAACATGAATAGCAATTTAGGAGCTTTACAGGGATGTTTGATGACGCGTCATTTATTATTGTCGACGTTGACGAGTCGACAATGCGTCGACAATAAGATTTCAGCGTCATCTATGTTGACAAAGTCATTAATTCGTCGACAACGTCAACAATTCGTCGACAATAAAAAACAAAACAAAAATCGTTAGGATTTTTATTTTATTTTTAAATTTTTTATTATCTCTCTCATTCTCATCATAATCATACATAACATTAACATATTACAAATTTCTCAGTTTCTCAGTCTTTATTGATTTCTTTTCCACTTTCTAATACAACTAGTGGTAATGCAACACAATTAACAAGTGGTGTATATCTTGAGTCAGACTCAGACGTAAATCCGATCGTTTCTCAATGTTCCGAAACAAATTATTTAGGTATCCAGTTGCACAATCTCAGAATCTCATTTTTTTTCGGCGTAAACCAGAAATTTCATCGAGAAAAAATTACTTATTTGCCAATGCTACGCTAAATAAATTAACGAGCCAAATTCTGACGAAATCACGGAAAACTATAAATTCTCGAAAACAGATGAGCGAATTTGTTGACTGCTTTACTAAAGACGAGGAAGAAAAGATAAATGAATTACTGGCTAAATTCTTCAGATGTAATATTCCATTTAGCGTGGTAGATTCAGAGCACTTCAAAAATTTTATCACAGCATTACGGTCGAGCTACGCCGATAAAGTACCTGGCCGACAATCACTTTCATCAAAAATGCTAAATCAATTATATGAGAAATCTGTACCTAATATATCCGCAAATTGTAGTAAAGATTCGGTTCTGGTTATTGACGGATGGAAAAATACGGCCAATATTGACGATTGATTCAAAAACCATTGTAACGATGATCTATAACACAACCGGTGAAAAGGCTTTTTTAAATGCGTGGGATTTTACAACAGAGTCTGAAACAGGAGAAGCGTTGGCCGACGTTGTATTGGAATTAACTGAACTAGCTCTTGAAATGTATAAAACTTATATTTATGCCGCTGTATCAGATAACGCGGCAAACATGATGAGAAAACAATCTTAACAAGATAACAATGTTAACTGTCTGACCGATGTCGTAACCGTTTGAATATCGAAAACCTTTAAATTTCGAAAAATTATTTATTGTTGACATTGTTGACATATTCGACATTGATGACATTTTGTTGTTTTAAATCGAGACGTCGACAATGACAATTGTCGACACGTCGACAATTGAATAATTGACATGTCATTGTCGACTTCACCATCGCGGAGCTACATATTCTCTTTATGGAAACAACAAACTGACTACAGATCCTTGTAATTTACAATTATAGGCTTCTAATCGAAACCATATGGTACGCGCCTCTACAGAGACCCTATAAACTGTAAGCTCATAAAGTCATAACTAAAACTGTACCCAAATCAATATTGGAAACAAAAGTGATTTAACGAAGGTTGGTTTGTTATATCAACAGCATGGGTGCCTGATAATCGGGTCCCGACTTATGGAACCATGAAAAATTGCTCCAGGCTAAATCATCTTTCGAATATTGTGCAGACTATATTATTGTTAATTCATAACCAAGCAAAAATTAACGATTAATTAATTACTGTTATTTGCTTATATTGAAATTAATTTTTATTGAAATAATAAATTTTAACCGGTCAAAAATTTTATGAAATTAATATCCGGTTAAATTTTAAGAATGGGGCGATCAGAATTGTTATTTCCCGTTCCTTCGCGGTCGGAAATAAAATGAACAAATCAACATAAAAAAGTTAATATTTCCTTTTTGTGATTTTGTGTGTTATTCACAACTCGAGATGTAATCCTTTACGCACAATAAAAGAGAAATATTACAAAATTTTTAAATAATTTTCTTTTGTTTAGTTCTATAATTTTCTTAAAGAAGAATTATTTTATGTTTTTATCAAATTTTTTAATGTTTTTTTTTTTTTTTTGTAGGAAAGATACTATAACTTTACGGGAGAAAAAATCAACGTTAAATAATTTATGTGAGTTAGCACCACCGCACTCTTCTTGCGAAGCTTATGCCAACTAAAGAAAACATGATTTCGTCTTAAGCTAATTTTAAATTTAATTTTCTTTTGTTTAATTCATTTAAATTTTTTGTTCGGGTTAATTTTTTTATTAAAAACAAAAATAAATACAAAATAATGATAATGACATCAAAGTTACTAATTACGATTATTGTTAAGAATCAACGATTTCAATCGAACAAAAAAGATTATTTTTCGTTTTAGAATTTTATTTCCTTAGAATAAAATAAAGAAGTTAAGTTAATTTGTTGTTGTATAAGTCGACGGAGCTTAAGGCGAAGAGAAACCGTTGTTTTTCTTTTGTCTCAAAAGAAGATTTTGACTGAGTCAAACAATATACAGAAAATGGTCGAAGAAAAAAGTAAGACAATAAGTGAACAATGGCATCCAAATGGTGATAATGATGGTGGAGGTGATAGTGTTGGAGACGGTGTTGGTATGAATGGGAACACCACAGATAATAATGGTGAAGGGAGTGGTGGGGAGTGTGAAGAAACGCAGCCAATGCAACCGAAATCTACTAAAGCTAGTAAAGAGGTAATTATGTAATTTTTTATTTACCATTTAATATTGTTTGATTTGGCTTTCCATTATTTCCGAAAATTAAATTATTAAATTTCCTCTTTTTATAGCGTGTCCTAGTTGTTTCCGTAACACCCGAACGACGACGTGAAACTTGGAGTCAGAAAACTGAATTTTTACTAGCCGTAATCGGATTTGCTGTCGATTTAGGCAATGTATGGCGCTTTCCGTATATTTGCTATCAGAACGGCGGTGGTGCATTTTTAATACCGTACGTAATTATGTTAATTTTTGGTGGTCTACCATTATTTTATATGGAACTGGCATTGGGGCAATTCCATAGATGCGGTTGTTTATCCATTTGGAAACGAATATGTCCCGCACTTAAGGGTAAGCGCAAAATATCATACTTTTTTTAAATAATGTTGTTTTGTTGTTCTATATATATAAATTACAATAAATGATAAATAAATTTCCACCAATGGGAATTATCTACGATTTTAATGGATTGAACGAAATCAACAGAATCTCTTGTATACTACATTCGTTTTGTTATGTAAATCATGAAATCCGTCAAAAGTAAACATCAATCGGAAATTTATATATACACACACAAATCAGTGCAATTTTCTTTTTGTTTGTCCCCCATATAGTCGGACATCGGATAATAAACTTTATTTTCTATTTGTAACCAATATATTCTGAAAAGTAGGTTATCATTTAGACAGATCTATTGCTATTAAATTTATTACGAGACAATAAATTTAAATGGATGCTCCAATTAGCAAATATGTATAAAATCTTTAAGGACTACAACAAAAAAATGTACAGCAATAGCAGCAGTATACACTACAGTAGTATATACACATATAGTACACCAAAAACAGAAAGGATATTGCGAAGAGTGATGATATTATGTATTTGACATACTCTATATACATACAATGTTATCATTTATATGATAACATATTTTTTAAAATTTTTTTCATCATTCACGTTACGATGAGTTAGTTGTCTGTTGTCTACATATGTACTATAATACTCAATAATATATATATGTATACATTTAAAAGTCTATTAGCCATTTTATAGTTAGCCATCCATTGCCAAGGATGAGTAGGACGAGATAATACCAAAAAATACTCTCTATTGTGTGTCCATTCAAACATGATGATAATCGCATGTTGTAGCAAAATATAAAGTCATGTGATATGCGGGTTAATGTTAGGAAAATATGAAATTTATCATGAAAATGTCGGTTTGTTGGTTAAACGAGTGTTAGTAATGTTATTTTATTGTTATCTTTGCTACAAAAAAAAAAAAAAAATTAGGAAATGAAAACAAAAGATTTTAAATTGTTGATATTTAGTGAGATTAATTGAATATCTTTTGTATGATTTCTGGGTTGGGGACGTTGGGAAATTAATTACACATAAATGGCATAGTATTTAAGTTTACAGGAGTCGAGAAATTTGGCGGGTAAACAGATTTTGTCACCTTCGCCGGGTTCCCTTCACCCCACAATCTGATTTATTTGGTCCACTGATACTACTCAAGAAAGGCTTCAACCAAATTAATAGCTGCTAAATTAAAATCGATGCATATTCATTATGTAGTTTAGTTTATAAAATTTGCTGAACTCACCTTTTTACGGTTTTTATTCTGGTTCTGTGACGCTGCTAAAATAACTGCTTATTTTATTAAAAAACCTACCGGAAACGACAACTTTTTGATACCAATCTATTTCTGTCTGGACGTGTGTCATAACCCAATTCACTTAATTTCAAAAAATATAAAAAATAATAAAAATATATTATTACATATTGATACTCACATTAATTAAAAGTTTATTTCAAATCCTGTTCTAAATTTTGACCACTTATCCTATTTATCACTTATTCTAAAAAAATCCAAGTTTACGTTTTTTCTGTACAAATCTGCCTGAAAATTTTAAACTAAAATATTGTAACTCTCTCTTAGTATAGAAAGTCCCAAGAAGAATGATGATCCTTTAAGACTGTTTAAGCTATAATGTTGTAATAGATTAGGCGATTTAGAAGAATAGTGTGTGGTCGCGACTTATACTAAAATTACTCCATATTTTATTTAAAAAAATATTGTTGACCTAGAGAAGTTAAGAGATAACCATAAATTTATAATTATTTACAAAATCTATAGTATCTCTTACAGACTTTCAAATTAGAACACCACCAAAATTTTGAAAAGAAGTTTCCAATTCTTCGTTATATTTTACATCATCCCCAAACAAATAATACGGTGTTTCCTCCATCATGGTGAAAATCGTGCTTTATTACCTTCATAAATGTCATTTTTTCTTTCTAAATCAATGATCATTGTTATAAAACTCAAAATGATGGATATATATATATATACTCGTATATATTGTAATAATTTTTTTATTGTAAATTTCTAAATATTTTTCTATCTACCTTGTAACTTTCGATGCTTATGGTGTTAACACAATTTAAAGATTTTCTTTATTTTCAATTTTCTTAACAATTTAAACGATAAAGAAGAATTGTGCAAAAATGTCAAGTTTCACAAAATTTGTCACGTTTTTTATTTGTATACAGTCTGTGTATCTGTAATAAAAATTTGCGTACAACATTATTTTGACTGTCACTGAAAAACAGTTCAAAATACTTTAAACTTAATTCAAAAGAAAATATATTTTCAAAATTAAAGATATACCCCAATTTATAAAATATTTATTACTTGTTTGTTTGGGGAAAACGAATAAGTAATTGCTACAAAAAAATGAGTAATTGATTAAATTAATACATGGGATTTTAAATCAACTGAATATTGTTTATTTTTTCAATTTAGTTATATCATTGCTTTTCTCTTGTATGAATATGTACTCGTATATCGGTAAATAAAATCATGATATAAACAATAAAAAGATAAGAACGATTTCTTTTCAATGAATATTCTTGAACATATATAGACTAAAAAGTGTTAAGTTGAATAGCAAAAATTTTAAATCACCCGAGTATATTATTATTATGATGAATGAGAAATTCGGTAGTAAAACAAACTTTTAATTTAATTAATTTTAGAAAAAATAAATTAAATTGCAATTTATATAATTTAATTATTATTGTTTGGCAAAGATATGCTTTTTTTCGTTGTACATTTGATTAACTATGAAATACTTTGCAACACGTATTATGTTCCAAATAAAATTTATAAAATTTTCAGTCTTGTTACCTCAAACTTAAAAGATTTTGTAAGGAAAAGTGTTACCAAATGAGTTTGCAAGGCGAGCAAATTATTTAAGCCAGATATTTAACTGGGCTTGATTCTGCTTTACCAGTAAAATCTGGTTAAAATAAATGTCTCGAGAGTGGTGACTTGTTAAATTTTTCATTTTTCTTCATCACTTTTAAGCATTTATTGTAACCAGTGTTGATTATAAATAGCATTTTGCTCCTTATATTCACATTCGAGTAAAGGGTGGTAAAATCAATTTAACTACTCCATTTACATTAGAAAACAAATAAATTCGGGTTTTATTATTATTCCTTGAAATTCACTTTATTTGAACGATAAAATCAATTGCATAAATTACTCCAGTTAAAAATTATATATGTATGTTAGTTATGCATGGATAGCATTCAATCATGTAAGACATTCCAAATACCAATTATTGTCGCAGTCTTTATTCATTGGCAGTTTCAAAATATTTAACTCTAACAATAGCGCTATGATACGTAACTTGGTTGTTGTTAGGTGAAGTTATGGTTCCAGAAATTTTAAACAATATAAACTTGGTTTTTACTTTCTTTTACTCTAGTAAAATAAAGTATAGTAATCATGAAAATTTTGGACCTTGAGATTTTTAGAGATTTAATTGTTTTGAGGTCCCCTGAGTCCGAAAAAGTGGGTTTCGAAATGGTGTCTGTCTGTCTGTCTGTCAGTCTGTCTGTGTCCTCTCTACAGCCCATACGGTTTAATCAATCGAACTAAAACTTCAGATTTAAGCTTTTTTGATAAATTGGAAGATCCCAGTGAATTTTACTCCAAATCGGCTAACCGGAAGTGGCCACTCCCTTGGTCCAGAATGTTTGTTTTGCAAATATCTTAAAAAGTATAAGGTTTACAAAAAACTACTTAATACAATTTGTTTCCAAAAATTAAAAACAAATAAAAATAAAAAATTAAAAATTAAAAAAAAAAATTGAAAAATTTAAAAATTAAAAAAAAAATTAGGAAAAAAATAAAATTTCTAAAAATTCTCTGTTCGTAAAAGAAAGTCGTGTGTTGGCCACCCCTCAATTTTAACTAGGAAATTAAGGGACCTATTCCATGTGCTAGCGAAATCTTAATCATCATTGTTGAGTGCGATTTCCAAAAAATAATTTCGTAGAACTTTTATTAAACGAACGATTCGTATGGATTAGGGTTTTCTAACTAGGTAATTGAGCAACCTATTCCATGTGCTAGCCAAACCTTTGTCATCATTGTTGGCAATGGCCGATATTAGCCCTTGGGAGTTGAGTGCGATTTCCAAAAAATAATTTTGCAGAACTTTTACTAAACGAACGATTCGTATGGATTAGGGTTTTCTAACTAGGTAATTAAGGGACCTATTCCATGTGCTAGCGAAACCTTTGTCATCATTGTTGAGTGCGATTTCCAAAAAATAATTTCGTAGAACTTTTATTAAACGAACGATCCGTATGGATTACGGTTTTCTAACTAGGTAATTGAGAACCTATTCTATGTGCTAGCCAAACCTTTGTCATCATTGTTGGCAATGGCCGATATTGGCCCTTGGGAGTTGAGTGCGATTTCCAAAAAATAATTTTGCAGAACTTTTACTAAACGAACGATTCGTATGGATTAGGGTTTTTACTTTCTTTTACTCTAGTAAAATAAAGTATAGTAATCATGAAAATTTTGAACCTTGAGATTTTTAGAAATTTATTTGTTTTTAGGTCCCCTGAGTCCGAAAAATTTGGTTTCGAAATGGTGTCTGTTTGTCTGTCTGTCAGTCTGCCAGTCTGTCTGTGTCCTCTCTACAGCCCAGATGGTTTAATCAATCGAACTGAAACTTCAGATTTAAGCTTTTTTGATAAATTGGGAGGTCCCAGTGAATTTTACTCCAAATCGGCTAACCGGAAGTGGCCACTCCCTTGGTCCAGAAAACTTGTTTTGCAAATATCTTAAAAAGTATAAGGTTTACAAAAAACTACTTAAGACAAAATATTTCCAAAAATGAAAAACAAATTAAAAAAAAAAATTAGGAAAAAAATAAAATTTCTCAAAATTCTCTGTTCGTAAAAGAAAGTCGTGTGTTGGCCACACCTCAATTTTTTCACTTAGAATTAGGCAATGCTTGTAAAACAATTTATGTAGAACCTCAAGATTGTAATTAATCATGGAAATAATATCTGTGGACCATTTAGGAATACAAGCTAAAGCTAGATCATCAGCAAAGCCAGTACTGTTGCTATTTAGTTTAAGTTTGGAACCTAACATTGATCCTTTTCGAACCGCAGCATCCACAGATCTAGGGTCACTTAAAATATTATTAATTCTAACTATCACAGTTCTATTTTTCAAGCGAACCACTTGTTTGCTTTACATCTACTAAAACCAATGTAGGGCAGAATAGACAATAAAAGTGTATGTTCAACTCAAAGGGCTAAGAACTATCAATAAATAAGCATTACGAAAAATATGCAAAAACTCTAACAAAGCCGACTCAGTATTCGTACTTCGAAGCTCTTTGATTAAAAAAAAATAATAACTCTGTTTTAACTGCTTTCTCGAGAACTTTCAAAACAACTGTCTGGAGTGCAATAGAGCTACAAAATGTATTTCTTTGGTAAAACGCAAAGATTTATTTTCGGTTTATTTTTTGTTAGATATATGGTTTATAAGAAGCAAATTCTAGTGGAAGCTATATCATAACTAAAAATTGGATTTCATTTATGAAATTCAAAAAATAATTGGATAGAGCTCAACATTCATTGTTGGAAGCTAGATCCATAAAAAATTGTTTTCGGACAATAATCAGAAAGTAGATCGTAATTTACTGCTGAATCTTAGCTCGTAAACATTTTTTTTTTTTTTTTTTTTAAATGTTGCCAATGGCTTTGTTCTTGAATCTTTCTACATAAGAAACTCACAAGAGTCTTAAGCTAAAAATTATTACATATTTTAAGTCTTAACCAATGTTAATACTTATTGTTAGTGCTCACAATTTAATTAATTTAGACTACACTTATATGTATGTATATTTCGAATTAAATTTACAGGTTCACAGGTTCATCAGTTCGAGTGGATCTGTTCTTCTCAGACGTCTAAATCGCGACTGTTTTAGTATCTCCCTGGCCAATTCGTTGGGATGTGCTTCTAGTTCTGAGTAATATTTCGAACTGAATTCTTTAATGGTTTTAATCCCAAGATCGTGATGTATATTACTATTTCGAATGTACCAAGGAGCATTGGTAATACTGCGAAATATTTTCGCTTGGGTTCGTTGCAGGTCCCCATAACTGAATACCATATGTCCATATGGGTTTGATCATCGCTTTGTACAGTAAAACTTTATTGGCTAATGACAACTGAGATTTTCTTCCCATTAGTCAATACATTTTGGAAAATGTAATTTTTATTTGGTTGCGCTTTGTTTCAATATGATTTATCCACGTTAACCTTCTATCCAGATGTATACCTAAGTATTTTACCTTCGTTTGTTGAGTAATATTTTTATCGTTTAATTTCACTGGTGGGCAGGTGCGTTTGTTTAGCGTGAATGTGATATGAGTTGATTTGTTTTCGTTCACTTTTATTCGCGATGCCTTCAGCCAGTCCGCGACCTTGTTTAAATGATTCTGTAATTCATTTGAGGCAATTTCAGGATTAGTGTGAGACACCAGGATGGCCGTGTCATCGGCAAATGTTGATATTAATACTTTGCTGGTTACAGCATTTGATTAATACTTTGCTGCATTAATATCATTTAAGCAAGTAGTTGCGCTGTTTTGTTTGACCATGTATTGCCTTTGAAGAAGATAGTTTCCCAAAACTGAGTGAAATTTCTTCGGTAGAAGCTCTTTAATTTTGTAAATTAGTCCATCATGCCAAACTTTATCAAAAGCTTGTGCGATATCCAAAAAGGCAGCAGCATTTCTTCGCCGGCATTTCTTTTCCTCGAAGGTGATTTTGATTGCATTTACAATTCTGTGTACTTGCTGTGTAGTACCATGTTGGTTTCGGAACCCAAATTGATGGTCTGGAATAACGCGCCGTTCTTTTAATATTGGTTTCAATTTCGTTAGTAACATTTTTTCAAATAGCTTTGAGATTGTGGGCAGCATGCTTATTGGACGATATGATAAGATTTGCGTTTCATTTTTCCCTCGCTTATGAATCATTGTGATCAAAGATATCTTCCATTTCTGAGGAATATAACTGGTTCGCATGATCGCGTTGAATACAAATGTTATTAGTTTTATACATTTATCTGGAAATTCCCTTATCATTTTTCCAGTAATGAGATTATGTGCTGGTGCCTTTTTCGGGCTTATGCAAGTATTAATTGTATTCTTAACTTTCTTCCAGTTATACTTTATAGGTTTGTAGCATCACTTCTCGCCCAATTTCCAGTTGGTAGTCTAATCGGTGGATTCGAATTTGTTGGCCTTTTTAAATTTTTTGTTGCCTTCCATAAAGAATAATCTGTCCTCTCGGTTGTCGAGAGATCAATTAAGTAGTTCTTTACGCGCTGGTTTCCTTCTTCGCTCAAAGCAAATCTTAGGGCCTTAATAGCTCGATTTAATTTCCATTTCAATAACGGTGATTTTGTTTGCTGCCATTGACGGCGAATTTTTCGCTGTTCCTGGATTAGTTCCTGTATATTATGTGACAGTTTATTAACTTTTTCCGAACTACTTATGCCGGGTGTAGCCCTTTTAGCAGATAATGGCATGACATCTTTTAGATTTTCTGCCGCCGCATCAATATCAGCTGGTGTAAAAAAATTGGTGATACTTGTAAAATAAAAATTAAGTTCATTTTAAATATTTACATCACTTGTAAGTGAAGTGTATGATAAATCAATTTTTATCGAATATACTTTAAGCTTTGATTAAGACATTGATGACGGATCATTTAAACGAGTATTCCAATATTGAGAAAATACTCCGCAATCTACTTGCTCAAGAACTTCATTTAATAATGCAAAGTGTTTCTTTTAATGACGTTTCATCTACGTTATGGTATGGCAAGACTTTAGTAAAATAAAATAATATCTCATTGAGATGATAACAAATCTTGTGGTCGATTGCCGAAGGTGATCAACATGAAAAATGATTTGACCTGAGGCGAGCAATGAAATGATCGATACACTTATATGATGATGTTGTCACTCTTGTAGGAATATTAATCAAAAACAGCATATAATTTATCACAATGGGAGAGAGTCAATTGGCGCATTCAGCAAAGCAAACTGTTGGCAAAATGTTGGTTGTAATCAACTCGTTGATATCTGAACGCAGATGATTTATTTAAAATTTCGGCCGATCGATTTTTAATGCCAACTTGATGAGAAATCTGAATGCGCCCATTGTTAATGTCACAAACTAGAAATTTCTTGCAGCAATACATTTATTGGCAGCCAAACTCGTCAACCCTAACAGAAGTATAACCATTCAGATTATATGAAGGCAATTTATAATCGTTGACCCACATCTTACTCAAAAATATAAATAACAGTTTATTTCTATATGCATATAGGAATAAACCGTTATTTATATTTTTATATTGGCTACTAGAACATTAAAGTTTCTTCAAAGGCAACGAATATTCTAATGCACAGTCAAAATATCAGAATTCAAAATGTCAGAATCCATAAAATTATCATTGTATTACTATACTTCAAATAACTAATCATAGTATTAGAATAAACATTGTAATATTTTTCAATCGATTGTTTTGGAAATTTCTCATTCGTAATAATTCGGCCATAGTCACTCAGGGCAGCATTATGTTGGTAAAAATGCCTTCTTTTTTGTTAAATTAGAAAATTTTTGGTGGAAATATACTATATACATCCCAAACGTTCGAATTTTGTCTGCTTTTTCGGATGTGTATTTTCAGAGGCCCATGTGTGAAGGTTATGGAATTTGAAATAATATTGAATTGCGACTCACCTGTTTTTCCGAAAGAAATTTTGTAAAAAATAAATAAATACCAACCAATTGCAAAATTCCAATAATTGAGGTGAATGATAAGAATTTTATTAAATTTTAGAAATGGTCTTCGCAATACTTTTAGATACAAAGAAATTGTACGTTGCTAATCGTTGAATCTTTAGTTATCACATTAATTATGTGCCCATCTAATTCTATGTTCCCAAAAGGGAATGCTGTTTCGTTCGATTGTAGCTAGTTCATCCAACCTCTCGCAACATTCTGTGAGTTGGTGTAAATACTCTTACATCAAGAACATGAACCCGGTTTACATAGGAAATTCCTAATTATAATGAATGTCTGCGTATAGTTTACTTGAATACACTGCCATTTAGAAAATACTTCTAAAACTTAAAATTTGCTGGGGTATTAGTGAAATTCAAAGCACAGATTATAAGATAAACGAGTTTATACAAATTTTCTATGTTAGGCCAGATTTCAAAATTTTTCTTGTATAATGGGATCGGGTCCGTTTTTGTTTTATTTTTTGTAATTTTTAGTGCTCGGTAACTAACTTAAAATTCAGTTTGAACTCCTTCTAGCAAATTTGTACAATTTTAATTATACAATTTTCAACAGTCAAGCACGTTTTATGAGCATTTTCCCTGTTGTCTAGTCCAAGTAGTTAGTTTATGTCTGGACTCCATTCCAACATTATTATTTTATTTCCTCTTTTAAACGCAAAATGTTAGCTGATGAACAGAAATTTATAACATGCGAACATAATCAACACCCTTAAAAATGTTGTCAACATTTTCATCTTAATAAAAAAATCATCTCACACTATTTTATTGTATCATACAACTGTTGCCGCTGATTTAAAATAAAAAAAAAAATATTTTGTTGTCCATTTTGAAATCATTAAAAATAAGTTCAACTTTAATTCATTAAAATGAAAGAGAAATTGACAGTAAATTTGTACCGTGGGTGATATTCTAGCTTAGGTATGAGTTCATTTTAGAAAAAAATAAATAAATGAAGAACACATAACTCAAATTGTTAATAGATCTATCTTAGAATCTTAGATACTCGTAGATAATGAATGTCCTTTAAAGATTTTATAATGTGTTATCATTTCCGAAAAGATTTTTCTATCAATTTTTCTCAAATAAGTTTTTTTTTTGTTTGTTTGTTTGCTCTTTGTATTGCGGAAAACCTATTTGGTATTAAAAGAAGCCGTAACGTCGCCGTTACTTAGTAATATTTAATATAAGTGTGTTTATATGTGTGTGTGTGTATATGTGTACATCTACTGGGTGAACAGAAAATAAACAATGAATATTTTTTTCAGATAAATACCTTAAAGGCTTTAAAACATTCTTACTCTACAAGTTAAGTTATTTAACTTATTTTCATTTCGTTTGTTTGAAGAGGATTTTCTTAGAAAGACAAGACCAAAATCCGTTTAAACTAATTTATTGTGCCGCCAGCCTTAAGCTTAGGATTAATACCTATTTGATCTATTCTGCTGCCAACAGAATAACGGCAAGTACATTTCACAATAAGCGTGTCCCATTGAAGATTAAATTTAGTTAATGATCGATTAAATATAATTGGAGTTTCTTAAAATGGGGGTGTACTTACAATTTATCTAATTATTTTAGTTATGAAAAACAAGATCCACTCAACAAATTTCATTCCTTTGACCCGACCGAATAAAGTTGGATAGTATCGGATTTTATCGATTTTTATTTTTTACATCGGTTTAAAGCTTTTTTTATTAAGACACCTGAAATAAAAAATTATTTATTTTTACAAACAAAAACTAAGGTATTTCTATTGAAATTGTTTAATTGGACGAAAGGTTTTCAAATTTAGCTTAAACTTCTTTTCAACATTTTTTATTCCATCTGACTCTCTCTATATTAAATTTGCTGAAATCAAAAACTTTTAGAAAAAGTTGAACTTTGAAATTTTTATATAAAGCAAAAGTCTGTTTATTTGATGCAATCGTTCCACCGATCGGTATACAAAATTATGCTTACTTAATTTTTAGAATCCACAACATATTATTATATTGTTTACATGTTACATATATTATTGCAGTAATTAGAGATTTTTTTTTTTTTTTTTTTTTTTTTTTTTTCCGAAAAAACATTCATTTTCTATTTTGGAAAACATCAATCATAAAAATATTTTTATAAATTTTCCAACATAAACTATACAAAAACAATTAATTATCCATAATATTTCCATAACAATCCAAAAAAAAATAAAAAAAATAAAATTAAAAATTAAAATCAAATTATAATCTACTGATATCAATCATCAAAGAACAATTAGAACAATTAGTGATCGAGGTGATAATATTTAACGAATTCCGTATACAATTTTTCCTTGACGTTATTCTTAAAGATTCCCAGTGACATACATTTCCAGTTAGGGTCAATCTTGTTAAACAGTTCTAAAACGCGATAAAAAAAACTATTTTGAGAACTTTTGTGCAAATATCTGGGTAAGCGATAATGAGTTGCAATTCTACTTTCACATTCGGTGATTTCATAATTTGTCATTAGCACAATATTTGATTTTATCATTTTATACGTAAGTTTGTAAACTAAGATAATGAATTCATAATCCACCATTCGAGATATTGGTAGCAATCTATTCGAATAAAGCGAAATGGTAGGCGTTCTCATATCTAAATTTAGGATTGCCTTTAACGCTTGATTCTGGTAGACTTGTAGCTCAGCAACCTTGGTTATGCCTGCGGATCCCCAAATCTGAATCAAATACAATAAGTTTGAATGTATAAATGAATAGTAATAATTTAGTGAAGTGGAACTTAATACAAATTTACTAGTTCGACGAAAGACAGCTATAAACGGTGCAACTTTTTGTTTAATGGAATTAATATGAGTGGCCCAGTTTAAGTTATAGCTCAGATGTAATCCTAAATAACAAATATTGTTTACTCTACTTATGAATTCTGAGTTAAGATCAAGATTAGTGAAATCGGGAAATAGAGAATGTTTGAACGAGAATATCAAAAATTTCGTTTTAGATTTATTAAGACTGAGTTTGTTGGCAACAAAATATTCATTCAGTGTTTTCAGGTCCGTGTCCATTTGAAGTTTCAGATCATGCTGATCAGCAGCACCATAAACAAGTGCAGCATCATCAGTAAATAGCTGAAGTTTACCCAATAATTTAAGTGAGAAAATATCATTTATATATATTGTAAATAGTAACGGGCCTAATATTGAACCTTGAGGTACACCACACTTTAAGGGAAGCATCACGGACTTATTGATTCCGATTTGAACATAGTGTCGGCGATTTAGTAGGTAGTCTCCGAGCAGCGCGAGAGCATTATCTATAACTCCAAGCGTTTTTAACTTTAGAAGTAGAATTGAATGATCAATGCAAACAAAGGCTTTAGCCAGATCAATAAAGATGCCTGATGTGACATTTTTCGATTCCAAATTATTATAGATGTTGTCCATAAGATTTCAGACAGCAGATAATGTACTACTATTTTTCTGAAAACCAAACTGATTTGCATTAATCAATTGATTTACATTGAGGTAGTCTTGCAGCTGGTTATGAATCGATCTTTCGAAGATTTTTGAAAAATGAGGAAGGACAGAAACTTAATTAATCTATTTAGTTTGTTATTTTTAATAAAATATGTAAAATTAGTTCTGAACTAGGACATAGCTCCATTGTTAAGTATGTCAAGAAACTTGAGGTTTGACCAAAAAGGAAAATCCGTCAGATTTCCAACGAGCCATACTTCAGCAAGGCCATACTACACAGGCACTCGTATATTTTCATTACCTCGTAATTGGAAAGTGTACCTCATAATATTAGTTTACTTTATTTAACTTTACAAAATAAACTTAATGTTTATTCAAAATACGTACATCAAGACGTCATAAATCTCAATGTCTATATAATCTCAAACAAATTAATAAGTAAACGACCATATGTTTTTGTATAATAGGAGATAGAACCGACAATAAATATATGATATATACAAACAGTATAGTTGAAAATTAAAGTGCATTCATTGGGGCTAGCCAACCGAAAAAATTGACGTACATGAAAAGTTGCATTATAGGACGTATTCATTAGAAAGAAATGAAAATGATACGCCTACATCTGATTCTGTAATTATGAAAATTGTTTTATATATGGCTTGGCATATTTCTCGGCGTCTATTACAAAACCTTCAAAACAATTGTCAAGAACTTGTGGCATATCCGTTTTATTGAAGTTTAACGACGCTATTATTACGAAAATTTGACTTTTACTTAATTTCAGGTGTCGGTTATGCCATCTGTCTCATCGACATTTACATGGGAATGTATTACAATACGATCATTGGATGGGCTGTCTACTATCTCTTTGCATCATTCACCACCGAACTGCCATGGACCAAGTGTGGTAACGAGTGGAATACACCATTTTGTAAACCGGTGACGGAACGTGGATTCGCAAATTCAACAAGTCCTGCACGTGAATTTTTTGAGTGAGTATGGACAATTCTTAAATCTTAAAAAAAAAAAAAACAAAAAAAATTTTATTGTTACATCCGAATCACTTATAACAATTTTATAGAGCCATTACAAACATGCAACATTTATGTATGTGCTGAAGTTTTTCATCATGTTTACCCCATTATGAATCGTTAAATAAACATTACGAGTATAGCATAAACGAGTAAAGTAAAGTTATTTTTATTGTAATCAGTTAATAGAATTATAACGATAAAATATGTTTTGGTGATATGTAAATTTGGTAGGATGGAAATATTGACACAACACAATGGAAAATTTAGCTGCGCTCAAAAAGTAGAAACGAAAATAGGAAATTTGTTATAATTTTTGTGAATTGATGACACTTCAGATTTTATTTATTGTAATCGATATGATCGAAATTTAATAGCACTTTAGGAATTATTCTAATCATTTGTGCGTTGTTTGGGTTGGATTTTCTATTTTTGGTGAATAGTATCGATGTAAGAAACTTATTTATTTTGTTATATTTTAAATATTTGAGGAATGTCAATATTCAATGGAATACGATTTGAATTCATGATGGTAATAGTTTACATGGTTAATAATAATTTAAGGTTTATAGTTTAAAGATTAAATTTATTAATAATACATTAATATTTAACTCCTGTACTTTTCGGTTTTGTATCGACCATTCTTTACATTTTGAATATTTTTGCGGGAAACTGGGCAACACTAGTAAGTTTTCGAATAGGTATCCTTGGATTATCTTCAATTATAGGAAGTATTCGCTCTTGATTTTGGGGAATATTTATTGAAGTCGACCTCGATGTTGATTTTTAACTGTCCCGAATATTTTAAATTTCTTAAGCAACCTAAATATGACAGATTTACTGGACGATACTTATTGAAATTGTGCTTGAAATTCCCGCTTTATTTCGTCAATTAGCTTTTTTCACTCATAAATTCTGTTACAATGAAGATTTTTTGTTCGTTAGAATATTTCATTTTATAATGTTCATCTTTGATAAATAAGAAAATAAAAATAATTATGTAAATTCAAAATAAGTTGCGTTTTGAATGGGATACCCTATACATGGGCTGAAAAATTTCCTGTATTGACACATTCATTGTCTTTATTTGAAAAGCTTATCGATATCAAAAAGGATTTTGATGATGAACCCAAAAGAGATGACAACACCAGGAATGATAGAAAAAATTCATGATATTGTATTGATTGAGTGATCGTAAAGTTAAATTGAGTGAAATTGTTGATATCGTAATCATTTTAAAAGAACTTAAAGAAAACATGTTGCATAGATATTTTTGAATAATAAAAAGCTTAAAGCTTTTGAACGGGCTTAAAAAAAATGTTGGAAAATCGTTGGGTGAAGTGTATTAAGTTAAAAGAAAATTAAATTGAAGATTGAATAAAAATATTGTCAAAAGAGTTTCGTTTTATTATCAATATAGGAAACTTTTCAGCCATCTGCTTAATTACTATACTTCGCCTGAATCAATATTTCGTAAAACTCAATTTATTTAGTGGAACTGACCAGCGACCGTTACCAATATTTTTAAGAAAACTGCCTGTTTATTCCACAGGCAGATATTTAATTTTTCACCATAAAATAGTAAACGTTTCGTCACACAATATTTGGTTTCGTTGCAAAATTTGATGGAAAATATCGACATTTTTTAAATCTATTCCATCGAAACTTTAGGTTTAAGTTTCTTGATTTACAAACTAATTTCTTTATATAAATCCTTTAATTCCAGACGAAGTGTATTAGAACAGCACAAATCAAAAGGATTAGAGTTTATGGGTCCGGTTAAACCAGAACTCGCTTTATGTGTATTTGGGGTTTTCGTATTGGTATATTTCTCACTATGGAAAGGAGTACGGAGTGCTGGAAAGGTAGATATATTTAGTTTACAAAGGATTTTATTCGTAAATTTAAAAAAAAAAAAACATTGAATTTCTAGGTTGTTTGGGTCACAGCACTTGCACCATATGTCGTACTACTCATTTTACTTGCCCGCGGTGTAACATTACCCGGAGCTGGTGAAGGTATTCGTTATTATTTAACACCTGAATGGCATAAGCTGAAGAATTCACGTGTTTGGATCGATGCAGCTTCACAAATATTTTTCTCATTGGGACCCGGTTTTGGAACTCTATTAGCCCTTTCAAGTTACAATAAATTTAATAATAATTGTTATCGTGATGCGCTTCTAACGAGCAGTATTAATTGTCTAACATCATTTTTGGCTGGATTCGTTATATTTTCGGTACTCGGATATATGGCGCATATGCAACAAATGTCGATTGATCAGGTGGGACTCGAAGGACCTGGGCTGGTGTTTATTGTCTATCCTGAAGCTATAGCGATGATGAAAGGTTCAGTATTCTGGTCGATTATATTTTTCCTTATGTTAATCACACTCGGATTGGATAGCACTTTTGGTGGACTCGAGGCAATGATTACAGCACTGTGTGATGAATATCCGCGAGCAGTTGGAAAGCGGAGGGAAATTTTTGTACTATTTCTACTGGCTGGAATTTATTTGTGCGCCCTGCCAACAATGACCTATGTAAGTATTTTATCCAAATTAATCAATTTAACACCGAGTGTGTATATAGATAAATTTCTTGACAGAATGAAATACTTCTTACAATCTACCGTTAGATAAATAAAAAAAAAAAATATTTTATCGTATTTATTCGACTCGAGTATAGAGAGTAAAGATGAAAAAACTGCTTTGCAGCTAATGAATGTTACATGAGATGGGTGGTGTTGTTTTTGTGGCAATCGAATTAACACAAATGTGTATTTGTATTATAATAATGGAATGGTATGTAGTTGGAAAGATAAGAAAATAGTTTTTCCTTCAATTGTTTATCTTTGTAACGGGATGCATAGTACCATATAGTCGTATTTACTCGAATAGTAACATGGAAATGGATTTTCTGTGTTATGTCTGTTCTCAATTGAATAAACTTTTAGCCGCATTATGTTAATTATCGAAGATGATGGTTGGTATCCGATGGGGTGTAGATTCTCTAACTTTGATTGATGTAATGATTGTAAAACACTTAACTATAATATCCCGCAAAATGAATTATTTATTAGATTTTTATTCAAACCCTAAAGCAAAGCAGTAATTTCCGCTCGAATAAATATGTATTTCGATTTGTACAACAACATCGAATAATGTCCTTTTGTTTTTAATTTTGCTGTTGTCCGTATTTTGGACACAAGGTGTGAAAATCTGCTGCATAAAATTAACTTTAAGTTTATTAAAAATAAAATTGATTGAGTGGAAATATTTCCCAGCATCATCTTTCCTATTTTCTTGATAATTAATTTCATTGATGAATAACAAATCAAAATGAAGGTATGTTGGAGAGAGGTCGAATAAGATGGTCGAATAAAATTTCAATTTGAAATGTAATTTAATCGAAAACTGGAATAAATATATTTAAGAGGATTCTTATCTTCGCAGGATTAATGGAATTAATTTGGTTTATTCACAGGGTGGTGTTTATCTGGTAAACTTCCTGAATGTTTATGGACCTGGACTGGCCATACTATTTGTCGTATTTGTCGAGGCTGCTGGTGTATTTTGGTTCTACGGTGTTGATCAATTTTCTGCGGACATTAAACAAATGTTAGGCGAACAACCTGGAATATTTTGGCGTATTTGCTGGTCGTACATAAGTCCCGTATTTTTATTTTGTATTTTGATATTTTCATTGCTCGGCTACCAGGATATGTTGGGCGAGGAATATAAATATCCCGAATGGAGCACAAGCGCAGGATGGGCTTTAACCTGTTCGTCAGTCATATGCATACCATTGTATATGATATACAAATTCTTAATCAGCCATGGTAGTTTCGTGGACCGTTTACACCAAACATTTAAACCCGAACCTCTTCTTCAAACCACAGTACCAGGGCAAATGCAAGGTGTTCCGGTGTGACATGATAAATTGATAGATGTCAACTATAACTTTATACAATTTTCACCAACAACTACGACTACTTACATAAATTTAATTAAATTTGATAATAAATTATTATCGAACATGAGTCATAGTAACCATATGAATTCATCTAATTATGATTGGGATTTAAGTGATTTTGAGCAAATACGTAAAATTTTACTAAATGATAATGCACAGTTAAATTTATCACTATTTGCGACCGAATGGTTAGTTTAAGAATTCGTCTTGATTTTTTATTTTTTTTTTATTTTTATTTTTTGGAAGTCTCCCCGAATTATCAAAAATACTACATTTAATATTTAGGAATAATACAATTAGTTTGTAGTCTGGTGATTGTGATTTTGAAATTAGCGATAACATTGTTTCCATGTATTAAAATATTGCTGAATTTTTATAGATTTAATTTATACGTTGACTTCCCTTTACTAGATACGCTAAAGCCAATTAGATGTAATTCAATAAGGGAATGGGAAATGTATGATAAAATATTTAAGTTTTTCGATGCTTTTCCTAATCCTTTATTTATTTGTAAGTCTGTACTAATATTCTATCACTTAAAAATAATTAATTTATCAAATCGTGTTTTTCCCTAACAACTATGTTATCAGCCATAATTCATGATTTGATATTTAATTAAGATTTATACTAGCAATAGTATGTATACTTAAAAATAAGTACAAATGTTATATCTTATAAAATAAATAAAATAAAATACAAACGGCGCTTTAATTAATCTTTATTTATAAATAACTGTAATTTGTAATTTTTTAAAATTATTATTATTGTTGTTAAAAGTAACAAATATATAAATAATTAGTAAATTTATTAAATATTGTGTATTATTTTGAAAAAAAAAACAAACAAAATTTAGATTAAATTAAATTTATTAAATTATTAAAATGATTCTGTCCTGAAAGACACTGTCCTGATTAGATTAATAACACTTGCTAGGTATATTATCAACAAAGATGTATAAGTTCTATAAAATTGTTACAGAATATTAATTAATTTATTCATAATAATGTTATTTTTCGTTTATGTTAATTAATTAGCATTTTTTAGATATCAAACTCAGCCATTTTGATATTTAGAAATTTGTATTTTTTTATATAATAATTTTAATTAGTTAAATATATATTTATAAATGTTTTTTTGTATCTCATAATTTATGTGAATATTAAAAATTAATAATAATGATTTCTTTATTTTTTTAATAATAAAATAACAAAGTAAAAGAAAGTATAATTGTTTGATTACGCATTATTGTTGACGGATAGATGTGCAGATTATGATTTAGTAGTATGACCGTGCGTTGTTATGCATATAAATAGATAGTTGATGATTGATAATGGCGTCAAAGAATGTTGAATAGATTTATTGAAAATATAATCTCGGAATTTATTTTACATAACTTTTATCGTCATAACTGATAATATTTTCTGGCGTAATTTGTTTCTTTTCTATTTAGGCAACCGAAGAAATCGAAAGTTATACAACTTTATTATTTGTTTAGGTTAATTCCTTTATACCAACACAAGAGCATTACATTGTCAACTAGAAGCAGAGCATTAAGTTTTCTAAAGCATTTGTAAAATATTTCAAACATAACCCAAATTAACCAGGTGTGACGAACTCGCTTTAACATTTCCTTCAAACTGGAATCCAAAGTCGAGCAAAAATCATTTTTAACAAATCGTGAAGCAAAAATACAGGACCCAAAAATTCCAAATTATAGGTTTAAAATTTAGATTTTGAATTTACATTTCTTTTTCTAAATTCTGGGGTAATAAATCAATAAGAATCCCTGCAGAATTTGACGAAGTTATTTCCTTACAGAATATTTGACATATCGGGGACCGAATCAGCAAAAGTGTGCTGTGAAAATTTTTATGTATGTGACACTTCAGTCCGTTCATGCGTGCAATATTGAAAATAATTTAGTTTTAGTACTTTTGTCTAATGCGTCCACCGACTTTGTCAATTCGCATATATTTTCATGTAATTTAACTTTTGCGCTATTTCGTGACTGCACTATAGAATCGAAACTGTCTGGTGGGTAAGTTTCATTTTTGTTTGCGCGTTAGTTTTCGCTCTGTTAAGAGACAGCTGTGAGTTATTATGTAAAGAGTAACACCGGGAACATATCATGGCGCAGACAATACGAGACATGTTGAACAGCGATAGAAGCTGATACAAAAGCCAGTAAAGTAAAGTCTTCAACGTTCAATTGAAAAGAATTTTAATTATGAAGTGCTGAAATTTGAAGATCACTGTGTTCCAAAGAAAAACAATGAAAGTGTCAGTCAACATTTTTTTTTTCCAAAGAGTGCAACTTCAAGGAGAAAACTTAGATCAATTTGTTATGAAAATTAAAAGATTGAGTTTAGATTGCAATTTTGGGTGATATTCAAGACGGCCTTTTAAGAAATCATATAGTGAGTAGCATTACAAAGTTAAAAGAAAAAATGACGTATAAGCGTCAAATTAATGTAAAGCTTCTGAATTGACAGAAAAAGAGATACAAATTTTAAAAGGAGAATCATAACAAGTAGTCAGTGTAAATGCTGTTATAAAAAATACATACCAAAAATATTATCAACAATAATCAATTGCAATGCAAGGTGCAGCGTGTAATAAATGTGGGTTTTTTCCTGCTTTTAATAAAAGATGTAATAATTGTAATAAAATATGAATGAAAATAAAAATGTAAGTACTTCTAATCAAAAATACAACAAACATCAAGATACAGTTAGTACAGAAGTAGTGGGCTTCAGCCATTGAAATAAATGAACAAAAATATTTCGATACTGTAAAAGTTTCGAATAATAGTAGTGGATATTTGTCTAAATCTGTCTGATCTGTCTGATTATATCTATTGATTGGATTCAGAATAAATCATTTCTGAAATCATTAAAACTCAAGTTACTGGTAAACGAAGGTTGTAAAACTGTTTACAATGAGGATTTTACAAATGTCTTCTTGGATAAATGAGAATTATTCACCAAATTCATCTTTCATTATTTGCGTTGCTATGCAAGCCAAACTAGAAAAATGTCTTCTGAAGGAATTTTTGGCTAACAAGGGGACGAAACTAAGTAACTACTACACTAAATCTAACAGCGCAGTTACTAAAGTCTACGAAATTGTGAGTAAACCTGTTAGTGGTGTTTGGTAACAAGATAAAACAAACTGCACAGATTTAATTTATGTGTTGGACACTTTGAAGACATATTTGAAGCAACTTAACGTAACTTAAAGTAAACCACCCTTTCAAATTTGCAAAACGGGATATTTTAGGGAATTTTTTTAGAAAAGGCGGTGGTCTCTAATTTGTTGTTATGTTGCTATTAAATATTTTCCTAAGACAGGCCCAACAATTTCTTCTCGGTTGCTGAAGGTGAATGTTAGAGTAGCTTTAGGTTCTAACAGATATTTAGATTTAGCAGAAATTTTACTAAACTCGTTTGAAATCAAAGCTTTCAACATCAAACGATAACGATTTTAGTGATTGCTCGGTTGATTTATTTGTAATATACGTTTTGCATTCCAAATTTATCTCCTTTGGAAATGGTAATAAAAAACTTAATTTACCGGTTACATAATATTCGGTATTCGGTTTAATCGAGATCGTTCCGCGTTATATTCTAGATTTCTTAAGTTTTTCGACATTTCTAGGATTATTCGAGATTTTTAAAGATTTTCAAATTTATTCAAATTTTGTACGGTAATGTTCTGCGCTAAGCTTTTAGTTGTGGGGACTTGTTACAGAGTTACCCATAAATGAATCGTAATGTTTAGTAGATTTTTGGAGATTATGCCAACATTTCGATATTTCTCCAATTTTCTGGGTTATTCGAAATTGTTCAAAAATGTCCAGGTTATTTACATTTTACATGGCGGTGATTACCGCATATAGGATTTCCTTTGGTTTTACACACTTACGGCTAATTCGATATTTGAGAACTTTCTAGAATACTCAAGATATTTACTTTGCAAATTTGAATCATGTGCTGTTTCGTACTCTCGAAATCAAATACTTTCAATTAATGCGTGGCTCGACAATAGAAAGAAATAAGTTTTTAACTAAAAGCTTTACATGTTCACAGGTACAAGAAACATTTTTAGGGACCCAAGAAAAATTTTGCGGAGGCCCAAAATTTGTAGTTACGCCACTTATTCTCAATCTTTATAGTAATTGCTATTTAGATAAGTTGAAATTAGGCTTGGATTATGTTACAAACTGCTCTTGCCGCAATATCAAATGGTTTTTACATATTTCGTTCATTATAATAACGTCTCAATCGATTACTAAGTCTAACATTATGAACGATTCTCCAGTTGCATCCCCGTCTGCTGATTCCTACTACAAGAACTCATTATTGGAAATAACGTTTTCCATAAAACATTCAGATAGTATCATAAAGAGGTACCTACAAAACTACTACAACAGATACATTCGTCTGATGTCCTTTACAGCTTCCTCTTTACTATCGGCACACATTTTCATATATGACAACCATAACAATAAATATGTTGAGGAGGCTACTATTAATCATCAGGTTCGATTTGATGATGAAAACCTACTTAGTCAAAATTTTGCGAATTTGCAAATTCTTTTTTGATATCACAAAGATACGTTTTCTGCTTAGCGAGCACTGAAGTTATGCTGGATCTCCAAACATACAACCATTTAAATACAGTTTTTACTGTCATCAAGCGGCTTACAGTTATTTCCATTCAAGGTGTTCCAGGCTGCGAAAATCTACGTGAATCATAAACTCATAAATCACTCACTCATAAATTATAGGCATTGATCTCGTCGTATGTGCCACTAAAGAAGGACCAGTTGATCTCAAATTTTACTGCTAAATTACGGCTCGTTACATTAAGGAGAAGGTCGACTGATTTCAATAAAATCATATTAAACTATAAAACTTTTGCTTGCTATCCGAAGTTATGATACGGAATTTATTGAAGAATGTATGATGATACATGCAGGTTATATCGGACTTGTCGTCAAGCTCATTAAATGTTCAAAAATATCTTCTTGGGAATAAAAATCAAATTCTATTTATTGACAGATTAGACAGAAAATATGCAAGTTTATGATGCTGATAAATTTATAACGAATGCGGCGCAATTAAATGTGACTTACAGATGTCATATTGCTGTTACGTTAGCACTAAAACAATTTTATCCAGATATCAGCACTAAAGCTCTAAAGATGTATGAGTGGAATTCTTCAAATTACTAACTTGCTTTATTACCTAACTTTCACCAAAGAGAGTATACGCGTTTATTAACCGCCCAGCTTGCCTTACCACCAACAAGTAAAGCTTTAACGATTCACGAGGCGCAAGGACTAACGTCAACAAATTTTAAATATGTAGGAACCGAAGAACATCCAATTGAACTATTTAGTAATTTATCACATGCAATCGTTGCGATATCGAGACACAGGGATTCATTTAAATATTTTGCGTCTAAAACCAAAAAGCCAAAGCATCGAAAAAGTTAGCAAGTAAACGAATTAGTGGGTTGTGTTCCATCTATTACCAGAACGTTAAAAAAATGGCTTCAAAGGCATCCAAATTTTACCTTTTTGTTCTTCAAACAACCTACCAGATTTATGTAATCAGCGAAAGTAACTTCAATCCGGGAATTAACAGTTCTGAATATTTTAGGCAAGACTACGTTGTTTATACTCGTAGATGTGATCGGAATCTTGAAACAGGTAGTGAGTGCTTCAGTAACATTAGTTCCATCAAGAGTTGAGCAGATTTGTGTGAAGATTAAAATCAACAAATGATATCCACACAGCATTCATACCACCTCGTTCAAACAGTGATTATTATGCAGCATGCTTATTGAGAATTAAATTCATCCGATTTAGTTCTGGAATTTTGACTGTGAATTTAATTGCATTATTTCCAATTTCCAAACAATATAAAGTCAAGTACAGTATTATTATTATTAACCAAATTAACTTCATTGGTAATAAGCTGCTGTGGTTCTTAGATCTTGTCTTCACCAATGAAGTAGGGGCGTTTAAAGTACCTAACTGAGTTACACAATCCAAATGCAGAACACCAGCAACAAATCAAATACAACTTTAAGAAGACAAACCATATTAGTCTGCATGTTTATTTCGAACCAGTGGATTGGGATGAGATCTTACTGCAAGGCCTTAAACTTCTTGTCATATAAGAACAAGAGAATTTATAAAAAAAAGTTTCAACATCGTTTTAGATTCAAAACACTTTGCTATTTAAAACAAACAACACATAAATTACCTTGGCAATGATTATTATTTTTCGTCGCTTAGCTGGCATTGATGTCTCTTGCTATAGCAACAGAAAAACAATTATTTATTTTCTATGCACGTTATTTTCACACTTTTCTTATAAATTCTGTCAACGTCTCGGTATAGTATCATCTATCAGTATAATTAGACTTGTTTATATTTCCCTAGTTAAAATTTACACGTCAAAAATGGACATGAAGCAATTAATAGATTCTCTAAAAGCGAAATATCATCCTACGGTTCGTGTTGGTAATTGGAATGAGGAAATGTACGATAAAGAGGTAAAGTACAAAATCCTTTATCTAAGCAGTTAAACGAACTGTTCATAACCGTTAATTTTTTGGGTAATTTTAGGAAAAAATTCGTGAATTCCTAGAAAAACGTGAACGTGGTGATCTTCTTGTGCAAAAAACACGTGCACTTTTCTCAAATTTGCTCCGCCCAATCGAAATTGATCCGCCATGTCAACATATCCGTTTTGGTGCTGTAGTACAACTTCAAGCATGTGATATGCCCTCATTTAATCAACATAGTACGCTTCCTTTGGCCCTCTCAGTAGTGGTTAGTGAAAAAACTATTCACCAATCACAAAACATTAGTGAACGGAGTGATGTGACTGTGGCGCCAGCACGAAATACTTGCTTCCGAAATACATTTCGCGTTATGAGCGTCGATGACGTGGATCGAACAAATGAACCGTTGCTCTATGGGCAGGATTTTCACTTGCAGTGTATTGATGGTGAAGGTACACCTCTGGTTTTATATTCATCCCCTAAAACTATGGGGTTATTGAACACAACGCCTTCTTCCAATATATTCTTTAATGATCATGGAGAAGAGAATCAGTCAGTTGGTGTTTGCAGTCGAGATGATGCTAGTGGAAGAAACGACTGTCGACCTTCAATTCCTGCATCACATTGTCGTTGGAAGGCATTATATATAGTGCGCTCAAAACGGTTCGAAATGGAAGATGAACCTGTAACAGTGAGTTAATTTAATTAATTGTATCGATCTAGTTTGGTATTTTATTATTAGTGTTCAAGGAGCGTACATGCTATACATTTCTGGTGAAATAATATACACCACGAAGTTAGCTGTATGAGTTGAATTATTTCCAACTAGAACCAAAAGTTCACCAGAACCAATTTGAATTAAAAATTATACTATTTTGCTAACTTCGTGGTGTACATATTTTCACCAGAATTGGAGCATGTACGCACCTTGAGGGACTGTATTTTTGAACTTCACCGGAAAAAAGTCGCCGATGACTTTAATATAAAATAATTTAAATTCTTGACTGAAATGACATATTTTACTAGAAAATCATCCGCGAGTTTGCTGGATGAATTTCAAGAATACTGAGGAATTCAAAAATACGGCCATCGTTTCGATTTTAGTTGATTGCATTATTTTGGTGAGACTAAAATCTCCTGAATCAGTAAACCTTATCTCGGTCCATGATCACATCTCGCTCTCTATGTAGGTTCCTTCATCTATGTTTACTCAAACATCTGGGCCAAAAAGTTAATTCTAAAAGGTTAGAAGTTGATGCACGCAATACTCCATTCCGTTTGGTGAGTACCTATTTTGAAATTTTTTAAGACTACTTTTTCACTGTAATTAATTTTGAATGGAATGTTGCATTGAGCAGTTGACTGAATTTTTCTATGTACCGTTGTTCCCGCGAAATCATGAATTCTTAACTCAATGTGGCAAACAGAGAATTGAGAGTTTGACGTAATTCAATCAAATAATTAGTCTAAAGGTTCAAATTTTAATTATATCTATATGGATACAACATTAGGGCTAAATTATCAATTTTGAAGTTGGCGGAAAAGCTGACGTGAAGCAAAAAACGATTGGAACGGAACGTATATCAAGGTTACCTTGTCGCGTTTTTCAGACAAATGGAGCTTTTATTATATTTTAATAATTATAATTTAACTCAACTTAGGTGATTCAAATTTTAACTTTTAATGAATGCAATCAATTTTAAACTCCAAAATTATGTAATTTGAATTGCTGCACAAACTGCCATCATTGGTTTAGAATTAGAACTACCCCTATTTTATCACATACACACAGTTTCTAACCGGTTCGAAAATTATGTATTTATTAATTTAATTATATATTTATTATCCATTAAATTACAACACTTAAATTATATTTCAGCCAAATACTCGTCTTGTTGTCAACAATTCGCACTCGAATCGAAATTTAGCCGCCGAAGAAAAATGGTTTCCAACCTTTTTTGGACCGGAACTCGGAGTCACCGCTACAAGCTATATTAATCCCCATGGGTGTGAGAAAAGACAAAATATATGGAAATTTGTAACACAACAAAACGAATAAATAGGAAAATAATGATTTATAAATAAAATAAAAATTTATTTTTATTCCTTATGTGTTTCAAACAAAGATGTCGCAACTTTATGTATTCAGCTTCGTGCTGAATATTTTATTCAACATTGTACACGCGTTAAATGTCAAAATCGCTTATATGCTTGTGTTTGTGTTTAGTTTACATTCTCCGCATTCTCAATATTCTCATTCAAAATGTCATTTTTGTTGGGGGTTTTATTTCTCGCAAAGTTTTATTTGCAAAAGTTTTCAGTCGATGATTGAGATCCGTCGTGTAAACATATCGTGTTGTATTATATTTAATACTAAAGAACATTTTTTTTTTTTAATTAAATAAAACTCTGAAATTTTCACCTTTTTTGTGTTTACAAAATTAATTTAATAATAAGATTATTGTTTAGTATTAGTTTTACGATATAAATAAGTCTCTTTGTAAGATAAATTTTTATTATTAGTGTTTTGGGTTCAAAGGAAGGAATATTTTAGTCGTAGTGTTGTGTTCTTCATTTTTTTTTTTTTTTTCATATTTTCTGAATGAAAATTATGACAAGTTGAATTGATTTTTTTGGTTTTGTACACAGAAATAAAAATAAATGAAAAATCTGAATAAATTAAGTTTGTGGTTACAATTTATTTCCAAAATACAGTGATTTTTGTGTGTGTAAAATATCCAAAATCTAACGTCACCCAATTACTAAATTCCGATCCGACTACCTAACGATGGATTATAGGTCACACTGTGTCGAGTCGAGTGTAAATAATTTTTTCTGTATAAATATTTTATCAGTGTTTTGATAAGAGAAAAATTGAATTAAATATTTTGGTTGGTTTTCTTTTGTTTTTATAGTATTGTGAAAAAAGATATTTTCGTGATTCTCCTTAATTATTTCTAAGTGTTTTGGTTCCTTGTATAATCGGGAATACCTCATTGAAGAAAAAAAAAAAAATTGAGTAGCTTTTGGGTGGTTGTTGCGAGAGAGAAAAAAGGAAATATTCTTTCTGTATATGTGTTTGTGGTGTGTGTCTATTTAAACTTCACGAACCAGGAAGGACGTCAATAAATTGCGAAAACGCAAGGACATTCGAATCGAGCAGCACTTCGGGAAAAATTAAATCAACTCAATATAAGGTAGGTGAAATTTCTAAATTTATTTATAAGATTTGACTTTGCTAGATAATGCTACTCTCTCTTACGCTTGAGGCTTCACTCTAAGGCGTTGCCCCATGCAAAACGGAAAACCAGCATTTCAAACCGTCAAGTCCAATTTTTGGCCAAGTTGCTTCACTTTGCAATATGAAACTTATTAACAAGTAGGTCAAATGTATAAGTTCCACCTTATTCTTAAAAATTTTTATTAAAAATGATTTAATTTCCTTCAAAGAAAACTCCAGTTTTATGTTTTGCCGGCCGCCAAATCCGTCCGTCAAATTATAAAATTGATGTTTTATTAATGAAATTAAGTCAAATTTAATAAAATTTTCTAAGAATAAGTTAAACCTTATAGGTTCGCACTATTTTTTAATAATTTTTTAATCAAAAATGAAATAATTTTGTGAAAAATTGGATGTTGAGGCAATGCATTTATGGATCTATTACACAGTCAGGGGCGGGCTAGAAGTGATCTCCAGTCAATTTTTTCTGTTTGAATAAATTAATAGTTTAATTACTTAACTTTTCGCATATTTTAAAACTCAATTTTTGTAATTTAAACATTAATTCCCGATTTGATTTTGAGTTTTCTTTTTTTACCCAAATTTATTACTCATTACTTAATTAACGATGATCGAATATTTTTACTTTTACATTTCAACTTAAATTTCTAAATTGTAATTGAATACAAACATCTTTGTGCCCACTCGAACCAAATTTTGCAAAGGAGGCCATTTCGGTATTTGGTTAAACTAATGCATGTGAAGTTATTTTCGATAATATCAAATCAATGAAAACTAAAAAAAATCGAATATAAAATATTTCAATTACATGTAAAATACAAATTGGTTTAAAACGTAAAATTCATAATTACCAGTACTTATTGAAAATAAATCGCAATATTATCATTTTTTGTTGTGGTGCGCCAAAACTAAAAATCTCTCGGATTGGCGCAATATAGTTTTTAAATGGGCATAGATGGGGCTAATTAATGTGCTAGTTTCCCGATGAACTGTATGTTGCAAGTTGCCGAAATATTACCTTTAGTAGACATTACTTAGCCCCTTGTATGTCCATTTAAAAACTAAGTATACAGCCCCAATCCGAGAGATTTTTAGTTTTGGCGCACCACAATAAAAAATGATAATATTGCGATTTATTTTCAATACTGGTAATTATGAATTTTATGTTTTAAACTAATTTGAAATATTTTATAAGTATTCGATTTTTTATTGTTTTTCATTGATTTGATTTTAATGAAAATATATCTATCTTAATTAAGTATAATAAAATCCTGGGATAACTTCACATGCCTGTTAAACTAATGTTTTTCCCATATAACTCTTTAAACATTTCCCTACATTTAGATTCAAATTACAATTAATACTAGGGATTACTTTTGATAAACTCTTTTAGACTTTTAAAATCACAACCACACTAACTAGTTTTGATTGGAATTTGACGCTGATTTTGAAAAAAAACTAGCTGAACTAAATATTTAAAACTACTCAAATTCTCAAATAAAATTGTTAAAGTGTATTCTAATATTAATTTCTTTATTAAACTTTATTTTATTAAACTCTTAATTAATTTCTTTATTAATTTCTAAATTAACTTATGTGCAAATTACTTTCTAGTCGTCAAATAAATAGGCTAAAATAAATAAATTCTTTGTTTTAGTGTTTTGTAGTGTACATAATAATCCGATTCTGAAATCGGACTGATTGTTAAATTTTTCACATGAATTTTCTCTCGCCCCTCAATCGCTGGTCTTATAGGAAAGCCAAAACTGCTGAAATACTTATACAAACGATCTTCAAAGCAATTGAAGAGCCCTATCCATTGGAAACAGTCGAAAGAATAACACATTAACCGAACAATAAATGGGAAAAAATTCTTTGTTTTTCATTAATTCAAATTAATTTGTCATACATAGCGTTTGGCTGTAGTAATCACCGGATACTTAAATCCTCAATTTATTTATTGAAACTTACGAATCTTGCTGTTTTTTATTCCGTTTACTCTCGCTCCAGTGAATTCTGTATACTCTTAGTATTGGTTGGCCCGCAACCTAAATAAAGAATTTAAATTATCGGAAAGATTAAACTTCGATAATGTCTGTCTAGTTTTAGTTTTTTTTTATTAAATATAACAGTCCAAGAGCTAGGTACGTCAAAGCTTACATGATTTTGTCATGAATCTACTCTTAATAATATGATGAAGAGAGTTGAATGGTATTATAAATGTTTGGAATAGACGAAGATTCACTCTGATGTTGTATGTTATTATAATAGTATAATAACATACGTTTTATTAAGACTCAAATTTATTATTTAATATACGTTATAATTATTTCTTATATCAGACATATATATCAGTTTTAATGTTACACACTCAAAAATATTTTAACAACTCTACACATTGTTACGAATTACCCGACATCCAATTTCATATCACAAATTACCTTTTTCATCAACAATGCTTACAAGCAGCAACAAATTCCGCCTCACACGTTGAGAGTGTTGCTACACTTGTTTCCTGGTTCCCCAATTTACTATGTTACCAAAAACTTTGAGTATATATCCACTAGTTGACTTTCGATCAGTATTATCATTCGCCCAGTCAGCGTCGGCCTACCCAATCAAAACATCTTCATTATTTCTTGAAAATTTTAACTTCAATCGGAGGTGCCTTTTAAGTATCGAAGCAGCCTTTTCAAGTGTTGATAATGTTCATCGGTTGCACAATCCTGGAAACGACTTAGGTAGCTAAGTGCAAAGCAAATATCGGGTCTACTTCCCAACATTAAGTTCATCAGACTGCCCAATAATTCACGGTAAGGCAGATTTGTTAATTGTTGGTCAGTGCCCTTGGTGAGTTTTAAATTTTTCGATGAATTACAATCAGACATTCCGAAACGTTCGAGTATGGCATCAATGTAGTGCGATTGATCAATTGAAAGATTTCCATTTATATCAACTTCAACATTCAGTCCCATGAACTGCTTGACAATACCAAGATCCTTCATATCGAATTCCTCGAACAACCTTGTCTTAATATCAGCGATCTGCTCTTCATCGTCCCCAGTAATTATCATGTCATCAACGTAAGTAATTAGATAGATTGTAGACCTATTGTTCGTTCGAGTGTACAGACAGTAGTCAGCAGTTGATCGTTCAAATTTCTGCTTAGTGATGAATGAATGAAAACGATCATTCCAGCACTTCGGCGACTGCTTCAGATCGTACAAGGATTTCTTTAATTTCAGTACATTACCTTCAGGAATGTTAATACCTTCAGGTACTCTCATAAACACCTCTTCAGAGAGGTTTCCATGAAGAAAAGCAGTGACAACATCTAAATGATGCATTTTGTATTTGAATTTAACAGCCACAGACATCAATAGACGTATAGTAGCAAGTCTGGCTACGGGTGAATAAGTATCCTCATAATCTTGGCCTTGACGTTGCATATAGCCTTTTGCTACCAATCTGGCTTTGTATCGTGTTGAATTTCCAGTAACATTCGGTTTTTTTTTTGAATATCCATCTTGAGCTTATCATTTTTGCATCTCGTTCAGGCTTAACAACATCCCAAGTCTCATTTTTCTCTAATGAAACGATCTCTTCCTGAATTGCTCTGCGCCACTCTGTCTCATCATCTCGTCCGGATACATCTTGAAAGTTCTTTGGAATCTGTGGCATTCCAGTGAAAAATGCCATATGACCTTCACATTCATAATCCTTGAGATATACCGGTCTTCGAGATTGCCGTTTGTTCATATCCGGACTATTATTTAACCCAATAGTTTCATTTGTTTCTTCATCTGCTGTAACACAACCGTTTGTGTTAGGGGTTACACACGACGGATTTTCTACGGTGATCTGATCTTCCTGATTCGTGTTCTCATTGATATTCTCGATTTCTCTCGACTCATTGTTTGTAGACTCTTCATAGTGAAACGTTGTGTGTTGTGGATTTGTAGTTAGAATTCCGCCCTGCATCGATTCATCGAAGACTACATGACGTTTTGCAACTATGCGACCGGTTTCCTTATCAAATAATCGATAGCAAGTATTAGTATATCCAATCATGATATATTCGGAACTTCTATCTGATAGCTTTCCTCGTCTATCCTGTTTCGGAATATGTGCGAAGGCTCTCGATCCAAAAACTCTAAGATGTGACAAGACTGGTGGTCGATCATACCACATTTCAAACGGAGTTTTGTCTTTTACCGCTTCTGTTGGTGAACGATTTGTTAGATACATTGCTGTTAAGACTGCTACACCTCACATCGATCGATCAAGCTTACTGTCATTCAACATGGTTCGGACTTTTTCACACAGAGCCCGGTTTAATCGTTCGGCAACACCATTTAGCTCAGGATTGTACGCTGATGTATATTCTAATGTATACCATTTTTAACAGCATAATTTCTCAAATGGGTTGATGTGTATTCACCTCCTTGATCACATCGAAGGTATTCAATTTTACGATTAAATCTTGTATTGACCATTGCATTATATTGTTTAAATATATTACTTAACTCACTCTTTACTTAACTCACTCGACATTTTGCAAACATTTGACATTCCAAGGTGGGCCAAACGACGGTGCCATAAAAAACTTGCTTCCTTCTTAGCAATTGTAGCGTTTGCATAGTGCTCGCGACCACTGAATGTCACGGGGTACATGCCGGCTCTTTTTTTCAATTTAAAAACAACGATTTCATTCTTAATAGCACGCAGCGTACCATTTTCAATGACAATCTTAAAACCGGCATCATCGAGTTTGCTAACTGACAATAGATTATGCGTTAACTCTGGTGCGTGACATACGTTGTTGATATCTAGTTCGTGTACTTTCCGCCCCTCGCCAAACGATAACACGGATAAAGTTCCAGCTGTTGAGACCTTTAATGTTTCACCCTGTTTGGCGACTTGAATCTCAAATGGAACTATATCCTTCTTGGCTGTAACTTTCTCTTTGACTGACACAGGCTTGTCTATGTAATGATTCATCAGCAGACTTCTTGGTTTTTGATGGTTTTGGACACTTATTGGCCTTGTGTCCAATCTGATTACAATTGTAACATCGAATTTTTACGAATTGTTTCTGATCATGTCTGGTTTGTGTCTTAAATGCAGCTTGTATTGATGGATCGTTCTGCTTTTTATCGTCATTCTTCTTAAGTTCTTCTTCAAGTAATCGGCTACGAACTTTATCAATCGTAAGGTCAGCTTCATTTAACGTAGATAATGCAACAACCGCTGATTCGTACTTGTTAGGTACTTTAGACAATAAAAACGTCAATATTTCGTCATTTGACATTGTACCACCAGCACTCTTATATTCGTGAACGGTGCAATCTAACTCTCGGAAAAACGTCTGCAGGTTTTTATTTTCACCACATTCTAACTTGATTAGCTTTTTAAACGTATAAATCCTTTTTTGTCAAGCTTTTACTCTCAAAAGTATCGCACAAATTTTTCCACATATGATATGCTGTTTCTTTTCCTTTAACATATTCGGTATAATGGGAATCAAGGCATTTGACAATAACGTTACGGGCAGCTACATTATGTTTTACATAATCACTTTTCTTCTTAGCTTCATCAGTGGGTTCGGTTCTAATACACCCAAGTAATTCCTTTTCTTTCAGTAATAGTTCAACTCTGGGCTTCCAGTCATCGAAATCAGTCCCTTTGAAAATGGGAATTGCGGTTGATTCACGTGGTGAGTCCATAACCTCTTAATAATATGATGAAGAGAGTTGAATGGTATTATAAATGTTTGGAATAGACGAAGATTCCCTCTGATGTTGTATGTTATTATAATAGTATAATAACATACGTTTTATTAAGACTCAAATTTATTATTTAATATAATCTACGTCACTAATATCAGAATCCTGTTGTGTTTTTTTGAGATAGGCTGTGCATGTGCCAAAAAAGAAAAACATTACTACATATGTCAAGGGTCATTCTTCTTTAAATCAATATCTATTAACATTGGCAGTATAGTAATGTTGCCAGACCACTATATGATTGATGTGGCTTTACCAGATTCATCTAAAGTTTGATAGTGGAAACCCTGTTCTCATTGTACCAACCTTCGTTTTCTTTATACACAAAACATAAATTTAAACAAAAAATTAAAAATGTGATGAAGCGCTTGTATCGACGTTGCCATTTCAAATTTTAACAATCATACTGATAAGTCCTGATTTACATTTAACGACATTTGATGTCCGCAAAAAAATTGAAACACAAATCTATGGCACAAATTATCCCCTTGAAAATGATCTAGTATACAACTTGTAATATCAGTACAAGTATATAGATAATTTAACGGAATTATAAATATAGTTTTACTTAAACTTATAAAATTTTCTTGTTCTTATAAGTTAAATACCAAAAATTTAAATTCAAACATTGAAAATTTGGAATTTATTATCCTTTGAAAAGTTTGTAAACGATTCGCGCTTTGGAAACGTCGCACTACAAAACTGAAAACACTGATACTTATCTCCATCGAAAAAGTTTGGTTGTAAATAAGTAAAAGACTAATATAATTGACATATTAGTCCACCGGTTTGATTGATGAATAAGCTTTTATTATATTTGTTGGTGCCGTCTGTCGTAGTCATTCGTAAGGCTTATTTTTAATCAAGAATACGTAACTTTGTTATATATATGAAACGTGGAAAAGCCACATATTGTTGATTGATAACTTTCTTTACTACAATAAATACTTGTGCGTATTTAAAACAATGCGATAAGCTCTAACTTGTATAGAATTATTTTTTAAATTGTTTTATAACCAATAAAATTAATTAAACGAGTAGGGCTGTAACGTATTTTTTTGCCGTCAATTATGGATAAGTTTTTTAATTAGGCATATAACCTAATTTTATATTTTGCCATTACCAACATTTTCGAGGTTTTGAAATGGAGATAATACAATTACAACCTACAACCTGTTACAAATATTTTATCAATTCGTTTTGTACGAAACTCCTAGTGTCGTAATATTATTTACACACTCGGTTAGTTAACTTCCTCGTTATAGTTAAACACTTATGTAAATAAGTACGATAAGCAGTCATAATTAATTCGCGCCGTATATATCAATTAATATTTACATTAGCTAGGTGTATGTCTCGTATCCAGATAATAAGCGAATAAAGATTAGATGTCATTACCATTAAATAGAAATTCTAAACAAAAAAAATTTACGTTCAAAAGATGTGTCCGATTATAAAATGTATCATATTGCACAGTCCCACATAATATTTTGTATGTTACACATATCTGAGATAATAAAAAATTGTAAAACAATAAAAAGAAATGTCTTAAGGGAATTTAAGAAAATATATACAGACATGCAGAAACATAAAATAACACAATTGTAAACCTGTGTTGTTCGTATCAATTTGATGTTCTAGAACAGCAGTGATACTTGGATTTAAAATCGTCTTTCTAAGACGAATACAAAAAACGAAGAAGATATTTTTGTGAATAAGTAAACGCATTTTTTTTTTTTTTTATATACATATTTTAATTGGGTGCAGAGCGGACTTATTAACGGTCCTAGCTCCTTGTAACTGTCAGAGCTTCTGCACCCAATGCGCGATCCTTCAAGTAAAGATTAATAGCTACCTTAAATTTATTCATTTTGTATTCCTCCGGAAATTTGAAGTGTATTAGCGAATTCCACTTTTTTGATGTTCGATATACAAATTCGCGCTTAATTTCTTCAGTTCGAGGTTTCGGGAGCTTCACCGTAAACCTATGTGCATTGGTTGTTCCTCTTGTTACTCTTGTTGTTGTAACGAATGGTGGTATTTTCTCCGATAGTTCTGGAGAACATTTACCATGTAAGCATCTGTAGAAGACGCAGAGTTCTGCGACATCTCTGCGATGCTGTAAGCTGTCTAGTTCTTGGGTAAGTCTGGGATTCCGTATTATTCGGATAGCGCGGCGTTGAACCCTGTCCAATAACTGGAGGGTGGTACCAGACGCACCTCCCCAAACTTGACAGCAATACTCTATACATGGTCGGATGAAGGTTTTATATATCTGGAGAACTTGATGCGATTTAAAAAACCTTCTGCATCTATTTAGGAACCCGAGTTTTTTTGAAGCTGATTTAGCCAATGCAACAATGTGTTCATTCCATTTGAGTTTGTTACTTATTTGAACACCAAGCAGTCGAATTGAGTCGCAACCCACAAGGATATGGTTTTTTACCACAAATGGGTAGTCGCTGCGACTTTTTTTACGTGAAAATGTGCATATTTGTGTCTTTTTCTCGTTAAATTGCACTAAGTTGTTGTTACCCCACTCAAGTACTTAAATTGGAATTAAGAGAAGTTACGACTTCTGACCGTTTATTATTTAAATCTGTAATGCTAGGCTCCGCCTCGAATGAAATAGAAGAATGCAATGTGGCATCATCTGCATAGCTATGGATAGGGTTTACAGTGCTATCCAGCAAATCGTTGATGTATAGCAAAAACAGGGTCGGTGACAAAGGTGATCCCTGAGGGACTCCGGCATTTGGGGAGTGCGTCGATGATGATCTCCCATTAAGTACGACGCTGATTTTTCGGTCATTGAGATAGCTTTTAATCCACCTGGTGGTCATCGAGTCCAGCCCGTATGCCACAAGTTTACAAATAAGATTCTCATGCCATACCTTATCAAAAGCCTTGGATATATCCAAAGCGATTGCAAAGGCCTTGCAAAGGATTTGCGACAACATATCAAATTCTAACAATTTGTCAGCGTTGATTTCCCAGAAACATGCGGATAATAAAATTTTTTATAACATGTTTTTTTTATTTTACAAATCGTTTTTTAATTCCTTTGAAAAATTTTAAAAATTAATTAGATTATCGCGATTGATAATATTGTATGAGTCGCGACATTTACTTCTGTATATGTGGCAAGGTATAGTAACGTTTCAAATAAAAATACTAAAGAAGAAGGTAAGAAATCAATTAAGTACGCCCGATTTGATTCGGCATACAATTTGTTACCCTATGTCTACGCTTTAAATAATTTTTTCTTTTTATTTTACTGTCAGATGCAGAATATTTACCACCTACGTGTAATGAATGACAAAGAGTTAGTTGCACTGGATGTTTGGATTTTTTGTAATTCCATCATCTTAAACAAACAGACAGTGTTGCATTAATATAATGTAATATGTGGGTCGTAGTAGATGTGTAATTAGGGTTTAATTTTTACAGGGTAAAATAGTTTTAACGATCTGTTATTATTTTTAGTTAAAATTATTATCGGCGAAGGAAAAATTTCTCCACTCTAAAATATAAAAATTTCAGAAACCTTGTAAGTAAATCAAGGGAAAGCCACAAGAAAATTTAAGTTGAAACCATTGGAATCCACTACTTTAGGAATCTGGAACAATGAATCTAGGATGACACCCCCTGCAGAATCATCTGCTGCGTTCAATTCAACACTTTCAAATGCCTGATCTTTAATTTCAACAAATCGAGGCGCTTACCGCTTGTATATTTTTTTAAAACTTTTTTTTTTAATGAACACAGAATTTGAAAGACTTCAACCAAATTAAGTATTTGAACATCGGTATTATTCTTATAACCTTTCAATTTACTTTACAAAAATAAATACTCGGATACGAACTTCTACGAACATATATGAAAATTCAATATCTTCTATAATTCCGTTTTGAGTAGTGTTAGCCTTAAGCATACATTTTGTTTTACGTAGCAATAATAAAATCAACATTTCGAAAAATTTAACCACTAAAATATTTGTAATTTAGAATTCCACCTGAAATAACTCGATAAATTTTAAAAATTATGGATTTTGACATCTTTAGAAATATTTAAATACTTTAAGTAGTTTTGTAATTTGGAAGTTCGTAATTTGGTTAATTTTAATTTCTAACTAAATTAATTGTTTAAACCTTTCTGAAAACGTTCTCATTTTCCACAGTTTGAAGAGGTACATTGTTCCACAAAAAAGTTCCAAAATAAAATGTTTTCATAGCGCCTTCACCACGCGAAATTTCATTTCAAATATATCTAATAAAAAAACACAAAGTTATCCAAAAAAATTATAGACAAAGAAATTTAATCAAATAACAATAAACATAAATTTCATTTTTAACAATCTTTAACAACAACAACAACAACAACAAAAAATTTAAATATGAAATTTCGATGGAAATGAAGAAAGATTAAAAACAAACAATACAAAAAACATCTAATCTGTAATGGCTGAAATATTTTCTCTGTTTTGCCATTTCCATTCTACATTTTCAACACGTTGCGCAATCATCGTTTTTATTGACTTTCCATGTAGGAAAACCTCAAACCTTATCATACGGGCGCTAGTTAAGAAGATTAAAAATGAAACCAAAATACTTAAGACGAGTACGTAGCAGCAGTAGAGTAGGAGAAGGCGGGGGGGAAAAATTAATACTTTTTATTAAGAAGAAAGTTGAATTTTACTTTGGATGATTTTTGATAAGAGCATCCGTTTTTATATACATTTAATTTAATATTTTAAGCCGGGTCTTAAAGTTAAGCCCATTATCTCATTCCAAAACATAAACCGTTTGTTGTCTTGTGAATATTTATACGTTTAGTAAACATATTGTATACTATGAGCACATTTTGCAAAAAATATTAAGAATTCTTTTGTACGTAAGACATTATAGCATGTTATGTGCGAAATTTTCTCATTAAGTACTATACCTTACGTGATGAATTTATTTTCGTTTTCAACATAAACAGTCTGTAATTATACAATTACCTTCTTAACATATAAGTATCCATCCATTGAAATTTTAAAAATGATTAATTATCCATTATTAAGTGAAGTGTGCAGAGCAAGTTAAAGTTGGAATAATTAAGTGCGATGGAATTAATTTATTTTTCATAAAACCAATTTAAATTGTTTAATTGTTTCTTTAAAAATGTACAAAAGATCTCTTTGGTTGGATTTGCAAAAATGTTGATCGTGTCTAGAATTATTTATGAAAAGCTGACTTGATTTGAAGGTCAGATCTGTTGGTACATACTTGCCTTGGTCAATGAATGCAATACTAGAGCTATAATTTCCCGGTCTATATTTTAGTTTTTTAATTCATTGCTAATTTATCGTTGGCATGTCAGATACAAATATTTCCTTATAAGATAATTAAACCTTATTTCTAGAATGTACCCCTATTTGTTATTTGTCATGAATTTGAAGTTAATTCTTTATCTACACATAATTAAAATCAATAGAACGATTTATGCTCTAAACGTAAGAATAGGATGGTTTCCCTAGCAGGAGGTGAAATTAAAGAACAATATTTTGTAAACCACATAGAAAGCTGGTAATAAACCGAAATACAAACAATTAATATTTGAGATACAAAAAATTAATAAAAAGAGCACAATTTAATGAACTATAATGATTGCTCATATTGATTATAATAGGTATGAAATTGAGCAAAAAAGCTGCTTAAATATGCGCTAAGCAAAGTTTGTCTCATTTAGAGAATAATTTTAAAAAAACTTTGATAATTCATGGTTTACAAAAATGCTAAAATTGAGAAGTAAATGTATACTCGAAGAAAAGTACGATTCTTCATTTAAATCTAATACTCTTAATATCAAAATTTTGTAGTTTATAAATTGTAAATGTGTTCAAAAAAGTAATCTCAATTCATGAAAGTGTAGTTTGTTTTTAAGAATAAAAAAATTAATTTAGGAATAATATGTTTGCAAATCATCAATAGTTTTTATTACGTTTGCTCAAAATATGAATAATTTTGTAATAATTGAGACTAAAGTGATCAAGATTTATTTTTTTTCTGCTTGATTGATGAAAAATTATATTCATGTTGATGTTAATATTCATAAATGATAAGAAAATTCTCTTGATAAGAAATCATTTGAGAACAACCTTCATGTCATTTGAGCTTACTGTACATGACTTGAGACTAAAATTCACAAAATTTGAGCGAGTGAGTTTTCATTTGAGACGAAAAGCAGTAATATTAAGAAAAGTTTCCTCAAGTTGAGACTAAAAATCATAAAAATTTGACAGGATATGATATCATTTGAGATGAAGGGCGATGTTATTGAAACTACTATTCTCAATTTGACATGTTGGGTAAGGTTTGTTTTGAGAATACAATTCTCAATTTGAGTGAGATGTTGGTTGATTTTAGAATACAGTAGAAATTATTTGAGACTCCACTTCACATTTTGAGACTATGATTTCCATTCTCGTATTCTTGTATCAGAAATATTGACGATTAATATACGGTTAGTAATTCTCCATTTAAGAATAAAATATTTCCATAGTGAGTGTTTAAATGTTAATAAAAATAAATAAAATACTTGATTTAATTAATTTTTTTACTATTTATTTATTAAAATAAAATAAATTATTTATTATTATAATCAAACATAATGTAATGTTCTTATTCTAATTTATTATTAAATAATAATAAGTTTATAATTTTTACATAAATTTTTGTATATTTTATGTAAATTTTGTGTATTACAATAAATTATATTTTGCATATGGTTTTCCATTCTTAGTTTTCCTCAATTTTTAACGATGGCGAACTTAATCTGTGTAGTTCCTCTCGTTTTCCCACAAATGTTGACTGCCACTTCAACTCGACGGCTTCCCATGGTTCGTGAAAGCAACTTAGCCACTTCTTGTTCGCTAAATGCGTTTCGCTTACCTTAACTTCACTTGTAAATTTTGATGACTTGTCTTCCAAATAAATTCATTTTAATTAATTTTCATAAATTTTAAAATTTTTTAATTAGGTATTCAATATTCACCTGATGATTTAGAACTTCGGCGTTTACGGCTGGTAAATATACCCCACTTTAGATAGGTTTTTTGAGGTTAGAATATTTTTTCTTTTCTAAACCCCAAACGATATCAAAAACTAGACTTCTTGACGAATTTTTTCGTGTGGTCAAAACATTTTTTTCCCCAAAATTGAAATGGGCAGAGGGGAGGCCGATTTGAAAAAGAATTCCCCATATATAAAAACAAAATATTTTTTAACACAAGTCTTCACTGATTGAATTCTTCAAACAAACTGAATGAAAACAAGAGATAAATGTAATTGATACGTTGTTCCAACGAGTATGAATAGTATTCTCAAAAACATAAGATAATCTAGTTTCAAATTATTGATGTTATTCTCAATTTAAGGATAAGGCAAGAAACACCTGCATGAATTTACGTATTCAGTTTTATATTGAGATTAGTATACATCACTGGAGTACATATTGTATTTATATATTTCATTTCATTGGATATGTATCATCTTAAATTGAGACTACTACAGTCAAATTTAGTAGTTGTAAACTGTTGATTAAATTAAAATTATGAATAATGCTAAGAAATGAAGAATTAAATACTTGATGTGATTCTAGCTATGCATACCTATATGAGCACGTTTCTTTATACAGATTGAGCAATGCTGAATAACAACTATGAAATCATCTGTACTTATTTATAATTTAATGATTAATTGGCGCATATGTAAATATATGGAATATGTTGTTCCTAAATCACTATGCGTATTATAATTTTAATCCGTTTATGTGTTTTTAACCATTATCTATTTCACTACAAACGATATGAGTGCAGTTTCAAACAAAACATTTCAATGGCTTCCATTGCCGTTCTGCGGATTTCGATATTGAAACCATTAATGGAAATTGGCCAGTTGTAATGAATCACATCAGTTTCAATAGGTGGTGAATCTCAATGTGACAATTATAGTATCTAAACATACATTCCATTTATACCAGGACTGAGATTTTGTATAACATTTTTTCCGATATTCGATAAAAATCAATTTTTTCAACTTTACTTGTGAATTAGCTTATACAAAATGTATACATACTAGCCCGGAAATATACGTAAATATAGTTGAGCATTCAATAATTGGTCGAATATCGAAAAAAAAGTGATGTTACAAAATCCTAACATTCAATTGCTCCTAAAACCTTCAATTCATTTCAGTAACCATACATCAAACTACTTTTCAAATCAATCTGACAGTGGTTAATAAAGAGTAAATTCATATACGGTGCTGCAGTATGAGGTATCTACGCTATTTGGAACTTTATAATTTATTAAGAAGGAAAATATTTTTACTGCGTGGTATTTAATTAACAAAAATTCTAAATGAACCCTTATACACTATACAGTATCAACAAAAAACCCGTGATTATAGACTCAAATTTCTGGTCATTGTTTTGTTGAAGTAATAAATTGTCAAAGCGTATACTGAGAAACTTATGATTATTAAGGAAAACTAAATAAATTAGGCCAGAAATGCCATATTATTCATTTGTGGCTAAACTGATGATGATTTAATCATAAAATAGAAATACGTTTTTAGGAAAATGTTCACAGTTGTGCTATGTAGCAATGCTGTAAACATGATTCGCCAAATATTGAAAGACATTAGTTTTCTTAACTTGATTCTAACAGTTTAGCAAAAACAAGAATAATGTTGCATAATTTCTAAAATTCGTGACGTTTTTTTTAAATTATTAATTGTCAATGGATTTTATTTGAGAATAAATGATTCAAACCAAAACTATATTAAAATGGCCAATCAAGAAAACCAATTTTCTCAATTTAATTTCAAATTTTTTACTTCAATCGTGACTAAATGCTGCATAATTAAAATTGATAAAATTATCATTTACAGCATACAAGTCTCCAATTCAAATTGATAATACTCTACTACGGCGTACTAGTCTTCAATTATGTATTTTTGCATCCTGTCAAATGGAGAATATAATAATCAATTTGTAAAAGCACGATTGTGCAGAAAAATTGGCATTTTGTCTTCATTTGTGCTTACAGATCTTGATATGATGCATTTTAGACTTGAAAATTGTTAAATTTTTATTTTGTGCATTTGAGTATTAGATATTCTTAATAATAGAATACGATTTCTCTCAGTGTATTCCAAAATATTATATTTGTTGCCAATTTCTTAATTTTGATACCAAACGTTTGTCGCCACAAAATTTTTCTTCTATGCTCATTTAAATTGTCCCTATCATTAACAATTTTTTCGTTTAGCCATCATCTACTTATTAGATAGAAGCACAAGACATCATCGGTGTACTAGCGATTTGTGGATTTGAAAGACAACATTTGGGAATCAACGTAGTTCGGGCTGGTATTTGTGTTGCAAGGTTTCAATGTAGAAGGTCTCCAAACACTGCGAATATTCGATTAATTTAGATCTAAAAACGATGGAATTATAAAAAATATATAAATAAACAGTTAAGTTAAAACTAAGTAAATCAATTAAATATTTTATGATAAATTTAGATATGTTTGATACAATAAAATTCCAAAATTTTGAAAATTCGAACAAATTCAAAGTTAAAATATGTTACTTTAGAATTTCGATAAAATATTTCAATGATTTACTTTCTGCAAAGTTTACTTAAGTAGTACAAATGAATAACTAATATTTTATGGAATTTACTGTTTTATGAGTTTTTTACAATTTTAATGAGAAGTTCACTCTTTAACCGCAATTTTTATCTTTCGTGATTTCATTATTAACATTAACACGAACATCCGAAACGACATTAATGTTCTTACTAAATATTTGTTGTACCAAACTTCCCTTCTTACAAAATACAATTTTATCCAAAGTTGCTTTCGAAATTGGATGTTGAAAGAAATTTTGTGACGAAGAGCAATGTGGTACGTGTAAACGTTCACAGCTCACAACAAATGTTTGCAAGGAAATTAAAAAAAAAAACAACTTGACATATTTCCGCACGCGTAATTTACACCTTCGAGTTTCTCCCATTTTTCTGAATCACACCCATAATTAAAACCCCAAATTATTGCTATAATTTCTCCATTTCCTAATTGAACGTCTCTCATATGAAAGAACAACAACAGAAAAGAAGATGAGAAAAAAACACATAATTTCTTCATCAAATCTAATAATATACTTATGTATAAATTAGAAAATAATCTAATTTAATGTTTCGTCTAACATGTTTTTTTTTACTGCTGGTGTTGGCGGTGTTGTTGTTTATGTCTGTGCGATGATGAGAACCGGCAAAATATATAAACAAGAACACAAAAAATTTTCTTCTTAGACAAAAAAATTATACTCTCATCATTTAGAATTTACCCTTTACTGTTTGTCTTATCATTCTTATCATCGTTAAAATCATCATCATCATCATCATGATTGTCGTTGTCATCTTATCACAACAAAAATCAAAATAAAAACTTAAAACAAAATCTGTTTGGTATAAGTTTTGTTGTACTTACTACTGCTCGTTGTCAGCTTCTAATGTTCATTCAATAAAGATAATCACATGATTGTGCACGTCTTTAATGATTTTTTTATTGCTTAATTTTCTCACCGCGTTCAAAGGTGCGTGCTTTTCCGTTAAACTGGTGAACAAAAAACAATCCCAAAATTACTTGCGTTGTAATTAGAGACTATAAAATTATTTCGTCTGCTTACAAACACTGTGTATAGTTAATATTCTTATCTCTAATTAACATTAAGATTTTGTTGTTGTTGTGAATTACGTACACAAAATACTTTATAATTTCGTAATAATTATTTAATTTTTTTTTTTTTTTTAAATTTAGGTGTTTAAGTATTTATGTAGGCTTATGGCTATCAGGTGGAAAATTTATGATAACGATGTTATGTTATGACAACTCCCTCGTTTTGACACTGTGCTAATGGAATAATTTATCTTAGATTAGATTAAGTAGAGACAAACTGCATTAAGTTGTGACCAGCGAAACATTAATAACTTAAAAATTAAGAATTAATAAAACTTCAAATGCGGCAGATAACAATTTTGCGTCCAAACCTAAGAAATAAATGTCAAATCCAAATAAATTTTTGATCCGGTAGGGTGCAAAGATTTTTATTTCTGTGGTATTAATTTATTTGCTAAATTTTGTGTTTCGCGTTTATGAATTACAAAGCTCCATTTTTGTTGTCACTTTGATAACAATTTGTAATTTAATATTTTTTTTATTTTGTGACACAATTAAATAGTTTAAAATATTCAAGTTTATTTCATTAGAAGGAAAAAAGTTTGGTGGAAATCAAATGTCGAAAAATAATGCAATCGTTCCACAAAAATTCTTAAGTTTATAATTTTTCGCTGGTTGAGCCTTTACTTCAGTTAGTCAATCACACGAAATTTCTGTAAAATATTTGTTGAATGCCACTACATGTTTCAGTACATAAACACATAATGTTTAGATTTTTACCAACCAATTAATATGCCAATCACGTTTGTACGTACGTACTGGTGTGGTGTATTTATGTAACCTTTAAAAACACCGAAACTTTTATTTATTTTAAATTTGTTAAGTTGCATAAAATGCTTTTGTTTTCCCCCGTTTGGTGTGTTTTTCCAAGAATTATTCGTTAAGTAAAATTATTTATATTTATTTACTTAATTAAACATAAATACGTTTGAATGTTGTGGTTGTATTATATAATGGAAATTAAATAGAGAAAAACAATTTCCCATTTAAGTACATTAGCACCGTTTTGTTCATAAATTTGAATAATTTATGTTGTTAAGTATGTACACTCGTACTGGGAAATTTTCTTATCTGCTTACATATACATATATCGCATCGTGGTTAATGGTTTTCAGGATCAAATGAAATTTTGTTATCAAGGCTATATAACATGATTAATAAGCTTACATGTATATTACAATACCGGGTCTCCCAGCACCTTCTCGACGACCTTATAAACGGCTCAGAAGCACTATGATCTATGATGAAATCTTCTTGTAAATAAATGAACGATAATACAAAGCCGGCTGATTTATTTTTGAAGTTGATTCACATTATTTTGTGACACATCTAAAACAAATTAATTTATTCTTTATTAATTGTATGATTGAGCATGAAATTTTTCGTCAATGTTGAGCCGACTTTAAAATTAATCTAAGACGTTTGTATGTGTGTATGTTTGTGTGTAACATCCTTTTTTATAATTCAATTTATTTTAGTCTTTCTCGTCGATACAGTATATAAGTATACAACAATAAGATTTATGATTATTTAATTTTTTATTTTTTTAACTATGTTTGTGTATATGCGAGATTAAACATCATGCAAAGCATGTTAATAAAGTTTTATTCTACACACAACTTCAAGCCTTTTTGTTTGTATTTTATGTATGCCAAAATATAGCAAAGATTTAACTTTGCACGAACCCATATATGATGTTTGTATAATTAAATTACATACATATTACAAATAAACCTCGACTAAAGTCATAGAGGCGTTCTTATGTAAATTATGATACATTCAGGAGAATCAAGAAAAACTACATTTTGCTCCATTAGTTCAGACTATGTATCATATTGAACGACTTGTATGTGTATTCAGTTTCAATAAAGTCTTTACAATTTAGCACAGTCTTAAAAAGCAAGAGCAAGCCTAATCAGTATGCCTAAAATTAGATCTAAACATAAAATCGTTAGAGTCAAATTAAGCCAAAAAAACAGCCTAAATTGCGGGCTAATTTAATATTTAAGTAAATGTTCAAGATTCATGACCCAAAATTCGTGATTTTTGCATTATTAAAACAATTGTGATAAATTTAAATTTTTTGATTTACTTTATGTAAAGAACTGATTTATTTTATGTAAAGTAAGCCTGCAAATATTGGAAGAAATCGATTCAGTGGTTTTTTATAAACCGTCCCCCAAGTTAAGTTTAAGAAAATTTCTATACTTATTACTTAACTTTGGGAGATTCGACTTCAACGTCAAACATTGTCGGATTTCATAATAACAAACAACAATTTGTAAACTATAAGTTTCCTGTAACATTTTTTGTTCTGAAAATTCTATTCAAGAAACTCACTCTGTATAAAAAAGTATTCTTAGTTTATTAATTTTTTTTGTTGAATGTTAATTAATCCATGTAATTTCTAATATGCTACCGGTGATTAGACCATTTTAAATGTGTTTTTATTAACACGATAAGTATATTAGTATTTACGAACAATAATTCAACGAAATTGACTAATAGACCGAATTCTATTTATTTAATTTTTTAATTTATATGATTTTAATACGTTCCGAAGATTGTAAGAGAATTCAACAGTTTCGAACTGATGAGCTTATGATTATGAAATAATCAATCTTCTCATCAGGCCGCGACGACTGGACTGATTATACCTTTTTTTATTATTCAAAAAATTTTTACAATGACTAATATTAACATATACCTATTTCTTAACTAAGATTCTTAACCTAGGTTTTATCATCTATGACTCTAAGCTATTGTTATTTATTTTCGTTAGTCTTAACCTACGATTTTTTTTTTTTTAAATTCGCTTAGATTGATTTTACTACGTATGTACAAGCTGAAAATTACCCAAGTGTCAGGTGAGAATAGATCCCCGCGAGTTCCAGGTCCCATGAATGAAGGATTTTGCGGAGGAATTCTGCCTCAGAGTACTTTGTCCTCTCCACGAACTTTGCCTGGATACGCCGGCCAAAGTTGTGGAGAGTTTCGAGGTTTGCGCGCTCCTCAAGTTCGGATGAAGGGGTACATTTAAAGGACGGAGGTTTTGACCAATCGTCGAAAGCGAAGCGAAGGGAGTTTGCCTGTATTGAGGAGAGACTTTTCCAATGGGTATTGTACAAGTCTCCCATCCAAGCAGGGATGGCGTAGGTAAGGATTGGTCTGATGTAGGCTTTATAGAGTCTCAACTTGTTTTTAGGGGAGAGACCACTATTTCGGTTGAGGAATCGATAGAGATTATGGCGGGCAGTAAACGCTTTTTCCTTTATGTATTTGATTTGAGGCAGCGGTGATAGCTTCCTATCGAGAATGACCCCCAGATATTTGACTTGAGGTTTGAATTTTCAAGGACGTTACCCTCGAATGAAATGGGATTGGCCTTGTACATTTTGGAGTTTCTGTTGTAATGGAAGTGTATGATTTCGGTTTTACAGGAATTGATTTTAATCTTCCACTTCCTCGCATATTCCGAGTACCTTTCAAGGTATTTGGCGATGCTTTCGCTCGACTTGCGAGCGCTGGTCGAGAAAGTGAATATAGCCGTATCGTCGGCGTATACATATTTGAATTTTTGTTTCCTTATTGTCTGGCCTCGGAATATCGTGGTAGTAGAAGGAGAAGAGGTGTGGGCCAAGTATGAATCCCTGAGCAACCCCCGCAGCTACTGATTTGATACTGGAACCGTGGTTGTTCAGCGAGACATAGAATTTCCGGTTTTTAAGGTAGGAATAGGTTAGTTTGATTAGATAGTGGGGGAAGTTGCATTTTATCATTTTGTAGATTAACCCTTCGTGCCAGACGGTGTCGAAGGCTTTTTCTATGGCAATAAAGGCGGCGATGGTCGATCGGCCGAACCGTTTGGAGTTTTTGATGCAATTTTTAAGCCTTAATATAGCTTGCGTTGAAGAGTGTCCAGCACGGAATCCGAATTGTTCTGCAGGAGTGTAGGGTTGGAGCAGTGGAAGTAATCTATTGAGAATGACTATTTCTGTTATTTTGCTAAAACCGTTTAGGAGTGAAATGGGGCGAGGGTTTTCTATTCTGTTGTATGGCTTTCCTGGTTTAGGAATAGGTATGACTTTGCCGATCTTCCAGCAGTCTGGAAAGTAACCAGCGTTTATTATTCCGTTTAGGATATCGGTGAAATGAGTGACTGCTTTCTCGGGGAGGTTTTTTAGAGCTGTATTAGGAATATTGTCATCACCAGGAGCTTTTCTCTTGTTGAGGTGACGAATAATGTTGAAAATTTCGTCTTTATCGACCTCGTACTGATTGGATCGTACGGTTGGGAGTTAAGAAAATTTGCAATGATGTTATTGACTAACATCTCGAATTGAGGGTCTTTGAATGCCTCGTTCTGAGTATGCACTTTTTCGTAGTGGGATGTGATTAGTTCAGAAATTTGTTTAGGATCTATGATAGGATGGGGATCTTGCATAATCTGGGTGATTGAATTGAATTTCTTGCCGGTGAGCTTCCTAATTTCGTTAAAAATTTCGGGGGAATTATCGGGCACTTCTTTCAATCTTCTTTTGAAGCTTGCATTTTTCAGTTCTCTGAACCAACAGGAAATCAGCTTCGAAAGGAGATTGATTTCAGTTTTTGAGACGGAACCTGGATATTTATAATGGAGACGGTTCATGCGGTTTCGTTGCTTAATTAGGGATTGGAGCTGATGTGGCAGTTTTGCGTTATCCTTTCGAATCGTACTAATACAGATAAATTCTCTTACAATTTTTTCTTCTTCACGACATTCACATATGTAGCTCTTATTGATTTTTGATGACCCCTTGATTTTATAAACTACCCATTATGTAAAATCAAGGGGTAGTTTATTAGCTGCTTAAATTGAAATGAGCGTACGTAAAGTGGCGACCAGCGAAAAATTATAAACTTAAAAACTAAAACAAATAAATGTCAAACCACAATTTTTGATGTAGTTTTTTTATTTATATTTACCCATTTTAATTTTGAAAGAGGAATTAATTTATTTGTTAATTTGGTAATATTTTTCTAGTGTATTTTTTCCTAAAAGGTAAAAAATGTGAACATTTTATGTTTGCGAATTATGTAGCCCCATTTTGTGATAACAATTTGTAATCAACATCGAAAAATAATGGTTCCACTAAAATTCTGAAGTTTATAATTTTTCGCTGGTTGGAATGTAAGCAAAAAATTAAGGAAAATTAGTGTCGTAAAAATTCATTAATTTGCAATATAATTTTTCGCTGGTTGAGCCATTAAGCCAAGGATAAACTGTATAAATTTCACGTTAAATAGAATTTCTGTATGCTTTTGAAATATTTTTTTACATAAAAATAAAATTCTACGACATTCTCTTTACTGTGCACGATTTGCTTATCTTATCAATAACGAAAGAGAATATAAACTGAAATACAATAACTACTAATTACGAATCTTATCGTTGCGAACAAAATTAAAATTAAATTTTTATTAATAGATTAAATTTTTATTAATAGAATTGAAGTAAGTATTTACTATTTGAAGTAATTAGTTTTAATGTTTTGTGTGTTTAAACATGTTTGACCTATAAGTAAGTATGTTGATTTGTTTATTTGTTTGGTTAATTGAATTCAATTTTATAATATTTTCGAATGCACGCAAGTTATGCAAAGTGAGCTGTACATGATTTTGTTTTTGTAATCAGTTGTAAATGGATTAGAGTTAATTATTTTGTTTGCATTTTCACATTTTTGAACGGGTTTTGTTGTCAAGATTTTATATATTTTTTTTTAGATAGTTGTTGTAGATTATATATCTTAAATATTAGCGAATGGCAGGTTTATTTTGTAATCTGCTTTTAAATGTCCGTTGAATGTAATTTCAATTTACCGCGAAAGACTTATAAATTTCGATCAACGTGATATTTGTAATCATAAAGTTATTAAACCTTTTGACACAATCAAACACAAATCAAAAATCAATCAAAAACATTTTTTATGAAACAATAAAAATGTTGTATTGTATTAAAGTATCGTTTTACATTTATCGAAAATAATTATAATTATCACTAAATACCAAATATGATTTTAGTACAGTTGAACTTCGATTTTATGTTCCTGAGTGCTAAACTTGTAAAAGCAAAGCTTACTTTTTAGAATTCGCAATTTTTTCATTTGACTACTACCACAGCCTTCTAGAGTATAGAGCCATAATCTTAATGACGTATTTTTTAGAAGCTTTTTTAGTGGTATAACTTTTCATTGATTTCCATAGGAATCCATAGTAAAAATTGTGTTTTTTAGCTTCAAGTTTTTCAATGAAAATAGCAAAAATATTATAAAATGTTTATATAGAAGTTTTCTACATATCTTTAAGAACAATATACAAGAAGGCCATATTGGTATTAAGTAAATATTAATTGGCGAAATATTAAAATTAAATTATTTCTAAAATATATTTTTTCGAACTTTCATTTTGAAAAATACATCAAAGTTGGCTCTGACAAATTAAAATAATACTTGTTAAATTTATCTTTAGTTTTACTAGTGTACGTAAGATGTCTAAATGGTTACAGCAAAATACGAAAAAAAGTTATTTAATCCCAAAATTAACAAACGTTCCTATATTTTGTGAATTTGTTTTGCTTTTCCTACAATTTTTGAACTTGAAATTTCCCCAGATGGTAATTTTTGGTACGATTTTTCCAAATTTTTACGGCCATCACTGCCATCTATGTAATGTAGATTGACTTAATGACCAACGAATCGTAGTAAGCTTTTATTTTAATTTGACCAGAATGCTGTTGTTATGAATTTTTTTTTTATTTTGGTTTAAATAAATCAATTATTACAAGAAAATGAAAACGATTTACTTAAACGATATTCATATATGTTGAAATTCAAACATTTATGAAAGTATTTCAGAAATCATAATTAAGCATTTGTAACGTTTTCATTTACAAATTTGTCTTAGGAAAAAAAGTGATTTCCCATATGTTTTGTGTGTTTTACTATGAAAAGTTCCGTTTTTTCCTCGTTTCTAATTCCCTTATAAAAGCTCAGATTTTTTGATTATGGCTCTATAAAATACAGGGTGCTCTGCTACTACCCAAATAATATCAAAAACTTGCAAACTCGTAAAAGTAAGCCTTGCTTTTTACCTACAAGTTTGCACGTTCACATATTATATGTGAACTTTAGACCTTATATTTTATACCTTGTATTTCCTTAATTTTTTTTAACTGCAGATACATTTTTTTTTGTTATGGACATAATTTGATTTTTTTTTATTATCTTCTGTTTCAGAAAATTATGTTTACTATCAGCATATTTAACACACTAAAATGTTCCCTTTACTCATTAATTGCTTCTACTGGTACCAGTGTACCAACCAATTTTGAAGAATTCCGAACCATTTTAACGAATAAAACCAGAGCACCCTGTATTTTATAGAGCCATAATCAAAAAATCTGAGCTTTTATATGGGAATTAGAAACGAGGAAAAAACGGAACTTTTCATAGTAAAACACACAAAACATATGGGAAATCACTTTTTTCCTAAGACAAATTTTTAAATGAAAACGTTACAAAATCTTAATTATGATTTCTGAAATACTTTCATAAATGTTTGAATTTCAACATATATGAATGTCGTTGAAGTAAATCGTTTTCATTTTCTTGTAATAATTGATTTATTTAAACCAAAATATAAGAAAAATTTCATAACAACAGCATTCTGGTCAAATTGAAATAAAAGCTTACTACGATTCGTTGGTCGTTAAGTCAATATACATTACATAGATGGCAGTGATATCAGTAAAAATTTGGAAAAATCGTACCAAAAATTATCACCTGGGGAAATTTTAAGTTCAAAAATTGTAGGAAAAGCAAAACAAATTCACAAAATATAGAAACGTTTGCTAATTTTGCGATTAAATAACTTTTTTTCGTATTTTTCTGTAACCATTTAGACATCTTACGTACACTAGTAAAACTAAAGATAAATTTAGCAAGTATTATTTTAATTTGTCAGAGCCAACTTTGATGTATTTTTCAAAATGAAAGTTCGAAAAAATATATTTTAGAAATAATTTAATTTTAATATTTCTGCAATTAATATTTACTTAATACCAATATGGCCTTCTTGTATATTGTTCTTAAAGATATGTAGAAAACTTTTATATAAACATTTTATAATATTTTTGCTTTTTTCATTGAAAAACTTGAAGCTAAAAAACACCATTTTTACTATGGATTCCTATGGAAATCAGTGAAAAGTTGTACCACTAAAAAAGCTTCTAAAAAATACGTCATTAAGATTATGGCTCTATACTCTAGAAGGCTCTGATAAAACTTGTATCGTTGTTTTGTTTATTTATTGTTGACCACTTTCATAAGAATGGCTGAAATTGACACACAACAAACATGTTTATCCGCACATTCGATCAGTGCATATGTATACTCGTACTGTTACTCTACAACAAATAAGTATCGGTTACTTTTATCTTCAGTTGCGAAATAATAATAAAAACCACTTGAATTTCATAATCGCTATTTTTCTGTCAACGTATTATTTGTTAATCATTTTGATTTAGCTAAGCGTTGATACTGTAAATTTGCGTTGATACTGTAAAGTGGTCTGAGATTTAAAAATTTGCACGTGGATTGTTTCAGTTGGGTCGTATGAATTTGGGGCTTATATAAGGGTTTTCTTGTTCATTTTTATAAGATACTGCCGAAAAAGATAAAAGATTTCAATTATATACTTATGTGTAGATACATATATAAAAATTACTTCCTACGAGCGTGTAAAGTACACATTTTTGCAAACAATCGCCAAATCGTGCTTACATATTAACCATTTCCTGAGTTTAATCATCACACAAATTTTAATGAAACAAACGGTTAAAATTTGTATCCTTATCAAGTAATCTCCGCACATATGTTCCCTTACATACATATACCTTATAGTTACTTCCCTACATTTTTTTATTTCTTTCATAAATATTTTAATAAATTCTAATTCTAAATACTCATGATACTATATCATTATATTATATGCTGTACTTGTGTGTACACATGTATATACCTTAGTTACCATGACATAGTATGAGTAATATAAATGTGTATACAGCAAATATAGCAACGAAAAAATTTATATTATCATTGATTGTTATCAGTGTCACGAAAAATAAGAATCAAAAACAAGCAAAATGAAACCAAACCACGTTACACCACAAAATGGAAACACATACTGTTATATTTTATGAACAGAAACATATACATATAGTATGTGTGAATATATAATGAAGACGACAAAAGAAAAGTTGGGGAAAATCGGAAAAAACAATATACAGTTGCGAACAAAACATTTGCAACTAATGCAACAAAATAATTCAAAGTAATATTGAAATTAAAAATCGCATTTAAATTAATTTTATGTATAAAACTCATATTACTCAAAAATTACTTAACATAAGTAAGTGTGATTGTTATCCAACAGTTGCAAATGTTTTGTTCGCAACTGTACGTGGTATTTCTTGTTTTTTCTGTTGTTTGTTCCATTTATGATGTTTCGATCGATTTACCATTTTAAAATACTGAAATACTGATGATAAATGTAAAGGTAAGTTTGGAAAATTCATCAATTTCACTTCAAATTATAAAACTCGATTCAATTTTAGGTTCTCGCCGCTTCGCCGTTACTAAAAAAAAGTTTGTTTTTTTTGTGAAAAACGTTTTCCTTTCTCATGCTACACAGATCTTATAAAATTTAATCCGTTTATTATAAGGCTTAAGAATATTGAATAAATGGTTGATATTTTTGTTGTCATTTAATTAATTCTATTAATTCTTATCACATATTTTTGTTAGGCTGGTTGTTGTTTTATTATGGGAAAAACATTGGTCTTGTGTAATTCGCTTGTTTTTAAGGGCGAATAATTAATTGAGAGAGGGGTGTTTCAGATATTGACACCTGAGCATTTGTTTACAAAAGTTTATGCTTTACCGTTATATATATAATATATGTGTAGAAGTTATTTTGTTGAATTTTTTAAAAAGCGACAGCCGAAACGATTAAAATATTACGTTTGAAGAAAAGTGGGTTGCGTTGAGTCAAAATGATTTATTTGATCTTCTCCCTCATTTTATCGTTTTGAAGGTTAGGTTTCTTTTTCCTGAAATATAGGTACGAGTATTTGTCGGTAGGGGTAATTGGATTCCAACTGTTCTTGCTTGTGCTTAGAAACATTGTTGTGAAACATAAATTGAGAATGTGGGAATAGTTGCATCATTATCTATGAATAGAAATTGAAATCAAACACAAAAACTTACTTTAACACTACCTTAACAGAAGAAAATTTCCTTATTGTTTAATTAAGGTAATTTTAAATTTTAGTAAGAATCTTAAACTATACTCATCAGAATAAGAAACCAGAAACGAAGATAATAAATGAAATACTCGTGCAGCAAATGGTCGAATTACTGTTTTTCAATTTGTCTATACTTGTTCTTGATTAATCGACTTATTCATAAATATAATTAAAATATTATTATTGCTCCAAAATCTTTATACTCTTACTAAAAGTTGAGCAATTATATTTTTATACCCGAATAATTTTCACCTGTTCGTCTAATTAAGTATTATATGGTCTCTGTAAAATAAACGTAACAACCACAAAGAAAACTAATAAAAATTATACTTAATTACATTAATTAAAAATTATTAATTTATGTACAGATTTTTAATTTCGTATTTTTAGATTCGTATTTTTAAAAATAAAATTCATATTCAATTAAGGCGAGGGTGATAATTTTGTATATTACCTCGTTATTTGAAGGTGTTTATGATGATACAAAATTTATTCAAAAATCCCAGCCACCAAACGTGTTAATATTAATAATTTTCTTCTCTTTTAGGGAAACAGGAGATATAAAATTCATTTTTCCATAAATTATTTATATGTAAAAACAAATTTCAATTTATCATAATAAAATTTACAATAATTTATCTCAAAAAAACATAGAAAAGCAACAAACATACAACAGTTATATACATTTATTATCACAACACACTGAAAGATAAAAACTATTTGTCAATAGACAAATATGTAAGTATGTACATACCATATATCGAGCTTACATTTACATGTATTTCGAATAGAAAGAGATATGTTTCCAGTATCCAAATACGAACATAAAACATTTTTTTGCCATAATTAATTAATTTATTTATTTTAAGGATTTAATGAATCCATGAATGCTGTTTATTTTTCAAATGTAGAGAAAAAATATGAATATATTAAAACTATTGTACAATATAGACGTTATGTGTATACTTACATATATAGTAAGGTTTAAGTTGAACTAGTACCATAATTATTCCCGTAAATGAGAATAAGTTGAATAAAACGCTGTCACACATGTTCTATATAAGTGTAAAAATGGGAAAAAATCTCAAGTTCACATCTGGGTGTGTTGTAAATTTGTAATAATAGTGAAAATATAAAATTTTTCGCAAGAGGTTATATACTCGTACTTATGTGTGTTGTTGTACTTGAATCTGTAGTAACAATACGATGTGGTACTTGAGATGTATACCGTTTTTTAATTATTTTATACAAATTATGCCAAAGAAACTGGTGTGTGAAGAGTGATAAAAGTCAGTATAAAGGTTATAAATGGGTAGTTGTAATTCGTAACCTTTTACGGAAATTTCTGGAACATTATTGGTCATTAAAGTTATACACTGTAAACTGTAATCGACTTAATATTCTCGATGAACTTTAAACATGATTTGGAATTTTTACGTTTGGCTTCATTTGGCTTACGAGTATAATATTTTAAAATTTATAAAACCGTCATTCGATTACTTATGTTAAAAAATCATTTAGATAAGAATCACTGTAGTATATAAGTTTATTATCGAATATGAGTATACCTATATAAATTTAACAGCCCTCAGCAAAATGTAACAATTGGAATTCATTTTAAATTAACCTCTTTAAATATTTTTAATTGATTGTTGAATTTTTTCCCAATTCCCTCAAAAAGACAGAATGGATTCAATGTTTCTTGTTATTGGTAGTGGTTTGTGCCGTTTGTAATTTTTTGCTGCTGTGTGATGTACAGCAATAAAACTTTAAAGTGCTTATTATTCATGACTTGTTAGATTATAAATCATGCAAGGATTTTTATTTCTTTTCTTTATGTATAGTTTTTGGTAAGACATCGACATATGTATGTACATCACTACAGCCTCATGACCAACAATGGAATAAAATTACTCGTCTAAATAAAATAAAAAAAATCAATGATTGTTACCATCCCTCCTATTGTACACATACAATTACATAATCTTCATTCCAAATGCATTGGCTGGTGGTTGAGGTGCTTTTGTTGTTTTATTTTTCCTATAATTAAATTAAATTTATTTCGGCTTTTTATTATTTATACAACATTCCAGACATCGCAATATTGATGATGAATATAAAAGGCGAATATTCACCAACAAGAAAAATTCTACTCACATAAAATTACACTGATTGGATGCATACATACAAAAACAGAAATTGAATATAATCGTTAAAATAATTTATGTGTCGATAACATATTGTTTGGTGGTTGTTAAGTTTAAGCGATCAATGCTAAATGTTGTGATGATATCAGTTAAAATGTAACACCATATCTGACGTTTATTCATGTTCATTGAATTTTTGTTTTCTATTTTTAACTGTTTCCCACATAATTTTTGAAAAGTAGTCATAAAATTAGTAAATTATACTTGATTGTGTTTTGCGAATATGAAGCTCGAATTTGAGCTCGATTTTAAAGTTAAGATTAATTGTTCTAGTAAAAAAGAACAATCCATCAGCTTAAAAACGTATTCCTTGCTCCTAAACCTTTAAAATTTGCCATACATTTAAAAACTGTATTTGAATTTGAGTTTTAAGAAAATGTCTGACATGAATAGTTTCACATATTGTTTTATATAATTTATGTAGTAAAACTGTTATCAAAGCCATGCTGAATGATTTTTTCCTCCTGGAGTGGTAGTCGGTAATGCTCTTCATTTGTATCTGGTGTACTTTATATATATACATAGTTTTGCAAGCTCTTGCTAATAAATATAAAAGAAAAGATAAATTCGAAGAATTTTACATAAAAAAGAAACGAATTTTAAATACATAACTTAGAATAATACCGACACGTTATTGCCTGTGCGCCCGTTCCTAATTTACAATTAACAATTAAGATTTAAATAACAGTTTTTTATTTTTACTTCAAACCATGTATTTCCCAAAAATTTCTCCAAATTTAATTTTAATGTCTTAATGCATTATTTACCAAACATACGTCGGACGAATCCCTGTCTCAATTGAGAGGGAACTTCTATTTAAACGATGTCAGCTCAGATATTTATTTTATTTAGGCTGGTCCAGTCTTCTGACCACGAATTCGATAAATATAATTGTCTAACATTCTTGTAGATGTAGATGATAAACATTCAATTGAGTTAATTTTTAATTCTAATTGATTCATCCATTTTCTCCAAATACTGAATGATGAGTGCACTTATTGACAGAAAAATAGTATACTTCAGAATTGGCTCCTCACTGGGTAACCCAAAAAAACCCACCCGGGTTTTTTTGGGTAATACATTAAAAAACGTATGTTTTTTGTTTAATTTTTATTTTTTTTTTCTAATAAACAAATTCAATTACATATTTTTAACTTATGATTTTATAAAATTCATTCTTTAGAACATAAAGAGGATAGGTGTTTCAAAAATTCATTTATTAAATTGTATACTTAATAATAAGGTAACTATAATAAATGTGAATAGATATGAAAAATTAAAAACAAAATTGATTAGTACAATATAAATAATTCACTAAATAATAAAAAAAATAAATAAATTCAAATATATAACTTTGCAATTTACCAATCTTGTGGTTCAGATCTTAAGTGCCGATAAATTTTGACTAGAGATAACGCCTTTTCGAAACCAAGGGTTTTTCAGTTTATTCCAAATTAAACCGTAGGTTGAGAAAATTCTTTCAATTGAAGCTAAATAAACAAATAGAATCATCGTCTTTTCAATATAAAACCAACATACAAATGGGTGAAAAAAAGTTAATTTTGTAATTGAATTCTAACACTTGAATAAAAAAACCCAAAAAAACTCACCTAAAAACCCGAAAAAACCCACCGGGTTGGTTTTTTTTTTTTTTAAAAACCCGGGTTTTTTCCAACCCTGACTTACTATGTAAAAAAAATCGTTAGACGTCTGATACGCAAAACGAATTATATTTTATGAAATTTTTTGTCAACTTTATGATGCACTAGGCACCTGTTGTTTGATTTTCGAACTTTTAAAAATTAAGGGATTGTCGAATTTACAAAAATTTTAGAAATTTATATTCGGATACGAATTAACTTTAAAAAAAATTAAAATTTACTGCTATTGCACATTTTCTTAAAACAATCTAATTCCTATAATGAACAACATTATCATTAAGGTGAAATTTAATTTTGATAAACTATTTTTTCCAATTTCATCGAAGTTAGTCTGATTGCCTGAACACGCCGGAAGAAAACGCAACTGAAGGAAAACAAGGGGCCTTGGGTCTGAGTGTAAAAACTGCTCCAACCTCAAGTATAAAGAAAATTGTATAAATCTTCTTAGTTCCTAACTGCTAGTCAGGACGTAGACAATTTTTAATACTTTGCTTAAGGGAAGGAATGATGTTTCTTGATCGAGGTTAATTAGAATTAAAATTAAAAAAGATTATTATCATTATTTTAGGAGTCTAGTTTTATCATTCTTTTTCATTTACTTGCCTAATGGGCAGGAATATTATTATTTTTTTTAAGCATTAATTAATATTGGGTATAGTTTTTTGCCAATATATATATATATATATATATATATATATATATATATATATATATATTCAGAGTGACGTGACTTTGCCCATCGTGAGACTATAAAATATAAAATCGACTACTAATCATCATTTATTTTATACAAATGTACATTTTGGATTATAATTTAAAACAAAACTAACATTTTATTTATTTTTTATCTTTTACGTAAAAGAAGTTGTACAGTTCTACTCGTTGAATAACATTTTAGCATATAAAACGGGATTAAGCTTAGCCAAAATAAATGTTAATCATAAAAGAATCCAATGCATTTAAATTCACAAGCGACGAACCTGATTTCCCATCTTATGGAGTTATATATAGGAGTATTAAACTTGTATAACTTCATTATAAACGTCTAGAAAATCCGTTTATATCATTGCGGACTACCCATACGAACAATACAATTTTTACGGCTCTCTACCATTTAATATTCATTAAATAGTAAGAATACATTTTTATAACCGGACTCAAATTAAATCACTAACCTAACAAGCAAATACCTTAATCTATAATGACTAAATAGTTTTACTTGATTCATCTCATCAACGTGCCGTTGTTACAACCTACCACATAAAAAAGTTTATATTTTAATTTGCATTTCAAATTCAAAGTCAAGACAATTACGAAGAATTAGAACGACCTGAATATCTTAAAACCGTATTTTTATATCTTCTTATTTTGCTTGCTGTTCTCTTACTCATTTAGTCATTGTGTGTTTGTATATAAAATTGAAAGTAATTTCTATGTTACATTAACGAATACAAGAATGTCTAAAATATACACATAGGAATATATCTAACTTCCCAAAAAACAAAAAAAAAATGTATCGTGTTTTATAAATATGTATTCATAAACTTGCATGCTAATTATTTAAATTGGTTTTCGGTTACACGAGAGATGAAAAAAATTGTAAAATAAGATAAAAAGTTTGAAGTAAGATTAAAGATGTAAAGACAAATTTATAACAAAGAGGTGCGGTGCATGAATATCCTAAAATAGAAATATGTACGATGAAATATAAAATGTGTTCAATCGACAATTTTCCAAATATTTTGTAATTTATCACGTCATCATATAAATTCTATAAGCAAACAAGTGCATCAAAATCGAAAATTTAAAATCAAATATTACATTCCGCCGAACCAGTTTTTCGGCTTCAAAAAATTAATAAAATTAATTTACTTTATGTTTAGAGGCCGAATATTTATAAAATATGTATTAAGAAAAAAAAAAATGTAGATTTGTTATTTGTACCGTATAAAATAGACCTTCGATCTTCATTTTCTTTCCATATGATCATCACCAAAAAAAAAAAAAATTAAATCCCATCAGAATCGAATAACAAAATTAATGTTCAATATGATCTTTAGATATACATACTCGTGTATGGGGTCTCATTTTAATATTTTGTATAATAATTTCAAAGAAAAAAAAACATTTTTAAAATCTGGTTATAAAACGGTTATTTTGTTTTCTTTTTATTTCCAAACGCTAAGATGCTTTAAGAGCCTAAACAACAAAAATTTAAAACTGTGTATTAGTCTGTAAGCTCATTTTTTTCTATGCATTGCAATCACAGGTAAAGAAAAAAAATATTAACAATGTCCAAGGGTTACGCGTTTATTCGTTTGTCTACATCTTTAATCTGTGTGTGTATGATCGAATTAAATGAATACAAAGAAAGAGGCGCGCGAGAGAAATAGAAAACGACGCGCAATGATTTCTTCTTTTTATTTTGTAGATATTTTTGTCTTGACGTTGTTGCTGTAAACATTAAAGTGTCGATTAATGTTTTACAGTTAGTTTCAGATTTTAGAAATATAAATAGAGAATAATAAAAAAATGTTATAAGTATATTTCAAGATGGTCAATGGACATTACAAACTCATATAAATATGTGTGGATGGATGACAATTAAGTTATGTGGAATTAAAATCTTATTATTTCAGTATGAGAAGTTGAATTGAATTGAATGAATGAATGTTGTCTTGTTTGTTTATTTATAAAATGAGGATAGATTTCTTAAGTTGATGATGATGATGATGATGAGGAATAAAAGGTCGTTAACCGCATTTGATTGCAGAATAAACTGTCTTTTGTTTCAGTGTGAAAATGCACACGTACAAAATATTGGTGTTTGGTGAATACGAGATCTGACCCAAATTTTATTAAAAATTAATTTATATTTATAAAATAAATAATTGGAATTTTTACAACGAAAATTACAATATTTTGACGAATATTATTCAGAACTTTAAATAAGAAGCTTTGTTTTTCGGAAATCTATAGTATTGTATGCTGAATGATTAGTAAAAGTGACATCGCTGATAGATTTGGAGAAAGTGAGCTTCAATGCTATTTTTAATCTTCATATTTGCGTCATATTTGGTGTAAAACATTTCTCAAAACAATATCGAATAATAAATCCATCATATTTATTCAATCCTGCAAATTATAAAATAAAATCCTCTTTCTTTTTTAAAAAATATATTTCCATTTAAAAATACAATATCTCGAGTAAAAATTCTATAAAACCATTTCCTAATAAATCATTTTTAAAAATTGATTTTCAAATTTTCTATATAAGAATTATATTTTTGTGTTCTGTTCCCCATCTGTGATTTTTCTATGTAATTCGAAATCCAAATAAGCAACAACAATACATAAAGTATAAAATTGATATCATAAAATAAAAATGATAATAGACACAAGTATACATTGTTACATTTTACATAGTTTAAGGAAAATTCTGTTATCGTATTATTTAATAAAAATGTATCGATTTTTTCAAAAATTGAGAACCATGGGAAGAAATTGTTTTCTGTTATTATTCTCCGTTCTGTCGTCTCAAAATAATATAATAATAATTTATGTAGAAGCAATCACTTGATATTCTAATACCAGTCGGCAACAACAGTCAGTTTAAATTATTTTCCTATACACACACATATATTATTAAGGTGGTTGAGTGGACGGTTTACGCTGATGTCCTCAAAATTTTTTTTCACTTTTTCTTGAGAAAATATTTAAATACCCTAAAATATTAGAAAATTTCAGTAATTTGTGAACCTGGATAAATTTTGTAGTTTTGTGAAGCGAATTCGCATTCCTGCCGATTTCTATTAACATTGTAGCATATGTAGCAAATAATATTTTGAAAAGTTCGAAATTTACAAACAAAAACTAATTTTTAGAATTTAACCGGTTAATGGCCTCTATAGTTATTACAGTTTTAAGGTCGAAATTCAGTCGAATTTCTGAACTATTTCTGGATTCTGACAAATTTAGGTATTTTGAAATGACCTGTAAATTTGAAAATTCGACAATTCAAAAATACATATATAATAATACGAGTAGAAATTAAAATGTGGAATCACATTTCTTTCGACTTAACGAAACATTTTTAAACAAATCGTTATAAAAATGAAACGGAGACAGTTCGGTTATTTTTCTTTCAGCGCTATAGATCTTGAGAAAGGACAGCGTTTATATTTTTCGCGTGGCAATTTATCCCAATAAACTTTTCAATTAATAAAACAGTTGTCAGTTTAAGTTGTAAAATATTTCATAACTTTCAAGATTACAAACCAAACTATATCTCCGAAATACATAAATTAAATTGTCGTTATGAAGAAAGCTAATTTTATAAATTATTTCACGAAATAATATGTCTAATGACAGTACACCTGGATATCGTACACAAGTTTTCATCAAATTATATCTAAATACATTTCTACAACTTTAATGAAGAAATCGATTCTTAAAATTAAATTAACTCAAAGTCTTTGAACCTTCAGTAGGTGGTATACATGAAGTATTTATAGGAACTTAACTCGTGTAGCACTCTCAGCTATATTACGTCGTATAACGTTTATAAATATAATCCGTCTGTTAGTTTAGTTAAATGAACATAAATATTTCCAATCTCGTACACGTATATAAATATTATAAGGACTGCAATCATGTGAAAATTTGTTTCCACCTTAAAAAAAAAAATAGAAAGAAAAACTGTTGAGTAACAATTTTTATCTAAAATTTAACATTGTATCATTTTATTTGTGTTTTCTTATTCACAATGTATATTATTTTGATTAAGGAAACGAAAATATTCCAAAATAAATAAATAAAACAGAAAGAATAAGATTAAATAAGAAAAACAAATTATTTCCATTAAATAATATTAATAAATAACAAAATCTTATAAATTCAATTCACGTTTTTTTCCTGATTCTGTTTTTTGTTATTCTCTGCTTTTGCCTGCTACCGTGTTTTATTTGGCCCCGTGTTGTTGTGTTAATAATCTTGAGATATCACATTGTCGTCGTTGTGAATGAAACACAAAAATAAAATATACATTAAAATTAAAAAAACAAAAATATCCACCTTAAGACGATACATTGAATGTAATGTTTTAAGACTATAAGAAAATGTACACACCATCAACAGCATCGCCATCCATATCGATACACCCGTAAAGTAAATAAATTTATTTATTTTGCTCTTCGTTGTTTGTTTATTTGTTTTTTGTGCTTGGTGCTGCTGTTTCATATCGAATAAAACCACGAAACTCTCAACATTTTCTTATGGTGCTGTTCTGTTGAATCGCTAAAATAAATATTGTTTTGCTGTTTTATTTTATGTACTTGTTTCTGAATTATTTAGGCGAGATGAGCGTTAGAAATTAATTGATTTTTTTTTTATTCGTTCTCGTCTTGGTATTTTTCTTATTTGTATTTGTTGTTTCTTTAAAGGTAAGCAACTATTAATCATGGTCAAATATTTACTTGATGGTTTTTCAAGGAAATTGATATTTTTGTAAATACGAATTTGAGAAATGGAAATTCCTATAGTCAAGTTTAGATCCAAGATCAACATTTAGCGCTTGTGTTATGCGTTACAAGCATCTCAATACTACAGTTATGAACACTTTGCTTCATCATGGCACTTTTCATAATACTAAGTTCGAAGTAGTTCAATAATTAGTTTGCTCATAGCCTCCTTTGGCGATAAGACCAACACGACTGTGGCTTCTAGAGGTTGTTCCAAAGGTGGCGAGAGAGCGTCTTGTGGCTGCTTGTAACGAATAAATTACTCACCAAAATGAAAGATTACCGTCACTTGAAAATTTTGTAAGCTAACTATCTAGTCTTGTTAGTCGGTGGACCATTCGAGAGTACTTTAGCCGAGCGGATTCTATATGCTCGATTAGTGTACTTAAGTTGGCTTCAACATTGCAGGACTGCACCTATACATTAAAGCAGTAGCTGGTCAAGAGTAGCTTAGACAACTTTAATTGGGTGGGAGGGGGGAGGGGGGGGGGGGTGTTTCAACTATCAGGCATAATGGTAAAAACAATCGAGTCCGAAATTGATTTAAAGAGTAATATCGTGCCAATTGAAACCCTAAAGGCTTCCAGCAGAGAGTCTTGTCAACTTGGTATATATGCTTCAATGTCTCAACCGCTAATCTTAGCAGCTCTATAGTTGTGAATTTTAAAGCTGACGATGAAATGATGTTGATCAGGAATGAAAAAGTTGATCCTTTAGTACTTTTTTCGGTCCTTTAGAAAATTAAAAGTACTTCGATACTTTTGAACAATATTTCAGTCCTTTCGAAAATATATTTATATTCAATTTTTTCTGTAAGCGTTAGGCAGTCCTATTCGAAGATCGAATCATTTTTCGTTGAACAACTATTCGAATTTCGACTAAATTCAATCCTAACCGCCAGGACGACCGAATACCGACGGCAAACAACCGTAATAAAATAACGCCTTTTCCTTGTATTTTTGGTGGGCAAGGATAATGGTTTTGTTCTTTTAATTGTAACTTGTGAGCGTTCAGTGGGAGGGAAATATAGTTGTATCTATATTATATTACTTATAAATAACTAAAATGGATAAATCATGATACAAAAAACACTTTGATAAAAAAATTTTGTCCATTTATAATGTTAGTGCGATGTTTTCAATCAAATTAAATTTAATTAAATCCGAAAATTACTTCAAAGTTAGAGAAACACGTAATTCAAATGTAATAATATATGTGGGCTTTGATTTTCAAGTCAACTTGAATCTGTTTTTTGTAAAATTAATTTTTGTAAATTTATTGTAAATTTTTTAATTTCTAATCTGCTACCGCCGTTGTGGTTTATCGATAAGGAAAGCACAGCAAGACTCGGGAATTGCGGTCTATTTGGAAAATGCAGAGATTCAAATGTGGGAAATCCTGATGCAATAATTCGAGATGAAGATGTGGACTGCCTAATTGAAATGAATGGCTGGTGCTGTGATTCCGGCGGTAAAGGACAGTGTAATTGTCATATTATGTTATCCAAATCTTTTGGTGCATCTCTGGTATGAATGAGCTCATGCTCAAAACAGAATGTGCCAAAAGCTTCAAAATTATAATAAATAAATAAATACAATAATATGTCATACTATATACGAGCGGATTTGGTTTTCTCTAATTTTGAAGTAATTTTCAGATTTAGTTAAATTTAATTTGATTGAAAACATCACACTAATATTATACATATGTGAAATTTGTATATACTTATGTATTAGTGATTTTATATCTTGATGTGGATAGCCTCTAATTCTTAACAAATTCATATATGTCTCTAATGCTTCACAAAATCAGCATTTATCCTTTTAACTTAAACCCTCCGAAAGAGAAAAATGTTTAAATGCCTTTTTGTTACTTTTAGTGATATAAAAGTGAAAAGTCGTCAGTTAAACCTAGGGTCAAACGACCAAAATGAATCCAAATTTTCCATCAAAATTCAGCTAACTCCAATCGTTTCTGAGACATTTTTTAAAAAATTTGTCTATTTCCACAAATTTTTACTGTCGCATTGTTTTCTTTTGTCCATATCCTTCAGATTCGTTTTTTGCCTACCTCCAAAGCAAAGCTGTAAAAAAATTTTGATTTAATTTTGTTAGATGTGGTTTTATCTATATCCGTGCGATTTGGTCTATATCCGCTAATATTTTCTTCACTTCTATTTTTTGCCCATATCAGTGAGTTTTGCAGTATCCTTGAGTGATGCTCCCTCAATATCAGCAAGATGTTCAACTTATTTAAGATTAAATCTCCTGACATCAACATCAAAAAATGGAAATACAGAGATACGCTCAACAAACAATTTAATTTGGGGTTCCATCGTCCTGCGATAAATAGAGGCACACATTCTAAATAAAAATTACCTAAGGCAAACTGTTTAGAATTTTCAGCTTTGATATGCAAAATGTCTTCCAACTCCTTTAAGCTAACAATTCGAACTTCTTTTATAAGCGACAATTTTGAGTGTATAATTTAAAGGGAAAGGTTCATGGTGATAAAGAAGTCTTAAATTTTTTTTTTTACATATTAATTCGAAATATATAACAACTTTTACATTTTTAAGTATGAATCTGTTAGTGACCGCGAACGTACTCACATTGCAAATTTGAACAGAAATTTTCGAAAGCGGCCACAGCAATATACAAGATATTGACTCTGCGCATAGCGTTTTGGGAAGGAATTTTAAAAACAAATTTATATCGGCTAAAATTTGTTCCAGGTGCAATACACATGCTACATTTAACTATGGAATTCAATCTCGTTTATATGACCATCGCGAGCACGTTTGCAGCGACCGATTGTTGAGCCAATTTTCCACCTCCAGCATAAAATCCACACCACATGGTCACTTTTTGTGGTTGTAATGGAGTCTTTTGAACCACGTGTGGGTTTGTTACTGTCCAATGACGCATATAGTATGTTGCTTATTGACAAAGTCATTAAACCAAAAATGAGCTTCATCACTGACGATGATTTTTCGATAAAATTCAGTTTCTCCAAACTTTAGCAAGGCCCAATCGGAGAAGTTTCAGCGCTTCAAATGATCAAGAGGCTTCAGTTCTTGAGGTTATTTAATCTTGTAAGGGTGTGAGCCAAAAACTTTATGCAAAATTCGCCACAATATGTTTTGAGAGATTCGCAATTCCTATAAACGGTGTGGAATCAATTGATTTGGCTCATTTTGAACTGAAGCATTTAAGGCTGCGATATTATCGGTAATTCGACTTCGAAAATTGAAGTAAGCGCTCTTAAAGTTGCGACCATCGACTCAGAATTGCGGTAGCAATTTTAAATATTTTCCAAACGTTGCTCGTTCGTGAACTTCACCATGATAAAAATGTTTACCTTGACTGACGTTTTCACGTTAACGGGTGCGTTCGAAATGTTCAACGGTGTGGTCGTTTTGATATACAATCAAGTTATGCATTTTTGACAGCAAATGATTGTATGACATCTGGCAAATCGTTGCAATTTCGTGTCTACACTAGCAACTATTCGAATTTTAATGGTATAACCCGATGTTAATGGCAGTTGGAGAGTAGGTGGAGAGAAATAGATTTTAGAATTTTGTTTTATATTATTATTTTAATAAACATTGCTTGCTTGATGTATGATAAAAATTAGTATTCACAAAAATCGAGGATATACACAAAATCGTAACGACATAGACAAGCCTTTTAAGAAAAGTTGGTCCAAAACTCTTAAATTTCAAACTCAAATAGTTAAAATACTTTTTGAGTTTGAAGCATTGTACTTCGTAATTAAGCTATCTTCTAACAAATCTCAGGAACATCTTTAACTTTCCAGCTAACTTAATTTAACTTTCAAATGCCGTTTTCTCCAATAAAGGGAAAATGCATATAAGGGCAAGGATAATTCTGAGCCGACGATATGTAAACACATCAAAAAATTATAAAGTATTTAAATCCCAATTTAGTCCTCTGTTGCTCAACATTTTAGTACTTTGGAATTTATGCCAATTTCATCCCTGGCTTGATCAGATCGTTGCAGATTTTGCAGCCAGTTGTTCATCTATACTCGCCGCATACGATGTCATCGCCCTAAGAAAATTTAAATTTCTCTTTAAATGATATGCTAATGTAGTGCTTACGACAACTTAGTGACGGCCATTATCTTCAGTATAATTAATATTATTTTGTACAATTACAAAACATCAACAGTTTTCACTTACTTAAAAATAAAAAAAACAAAATTTTTATTTTTGAATTTATTTATTTTTATTTATTTAAAATTACAACTAGTTTCGATCTTGTAAAGATCATCTACAGGTAATTTTTGCAATAACTATCCATTGCAAAAATTACATGTATAGATGATCTCTACAAGATCGAAACTTGTTGTAATTTTAAATAAATAAAAATAAATAAATTCAAAAATAAAAATTTTGTTTTTTTTATTTTTAAGTAAGTGAAAACTGTTGGTGTTTTGTAATTGTACAAAATAATATTAATTATAAAATGATCACTTATGTCACTCCGCTTGAAAATTTTTTTTTTTTTTTAAATTTTTAATATCATTACCTACAGATTGAATGAAACGCTCTCTTATACGAATTGTTTCAAAATACAGTCCTGGCTCTATCAATTTGGTATTTACATTTTTTAACTAACTTATTGATTTTTAAATTATTGAGTCAATAAACTAGAATATTGAGTTTGGATATATACATTTCGGTGAAATGGAATATTAACAGAACATAGCTTGTGACTGAGAGAGTTGCTAACCATGGCGCGAGAACCGATCGATTATAGACGTTTAAAACGTTCATAATGAAGGAACGGGTATGTTAGCCCGACCGACCCGAATTATTCTAACTTAATCTAATTTATTTTACCTTCCTAAAAGAGTGAGGGTTGAGGCACTTCATTACAAAATAAATTGTATTGTTACGTCTGAAGTTGGAATTTATTCAAACTACCATTATAATAGTCAGTTTTGATCAGGATACTTAATATTTTACGTTATCGCAGAAAGTACGTTCATTACAAAATATGTATTCCAAAAATTTGAAAAATTCATTCATTCAGGGTCCATTATTTTTGTAATACTTTTTTTTGAGTGAATAACTGGTGTTAATATACAACAGTTAGCAACAGTTTGTGATCTAATCTAATTTATTAAATCAGTATTACCATACAAATTTCACAAATTTCTTTTAACACGAATTTGACACTTCTTTCGATGTTATATAAATAAAACAAAATAATTTTATTTAATTTTGGTCATTGTTTTTTTTATCAAGAAAACCAAATCTTATGGTTTTGTATCCAAGTATTTCTAAAATAGCAAAGGCACGCGCCAATATCCATTTTTTTGTAAGATAAATCTTAAATTTTATTGTGTTTTACAGTTGAACCGTGGTCAACTATTTCTCACCACTTTTAATTCTTATGTAAATACACATAATACATAAAATTATAAAACATGTTAAATTGTTACACGAACGAACATACAAAAAATAACTAAGTAACAATAAATTCTTAATTGGTGCCAACCACTAAACGAAACCGTACTGGTTTCGCCCAATAAATAATAAGTCTCAAGTGGCTCTCCTCAATATAATTAAGATAATTGGATTTGCAGACTAAGTTTATTTTAGTTCGACTACTAAATACAATATATGTACAATGAAACTTCAAATCAGATTATAGCCGCACATAATTACACAGTTCCACCTGGACAATTTTTAAATATTTTACTACAATTTACAAGAATAATTTAGTTGGTTTATAACTAAAAGTAGTGTTCATGTTTTATAGTTTTTCAAGAATATCGTGCCAAGTGCGTTGCGTGCTTCAAAACTTTACACATTTTAGCATTAGTATATTAGTTCGTTGTGATTTAATTTACAAAATTACACTATTAGCTCATATATGGAATTACTTTACATGTACCAACACGAAGATGTAAAGTATCAAAATTTATAACTTAAATTATATAATTGGTTACAAGAGTATTTTTTGTACGCGAGAATTCTGATTAATTACAAACATTCGTAATAAATAAAGGGTTTATATCCCTGGTCACTAAGGTCATAAACTCTGAAAACATAAACCAACACAACACAGAAGAGACGAAATATATGAATTAAAAGTAAATTAAATATTTATTGATTGTCGAAATAAATAAAATTTGCTAAGTGAAAAGTTTTATTGTAGTTGGTGTATTATATACGAGTAGTTCTTCTCGTTATTTGTAAATATGTAGTATGTGAGAAAGCAATTTTCGAATTTCTGCTTGTTCTTGATTGATTTATTGGAATTGATTGTATTCAATGGTATATAGCTAAGGTTTTTCAGGCTCGGTCGAATTTTTGGTTTTGCTTTTCGGTTGTAATGAATTTAATTAATTATTTAAGAGACTGGCTGATAAATATGAGTATAATTCTCTTATTTACGTGCTACACTATCCGATTTTTACTATATGAATATATTTGGTGATTCAATTAGAATTAATTGTTTCTGTTAACTTCCGATAACTGCATTAATAGTGCCCATAGAATGTCATTTTTCAATTGCTGTTTCTTGCCACCCATTCCTAATAATTGAATACTATGGAAGAATGCCTATAAGTAATCATTCTAAAGCGGCAATCTTTTACATGCAAACCTCTTCAACCTCTCAATCTAATATAATCAAAAGATGTTTTATTGGATTTTACCTTTAAGCCATAATAATCTTTTTGTATATAAACACAGACTAAATTAGATTTTTGTTTATATTTTTTCTACACAAATAGTGACGGCACGTGCTGTGCCGCGTATACTCAACAATTTCGTATTTGGATTGTCTAACTATATCGTTGTCTAAACATAATAAATTCGTGTAAATTGTATACATAGCATCTTTAAGATTTTATTATATCTTATTACATATTCGAAAATGGATTATAAACATAAAAATTACAACATACTTAATTTCGGTGATGAGAGAATACAAATAATGAGTACTTATATTACGTAATATTATTGTTTGTGTTTAATGTTCACTATCAAACAAACACACAAGTGAAAATGAAAAGTGCCAACATAGAGTTCTTTATTGTTTGTAGTTAAAAAAAATTGTTTATTTCTTATCAATTCAACAGGAAAATGTGTTATAGAACGATAAAATTTTGAGTTTAACAATTTATACAAAAGCATAATGTTTCTTATGTACGAGTTTTTTTTTTATGTACACGCACACAATGTTGGCAAATTTATCGTCGAATTTTGTATAATATTTTAGGAGATTTCGAATGACTCCACGGCACATAGTTCTAACATCTATTTCTGTATTTGTGGATTACGACGAGATGAATGTGAAATGATGAATAAATAATTTTCTGTTGTGCTTGTGTTGTGCTCTTGTACGATATGACGAACAGTATTCAAGAAAATAAAGTTTATGTACGACTATGAGCATATTTTGGATTAAATATTTTATATGTACGAGTGATATATAAGAGATTATAATGGAGATTAATTCCAGTTTGCATTTAAATTAGACAAAACAAATACGATTTTATTGTGTTTTTGTGGTGTAATTTCTTTTTTTATCTTACGCTTTTGCACATTCCATAAGAATATTTACACAGGCACGATCTCTGAGACTTTTAAGCTGGGAATATACGAATACGATATGATTGCAATAGATTGGAATGTGGACGGGATTTTAATTTATGCAAGATTTTGTTTATTGAAAACAAATACGTTTTTGAAATGATTTGTATTAATGCTGATGGATACTTATACTTAATAAAGGGGGTAACCAGCCAATCAGTAAGAATCCTTACAGAATTTAACGAAATTATTTCCTTACAAAATATTTGACATACCGGTCACCGAAACCGTAACAACTGACAAATACAGTATATTAAAATTCTGAGGTGAATAAAAAAATTTATTATTTTTAAGAAAAGTGTGCTTGGAAAATTTTGATGTATTCTGACAGATCCTTCAGTTTGCACGTTAATTTTCGCTCTACAGCTGAACTGAACGTAAAGTTCTTAAAGATTCGCTGGTCAATAACATGCACTTTCTGTATATCGCGTTCTTACCTAAAGTTGTTACTGATTCGCTGGTTCCCTCATAAGCTCGAACTTTTGTTTAAATGCTACGCTTTCCTATTACGTGACAAGCCAACCTGTGTTATGCGTTCTACGGTTTTTTACTTAATTTTGAATTTTGGGAACTAAGAATTGTTTATCGGAATATTTGTTTCTTCGTTTTATTTTTTAAATGCAAAAAATTCAAGCAACTGCAAAAATTCATTTGCATCCAATTCAAGAACATCTAAAATAATTAAATTGTGCTCCCTATTGAACATTTTTTTCTAAACAATTTTATTTTTGGGATATATTGATTCCAAATAAATAGCTGATTCAACTTAAATACATAGTCCACCAGAATACAAATCTCATTTTTTTTTTTTTTTTGAAAATTCAGATTTTCATTAAATTTAAAATTTGAAGTAAAGCTTTTAATGCATGCTGCTTTAAATTTCCAGTTCATTTAAAGAAAAAATACCGGAAAGTGTAGCCCTGGAAATTTAATTTAAGCCACACAAAATATTTTTCGCCTCTAAGCTAAGCCTAGCTAATCAATATCTTTGTTTTAATTTGGGGAAAAACGCAATTTTCCAATATTTATATACGAACAGACGGATACATAAATGAATAGTTGTTTCGTGATGATTAATTTTGGAAATATTAATCAACCAGCGTCATACATAAATTTAAATCAATTTGTTTCATTTGCATATAACATTCGACTCTTAAGCTGTTGCATGTACCCATATTATAAAAATACATAAAAAGGTTTATGTGCAATTTTTCATTTTATCTTACTTAGATTATATTCTGATGAATTAATTAAAAATCAACAATGTTTAAATAAAGTCTTGCATACAAGCATTTTCTTGTTCGTCTTGATTGATTGAGCGGCAGGTAGAAAGAGAGACAGGTACAAAGAGGTTAATTTTTAACATGAGTATTCATCATGTTCATCTTGAGAAAACATTAAGTTTTTTGTTAATTTGTTTCTGTATGTACCTAACCGAGTTAGATTTGGTTTTGCTACAGAACAACAAAATCTAATTTTCTTTCGTTTTAAGAACAATGAAAGCTGCAGGCAAAAGTCAAACAAAAATATTGTTTTTTTTTCTTAACCCTTTGGCGGCGTGCGGTGAGAACAATGTGATAATTAATTTGGGCATCTTTTTTTTTTGTTTGTTTCCGATGTAATTACGGCACATACATATGTATGTACATATGTACTGGAAGTGAAAATTTGTGTTTGCGTTGGCCTCAATTATGGAAAATTGTTGTATTCTAGAAATATTAACATTTTTGTTTTTGTTGAATTTGGAAAGTCACCAATTGTCAACCTAAATGTGTGTATGTTTTTAATCGGAAATGATTTATTATAAGCAAACAGCAATATAGTTTTTGTATATGACTATTACCAGCTTCCGGTATTTTTTTCTGTAGTTTTGTTGATTTTGTCAGCTTTTTTGTAGAAAAATAATTGGTGTGGTGTTTTTTGATGATGATGTTTCGATTAAATTTTTTTGTTTATTTTGAAGGCAATTAGAGTTGCAACTGGAGCATTTGATGGTTGAAATTTGTGTTGTTGAAATAAATTAACGGTTATTAGAGAAAATAGTTGTGGACAAAACAATTTAAATTATAATAGGTGGTAAACAGTTACGTATATTTTATTGTTACACATAAATATTTGTAGTCTGTTGGTTTTACAATTTACATATTCGTCCTTCTAAGTAATATTGAACTCAGATTTCGTAATCTTCTAGGGCGTCTTAATATATTAAATCTGGTAGCTTCGTTTAACACATTTAATTAATTATATTTGGTTTTCTTTATCTTTGCAGGTAAAATTGAAATTATTATTATACCATCAAACATCAACAAGAATTGTATAATGAGTAAAAATAATACAAAAACATATGGTTCTGGTAAGAATAAATTATAACAAATCCAAGCAAAACAAAAAATTAATTCTGTTATAACTGATTTTTAAATTAAGATAATTAAATTTTAAGTTTTTTGTTTGTACATTACAAATATACAATTTAACCGAATTGATATTCAGGTAGTTTGAATGATATACGGAAATGATATTCATAATTTATGATTAGTATGGTCTGTAATATTATGTTTAGATTTTTATTTAGATTTTTTATGAAAAATTATGTTAAAATTGGTTTTCAGTGATTTAAAATATTTTTTCTATTACGCCATGTTTATTGTTATTATGCTAATAGGTCAAAAATAATATAAAATACGCATGCAACGAAAGCTTGGAAATGCTGTTTGAAATTCTTGTGTACCTTCTTGGCATGTGTATTGGTTCTAAGTTTTAATGCATCCATCAATCTGTTGTAATATATTTTAGAAATATATTTATAATGTGTAATGTCAATATTGTTTATAAAAATGATTGATTGATAAGTATTAAAAGCAATATAGTATAAATGAACTTCTCCGTGTGTACAAATATAAATAGATTCATACATATATCCATAATTCAATATTTATATTTAGACAAACGCTTTATTGTTGTTTTAAGAATGGTTTGGTGTTGTGCGGTTCTTAATCGATAAAATAGTATATCAAATCAATCATATAAAATTAGCTTGGTGAGTGTAGGTGAAGGCGATTTGATTAAAATTGATGGAGTGTGGATTTTTTTTACTTTAATTGTGATTTCATGTGGTTATTAATTGCAAACTATAATTTATCTTTTATTCTCAAACAAGTAAAATAATTTTTAACGATAATATCAACCTTCGTTAAAGGGTTGAATTTAGATATTATGTTTAATAGTATGCCCGACGATAAGTGGCTATTGTCTGGGTGGAGTTCACCTGAAGTTTAGCGGTTCGATCTAAATTTGAAATCGGCTCTTCATTATTTCATATACAAAACTGAATACTGACAGATTAGAATTATATCAAAGTAAAGTAATTTGTAGGTATATATTTGTATGTACGAGTATGTACATATGTTCCTATTTTTTTTTTTTTTTTTTATAGTGGGGTATATTTGTATGTACGAGTATGTTGCCTGATCTAGACGTATAATATCATAGCTTAGTAGTTTCTTGGTCTGTCCCATTCCAGTGGAGGACTCCCAGTATATCTTCATTTGTCTCAGTTCCCAATTCCTTATGCCATTTGCCAGATGGTTCTTGGAGTAACCAATACTAGGCTCGGGCCCCAGGAAAGAGCACTCCGCTGCCTCCTTTGCACAGCGGTCTGCCGCCTCGTTTCCCTGTATATCAGAATGGCCAGGGGACCACAAAAGGGTTACTTTATTCTCCCTGCTGAGTTCTAGAAGGTTGCGATAGCAACTCCAGATAATCTTTGAGTAGAAGACAGATGCTCCTATGGCAAGCAATGCTGCCTGGCTGTCCGAGATCACGTAAATCTCGGTTTTCCTATATTTTTTTGTGAGACATCGAAGCACACATACCTCGATTGCAAAAATCTCTGCTTGGAAAGCTGTGGGGGTTTTACCCAATGGGATACAGAGTTCGATACCCGCACCTGTGCCCACCCCTGATTTCGAACCGTCAGTGTACCATATGGAGGCGTGACGGGGTAAGGAGGAGATGATACTCCCAGCTTGTTCTCTGTCGGGTATCTCTATCGTGAAATTCCTCCGGCAGTCAATAGTTTTAACCATCACGTCTGATAGTTGAATTATTTCCTCGTTCAAATCCAATTTCTGTAGGATACTATTATGTCCTGGTTTAATGGTTTTAATTTGAGACGTTATTTTTAGATTGACTGCTCTTGAACCAGCTACTTTTTTAAGGTGCAAGTGTAGCGGTGAGAGCCCTAGTAGCTTTTCAAGAGCAGCTGTAGGGCAGGTTTTCATTGCTCCCGTTACACTTAAACAAACTAATCTCTGAATCCTATCCAATATAGAGCAGGCACCACTTTGCTCTGTCTTAGGCCACCACACAAACGCCGCATAAGAGATTATTGGTCTTACGATGCTTGAGTATAACCAAAGCGCCATTTGGGGATTCAGACCCCACGTTTTGCCAATCATCCTTTGGCAAGAGAAATGCGCCCTATTTGCCTTGTTTGTGATATACATATTTTAGAAACGGGTTCCATGTCAGTTTCTGATCAAGTATCACTCCCAGGTACTTAACCTCTGTCGCCATCTGGAGAATTTCCCCATTTAGAGACAGATGTGGGAGAATTGTTTTCCTCCGATTTGTAAAGAAAGTGCAAATAATTTTGCTGGGGTTCACTCTAAGGCCCGTCTCAATACACCAGTCGCTTACCAACTCGAGGGCATATTGCATACTTTCCGCTATTGTACTCTCGAATTTCCCCCCGACCATTAAGACTAAATCGTCCGCATAGGTGATATTCGAGAAGTGAGAGTTTCTTAATCTTCTAAGTAGTTCATCCATCACGAGTAGCCACAAAAGGGGTGAGAGAACTCCCCCCTGGGGACAGCCCTTAGTAGCCCCAATCGTGATGGTATTATTACCGAAGGAGGCCGTTATCCTCCTGTTCCTAAGCAAATTAATTATCCACCCTATGGTGGAGGAGTCTATTCCCCTTGCCTGTGCTTGTTCTTGAATCATTTCGAACCTGGTATTGTCAAAAGCCCCTTGAATATCAATGAAGGAGCATAACAAGACCTCTTTATTCCGAAGTGTATCTTCGATGTTTGTTGTCAGCTCGTGAAGTGCTGTTTCTGTCGATCTCCCATTCTGATATGCATGTTGGCTGGGGTCTAAGGGATGCCTTAGGAGGGCATTGGATCTAATATGTAGGCCCAATATCTTCTCCATGGTTTTCAGAATAAATGATGTGAGGCTAATGGGTCTATAAGACCTGACGTCCTCTGCAGATCTTCTTCCAGTTTTCGGGATAAAAATCACCCGCACCTCCCTCCAGTTTCTTGGAACATATTGCAAGCTGTAGCTGGCTCTAAGGAGTCTCATTAAATAAGGCAACAACATTTATAGGCCTCGCTGTAAGAATGCAGGATATATAAAATCCCCTCCCGGCGATTTAAAGGGACCAAAGGAGTTAACGGCCCATCTTATATTTCCGGGAGTGAATACATCTTTTGAAAGCCTGTAAGCTTCCCTTGGAACCAAGTAGGGATGCACGCTGTCTGCATCGAGGTCTACCTGGCCTTCAAGGACCGTACACTCTGGGAAGTGGCCTCTCACCAGGCATTCGAGAGTTTCCTCCCTGGATGTGGTTGTCTCTCCATTCGATTTCCTTACGGATCCCAACGGATTTCTGTGGTCCAAGGAGAGTACCTTCTCGAGTCGGCAAGCCGCAGGCAGCCTATCTATTTTCCCACAAAAGTCTCTCCAGCTCGATCTCTTGCTTTTCCTAAGAGCGACATTATACTGGGTAAGAGACATTCGATAGGTTGTCCAATCGTTTGTCCTCTTAGCCCTGTTGAAGAGTTTTCGAACCTCACGTCTTTTGGTTTCCAGGGTATGGTTCCACCAAGGAACGTCCCTTGTCCCCCTGATACGAACCAGGGGTGAACTTGAGTGGTAGGCATCAATGATTGCCTCGGTTACATTGCTTGAAACTCTATCAAGAACCTCAATAGAGTTGATATTGGTCTGTAGACCGGTTAAGTTATCACAAAGTCTTTCATTGTCGACTGGCCAATTAGTACGTTTTGGTATTCTTACCACCGACTCGTTTTTTGCAGGGGTTTTAATATCAAACCTGATATACATGTGATCCGAGAAGGATGCTTCCTTTGATACATGCCAATCCAGAATTGTACCAGAGGGACCCATGTCAGACAGGGTAAGATCTAGCACCTCCTTCCTGACTGCATTCACCAAGGTCGCGTCGTTCCCTTTATTATTAATGATAATATTATTTGTTAAACAAAATTCAAAAAGTTGCTCACCTCTGATGTTGGTGTCGCTGCTTCCCCAGACTGTGTGGTGTGAATTTTCATCGCAGCCGATGATGAATTTTTGGTGATGAGTCGTGCAATAATTAACGAATCTCTGTACCGGTTCTGGAGGTGGGTCGTTTTCGTCCCCGGGAAAATATGCCGAGGCACAGTTGAGCGGGCTTCGGCCTCCTTTAGGTAGAAGCGTCTCTATCGAGATCGCTGTTATGTCACTGGAAATAAATCCGTTAATGGAGAATATGTTAAGTGTCGAGCGACAGAGAATTGCTGTCCTTGGCCTGTCCTCTCCCGTGTTGTAAATTAGCTTACCTGTTTTACTCGGCAAACCTTTGATTTTTCCCTTGTGGGCCCACGGCTCCTGAATGAGCGCTATGTCCCAGTTCTTTGTTAAGAAAAGGCGGCTTAGATTACAAGTGGCCGCCTTGGATCTATGGAGATTTATCTGCACAAATCTTAAGGATGTGTGGTGTGTTGAACCATGCACCATCTTACTATACCTTATCCTTGGGCTCTGAAAAGCCTTGTTCTCCCTTTTTAGGGTGTGATTGTGCCACCCTGTCCCTTGGGCTTAAGCCGTGGCTTTTCCCCTTTTTACCTTGGCTCGGTCTTGGCCTTGCCACACCTGATGTGCTAGGCCTATTTGTCCCGCCATGCTCTGAGGTATCGCTAGCGCGTACCACGTCTTTCGCTGCTGCCATCTTTGGTGGTTCCGGTCCCCTCCGCTCGACCCCCCTTGTGGTATACCCATCCCTAGTTTTTTCCTTCTTAGGGCGAAAGTGTACGGCGCCGAACATCCAATTTACTCTATAGTTGGAGCTTTTGAGGATCTCCGTTGTTTTGTGAGAAACGGACATGGTCACCTGGAGGAGGTCGCCCTCCCGCTCCTTCCTCGCCACAACCCTCCAGTCCGCTCCTCTCAATTCTTTATTTTGAATTGTCAATCGGCGAAGTATCTTTTCATCCGTCTCCTTGCCGCAACGTGTCAAGTATACGAAGAAGATCTTGGGGCGAGGAAGCTCGTCTTCCTTGACCACTTTGATGGTTGCCCCCTCCCATAGTTTTAATTTGGGTATGACGGCTGTAAGCCACGCCGCCGTGTCCTCGTCCGCACAGTTGACAGTTAGCCATCCGTTCCTAGTACGGCAGCCCAGGAAGTTGGGGCTGACTCCGTCTAGCGGCAAATCTGTCTCCGTTTCCATGATGGCATCCTGAATTTGCAAGATCTGGGCGATACCCAGCTTGACATCCGGGAAGCCTTGGTCGATGATTTCCAACCTGATAGATTTGACTGTTTGCTGTGGCTGGGTACGGTCGTATCTCTACGATCCACACTCGCCACAACCTGGGGGATGACTCCCGTTCCCTCTGGTGAGGGGCTGGACCTCCTCTCCCGTTTTGGTGTTTGACCTTTAGGGGTAGATCCGTTTGACCGGCTCCGCTTATTGGTTCTATTAGGATCATTAGGATCTCTGTCCTTTATTTTTGTTCGGCACTGTTCAACGGCGACATCGTGAGGCACACCTGACTGTTTTAAGTGGGCCAGGCGCTTCCTTGCGGCACCGCTAAGGCGTGTCCTTTTTTTGTTTTCAAGCTCAAGGCCCGCGAGATTCTCTGTAACCTCTGTTGTTGTTGATGTTGATTGGGTCTCAACTTGTACTGGCAAATGAGTGCCATGAGTCGGTGAGCCAACCACGGTGTCCATGCTAGAGCAGTTGCTCTCGTTATCTGAAAAAGTTATTTCGGTAGCAGGGCCTTGTAGGTCCTTGTCATCTACCGAGACTGGTGCGTTTAGAGGAGCACCGCCCTCATAGTTTTTTATTTTATTTCTGTCCATACATTAGATCTTGTTTGAGGAAGGAAGGTCCACCACAGCAGCGCCTCTTACTGTGGTAAGGCTAAATTGAAACCGGAGGTCGCCAGGTATCCGGAGTTCCGTGCTAGAGACCAACTAACCCATGATCATTCATCCCTCGGCGCACGTGTCTCACCTTGGATTTGGGTTTTTTATCAAGGTTATTTCTTCCTTTAGCGTCGTACTTTAGCCTGTTGTTCTGGTAAACAAAACAGCAGTTACCGGTGGTCACCACGGGGAGGTAGTATGTACACTGGCGAACCACGATTAGGTTACCCTTCACGCGATCGCGAGCCCCAGGCAGGACTGCCTAAAACATGACCAGAACAGCCTGCCGGAGCTCACCCTGCTGAAGGTTACGGAGCTGGTAGTTACTACACAGCTTGTTCCCCCCTTCACCAGACGCCAAGACCACCATGTTCCTATTTAATTTCAATTATTGAATCGCAAGTCATCATTAGCCCCATTACTTATTATGTTGTTCCTAGAATAGAAACTACATTTCCACCACATTGTTGTTTGCTGATTTTCAGTCTTATTTAGTAAAGCCAGTGTTTTTCCATTTAAACAAATGTCTTGGACATGTGATTATGTTTACAATATAATTGAAACTTTTCACCATTTTGGCTTTTCGGGAATTTCAATATTTCTTATAACTTTGTGAATTTGAATTTCAAAAAATGTTGTTGATACGGTTTGCTATCTTGTCAGCGTAGAGTTACACAGCGTTGGAATTGGAGACTAAAGTTGAAAATTACACAAGTTTCATTGTTCGAATTATGTAATTTATGTACGAATATGTTACACCGTAATTTATGCAAAAACACAGTGTGAATTAACCTACTTACACTTTTTTAATTACTCTGAGAATTTACACCTGTGTACGCATTTTATTATTCCAAGAGAAAGATATACTAAATATTACTTTTAAGACTATATAAGGTTTAGAATATTATTATTTTTTCAATGTTCCCTAAAAAATTAAAATTAAAAAGATTTAACTAAATTAGATCAAAACAAAGACGGCAGAGTACAAAGAAAAAGGATTTAATCGTTTTTGTGATACCCTACTTTTTAAGGACCGACATTTTGTTGGATATCATTTTAATGTTGTTTTTGTACATACTGATTTGGAAACCATTTGTAAATATATCATGAGGTCAAGTTCTATTGATAATTATTTGTACATAGGTTTATATTTGTATGGTATACATACCATATAATATGTGTGAGTTATATTGTAAAAACTAACGAGTCATGCAACATACCTACATACATATATACGTATTTTTTGTTCTTTCCGGGTGACTTATCGTGATGTATACAATTTTTTTGGTTGGAAATTCACCGGACCATCATCACTATTAAAATCTATTTCTAATATCTAATACATAAATCAAGGTAAATAAAATAACCTGATGACATGGTGGTTTTTGTTTAATGCTGCACAGTATGTTCTTGAACTTTTCTATTAAAGTGTTTCGTTTCTTTCGTATTTTAATTTAAAATTTATTGTCTTTTTTGTATTTCTTATTTCTCTATGATTGCGCAATAAATTCAATTACGAAGACGGTAAATACATAAAAGTAGAAGAAGAATATTTTAATTTAATTTCACTGTTAGAATTATTATTTTGTAGTACTATACAGTAGTACAAGCTGAGTCATATGATTCCTAGTTGTGTATAACGTACTGAAGGTTACGACTATATATTACATGCTATGCACTATATTTATGAAACCGATCTATTCATTCCTTAAAGATTGTTTGACCGTCCCAATTGAAGGATAGGTGATCGAACAAAATCAGTTGGCGACCTTGTAACTCATGCTGTAAATATCAAATAAAAAATTGAAATTTAATTAATCAGCATAATTCACGTTTTTATTTACTTATACAAGCTCGTGAATAACAAAAATATTAATGTAAAAATACCGTTAATTAGATTTTATATAAATCATCTTCAAGGTAACCAAATAAATATTTTTTTGTTATTATATGGATGATCATTATAATTTTGTTGGTGTGTAAAAAGAGTAAAGGTCTTTTGTATGTCCAATGATTCGGGCATAATGTTTAAACATTTTGCGCTGCCTTGGACTTAGGCTGAGATCTTCTCAACAATTAAAAAAAAAAAAAAAAAAAACAAAGGCATTAAAATTTTCAGGGTTGCTAATTGAATCCAGTTTCGAAATATCAGGGATCAAAATATACTCCAATATAGAGAATTTCCTCGTATTTAAACGAGGCCAAAACTCAAATTCCTCTAAAAACTGTTTAATCAAATAAATATATAACAGATTATTTTCGTAGTACATGTTAGCTTTAACACGTATAACACATTTGAGATTTTAGCAAAACAAAAAAAATTAATTTCAGTTTTCGTTTAAAAGTAGTTCAGCGCGAAAATGGCGTATTTGAAAGTAATTTGTGTCTTCACTAAATTGCAAACACCTTCCTAAATCATAAATATATAAAATTTATTTTTTTTCTAATTTTCTAATTAAGGATTAGGTATTCAAATCTACTTTACTCTAAAAGTAGAATTTTATTGTTTGTAAGCTACTGAGAAAGATAGAAATTAACTGAAATTATTTTTTTTATTTCGAATTTAGAATAGGGTCTCCAAATTTCAAATAAATTTAAGATTCAAGAAATTTCAATTGAAATATTTATAATCATAATCTCTTGTTTTAAAAGTATTTATTATATCATTTTCAAAATTTTACTTTAGGTAGAATTAGGTAGAATATTCGTGACTCAGGTTCAACAAGTTCTAAAAAATCGAAATTACAGGATTAAATTTTAAAAATCTAACTAAGACATAATTTAAAATAAAATTTTGTTTTAAACGTTTCATTTTCTTGTAACTTTTATTTTATAAAGAATATTGGATAATATTTATTTAAACTTTAATCTGGTTAAAAATATTCAATTCATCACTAGTTGTGGCACTGATCTATAAACTACACTTTTGTTTTATTTTTAAATTGATTGATGACATACCATCGTGCGCTTTTAAAAATAAAAACGAAACTAAGCTAAACAATTTTTAAAACAAACTATATATTACTTCCTCTATTAAACCTGTCAAAACTATCTACCTATGTATAATGCCGTCAAAAACGTATATATTTAATTTTTATTTTATTTGGACACGCAAATTATAATGTAAATCATTAAACTATTAGTAGTTCTTAGTTAGTTTGTATCTATAAAGGTATATACAATACAGCCACACACAGTGCGACATAAATAATTTATATCGAGTTATACACCGAATTATGTAGGTTAGAAAATTTACAAAAAAAAAGACATCAAGTAGTTAAGTGTGAACATGTATATGGGGGCTGCGTGATTTCGATGTCTAAACAAAAACTTAGTGTCGTGATTTAATATGATTTGGGTTGTCTACTCTAGAGAGATTCATACATACGGACGTTTCTTCGAGTCTTGCTTAATTAAACTACAAATATACGATTTTATAAATTTAATTTTTTCCAACTAATTTGCATATATGTACACATCTATACAAAAAGGAGTATAGTGAGTGGCTGTAAAATGAATATTAATTAGTTGTACATGCAAAAAAAGAAGAAAATTGAGAAAAAAAAAATCTTTTTTATTTGATTGTGTACAAGTTAGGTGTATGTATTGAGAAGATGACATAAAAAATAGGAAAGGAGGATGGTTACGGAGGTATTAAAAAACTTTTCCTTTTTATGAAAATGAAAAGGTCATCAAGAATATTTTACCATTTTTCATTTATGCATATTTTGATTTATCTAATAGGGTGGTAATAAATTATTTATAAACTGATTTCACTGTATAAACAAGTTGTGATTGAGTTTTAATAATTAATTTTTTTTTTTTTAACATTTCAAATAAATTTTAAACTATAAAGTTTAAGCCTTTTCTAGAATTAGTGATCCATCTTTCTAAAACTATCTTGTGAGTACTATTTGATAATCAGCAATTTTCTATACGTATAAAAACGTCGGTAAATTTTAGAAAACTCAATTCATGTATTTTTAATTAAATTGTCAATTTGATTAACGAAAACTAAAGCATTAGTAAAATTATTCCAAGAAGGAATACGATTACTTACTGCTTCACTTGTTAAATACAAACAGATACAGTTTGGCAAAACATTTTTTTCCTGTTTAGTGTAAAAATACAATTTTGTGAACAATTTATATTTTTTTAATTGAATTGTTATCTTCGTTTCGTTACACAAAAGTGACATTTCGAAAAAAAATATACGTTTTAATATTTAAAATAATATAATAGTTGTAAAAACTAAATAAGATAAAGTTTGTTTTACAAATGCCGGATAGAAAAAATATATAATTCAATGACAGTTTTTCCCTCATTTTCAGCTTTTCAAACGTCTCTGATATCTTTTACTCGTTACATACGACCAGGGACTGGGAAAAGGATGGACCGGATTTTTATTTTGTTTTGTATAATAATATTGTCTTGATGCTTTTCTGTGTAAGGGCAAGACCGTACTATACTTTTGTAGCATAACAACCGTCATCAAAGTTACAAAGTAGATTTCTTTGTTGTTGTTTTTGTTTTGACTGTTATACCAAGATGGTGAATACATAATAGGATTTAGAGTTTATGTTTAGAATTTTTTTTTAATATTATAAATTTTTCCGAGGAAAGGTAATATTATTGTAATTTGTAATAGATGACCGAAAGATTTAGCACTTTTGTGTCACCTTAATAATTTTTAAAGTTTGTTATTGCTAGTTTTGAGTTGATTCTATGATAGTTTTGCTCTAAATTGGAACACTAAATTATAGTAAGCACCTGATTTGTGAACAAATCTCTTATGAACCTTTTTAAATAATTTATTCAAATTTTGCATGTTAGCATAAAACCAAATAACTTTGTAACCATAAGTTACAAAAAATCAAGGAAAGATAAAAAATATAAATCTAGAGAAAGCTTTGTATACATACATATGTATGTACATATATTCAATACCTGCAGCAAGGTTTTGTCATTCACATCAATCAAAATCTCATATAAACAACAAAAATACACAGCACACAAAATGGTGATGAAGCATTAAGAATTCAAGAATTTTTTTTTGTTTTATGTATCTATAAGATTATTCCAAAATATTAAATTTTAACAAGGAAGGTATATACAACTTGTTCTGAATATTGATTTTTCCAATTTTCAAAAAACCAGCATCGAATGTAACACAACGAAAGCGAAATGTATTTTTTCGGCATACATAAAATCACCCTCTTAAACAACTTAAACAAGCATTAATATAAAATCTATCAATAAATATAAATAAAATATGTAAATTTTCTTTTCTACACACACACACACACACATACACCTAAAGCGCATCATACCGGATATAAGAATAAAATCACTATAAAAAGTAATATTTTCCTTTCGAAAAGCAACAACATCAGGAAAAATGTATTCTAACGAAAAATATAAAAAAACACTGGCAAGTGAAGAAGGTGCGGTGTAATAAATGCGGGCGGCGGAAGATGCGAAAAATTTATAATAATGAACGACGTGTGTAAATTACTCCGCTATTAAAATCATATTTGAATGCGAGAAACGTTTTCCGCATTTTCATTGGAAATGACTCAAAACAAGAATTGTTTGGTTCATTCTCTTATTTAAAATAGAGTTTGTGATGTATCACGACTTTAACTTTTATCATTTTGTTGAATTGAAAAAAAAGTTGAAAAATAAACAGATTTCGAAATACATACCAAGTATTTTTTATTTTCCGCGTCACCTTTTAACTGTCGTCTTTTTTATTCTTTTGTATTTCCATTTTCCAATTCATATCTCTAATAAAAAAAAAAAAAAAATTCAATTCTTATTCTATACCTACATTTATCCATATGTGTTCTATTGTATCGTACATATATCTCACATATATAGTATACAATGAGAAATCACTTATTTGTTTTCATCTTTTTCAATTCAACATACATTTTCCATTTGTTTTGTGATGAATGATGATTCTTATATGATGAGGGGGAGGCAACAAAATATGTACGTATGTACATATATGTAAAATACACGCTGGTAAATTAGGGTCTCGTTTTTGTTATAGCGGTGTCCTTCTGTTCAGTGCAAGTACAATGGATATACATATGTTTAGGAAAATCCATAAAAACATGGCGAATAAATAAAGTTTGGCGTTTGTCTAGAGCATATATTTTCCGAATTTGCCGTGCCTTTCGAAAATTGTTTGTTTTGTAGCATGATCGCAAACAAGGCAGATAAAAATCAGAAATAGAATATTTGTAATGACCAAACTAAAAAATAGGACTAATATCAAAAATAAAAAGCCCAAGTACGATCCTGTTGAAAGTTCTTGTATCCTTTCGATGCTCTCGAATCATAATATGCAAATTAGTTTTTTTTTTTTTTTTTTTTTAAATTTTGCTATATACACATGAAACCATAGTCGATTACTTATTGAAAAATTAGTGTTATTTAATTCTTTACTACGCTCGACTAATCAGAGACACTCTTATAAATTCCCTATCAATGTTAACAATGGTATCGTTCGCTTCGTCTTTGTATTTTATTTCCATACCTGAAGCAGTGAAACGACCGAGCACAAAAAAGTCGAGAAATCTATAATTAAACATACATTAAATTAACATTTTTAATTGAATCCTTATAAAGGTGTTATTTAAAAAAGTTGCTATTCAACCTTTTCTTGGAAATCGTACAATAAACTCTAAATTCATCAACCCTTTACAAATGTTATTTGTTTTAAGTGGTTATGAATAATAATAAAGTATGTAAAGAAGAGACTCACCAAATATTAAATTACATTTTGGAATATTAAATTTCAATAATTTTGTTTTTAATAACAGCTTGCCGTTTCTACAAATTCCATTTTCATTTGTTTTTAAAGTGTTAAAAATGATAATGCGGAATATTAATATGAAATCAGCATGTTATATGCTCGTTTCATTATTACGTATTTGAAATTCGAACGGCGGTGTTAACGGTTGTCACCTTTTTTGTATTGTATATTATGTTGTGTGTTCGAATATAAGTGGGAATTAAAAGAACTCGTCCCTAGTTTTGCTTTATGTTTATTTATGTATATCTGCGTAATAAGTATTCTTGAGAAAAATTATTCATAAAATATACAATTACGTATAAAATGCTTCATGACAGTGTTGAGCCCCTCAAGCCTTAGGAATGTTTCAGCATTTTTTTTAAGGTTAATGGAATTCATAAAAATGCACCATATTTATTCTTCTAATTCGTTAGGGCCTATGTTTAGGGGATCTTATCGACAAAATTCTTGCTTGGTTGATTTGAAAATAGAATGTGGCTCTATTCCCTGAAATCGCTTTTGCTGTAATTTCACACCATTAGTAGTTATCTCGTTTAATATATTACTTTTCACAAATATTCAATTTTTTGTGATGATAATTTGATGATTAACAGATGCTGCTAAAATTATGGTACATGCAATATTTAAAATTTAGCATTCAATCGCGATTTCATATTTTAATAATTTAGTGTATTTACAAAGTTGTAGGATTTTACACCAGGGTATCGATTTTGGTCGCAAAACGAGGATTGAGGATTGAGAATTTTGTATATGTACACGGCGTATAATATACATTTTGATATTGTGTGCCGTCAAATATTTTTATTGTATTAGTGTGTTTTCTCATGATGGTAAGTATCAAAAATAAGCTAAGCGGGTGAAATCGGTTCAACTTTTTTGTTGCTTCCGCTCGCCTTGAGTTATTTTTCCCTACCTTTTAACATGAGGAATTCATGTTTTTCTATCTATTTTTGTTGTAAACGAGACATTCATTTTACTTCGTTACCAAAAATCCAAAACAATATACGCAATCAATTACTCGTGGTGATCTGCAATATAAAAAACAAAAAGCAGCATAAATAAATGGTTTTTAATTTTTACATTCTTCGTCGACGACATTCATAATATTTTTAACTTTTTTTTTTTTTTGAGTTATGTGAAATAAACATTTGAAAAATCAAAAAAAAACAATTCAGTGTTATCTCATGCGCACGAAAGGAATGTTGTACATATTTTTATTTCCAGTAATTTTGTGCAAAATTTAAAAGTAATAAAATTGTTAATTAAATAATGATTTAGAGATAAATAAATATTAACTAAAAATGGAAAATAAGTCAGATATATATTGATAAACTATAATTTTATTAATAATTTAAAATGATGAAAAATCATACGACGTAAATCCACCCTTTCCTGTGCTTGAATTAACACTAATGTCAAATTCTTTCGGGTTACTCGAAATAAAGTAACTTTTTTATCTCCTAAAGAATATGAAAATATTTTTGTAGTTGTGTTGGTGTAAAAAGAGCAAAATAAAGTGAGGTTATGTTTTAATGTCAGTCAGATCAGTAAAACTTTTTTTATTTTGATAACAAAATGATGGAAGCAATTAATGTTAGCACATTAATATTCAATAAACAACAAATGAAATATCAAAATGGAGTTTTATTTTTGTTTCCAACTCACTTTGACATTTCACATTTCTATGTATTTGTAAAGAGTAAAGCAAATCTATGAAAAAATCTAGAGTAAAGCAAAATGCTCTAGAGCAAAAAATAAAGTGCTTTATTTTCCCAGAAAGAATTTGTAATGTCAAATTGTTACCCTTCGAGTAAAATTTTTTACCCTCAGGGTGTTTTTTTTTCCGAAAGAATTTAACATAAGCCAAAATAACTAATTTACTTCTTATTTTTTCCACATTATATTTTATATCCCTCTTTTTCGTGTCATTTTATCTCTCTTATTTGCATCATGTTAAACAAAAAACTTAAAAAAACGCCCATTAGACACTGTCAAATGTGCGTATTTTTTAGTTTTTTGTTTAATATAACATGGCATAAGGTTTTTTTTGTTTAACATCGGATAAGAGGGATAATGTGAAAAATATAAGAAGTAAATTAGTGATTTTAACTTTTTTTTAGTGTTGATCCAAGCGCAGGAAAGGGAGTATGTACGTCGTTTAATTTTTCTAACTTAAAATTATTAATAAAATTATAGTTTATAAATATTTTTCTGATTTATTTTCCTTTTTTAATTAATATTTATTTATCTTTAAATCATTATTCAAGTAACAATTTTATTAGTTTTAAATTTTGCAAAAAATTACTGGAAATAAAAATATGTACATACAACCTTTCGTAGGCATGAGATGACACTGAATTTTTTTTTTTATGCTGAAAACAGATGAGCAGAATTTCTGCTAGCAGCGCTGCCGGCAGAATTTCAGGTGAAATACATGAGCGTCTTTTTTTGACAAGCAGATTTTTTTTTTATTTCTATTTTGATTTGTCAAAGTGTTTGGATGTGTTTTATGAGCGATTTTTTTTTTTTAAAATGAATTCATTAATTAAATTTGATTATTTTAATAAAAATAAATTTGATTATTTTTAAAAACAATTTATCGCGTAAATATACATTTTTATATTTAGCGTCTTTTTTGTCGTATAAACATTTTTGTTTTCGCACAAACTCAATAAGTTTTTCTTCCATTTTGAGAAATGTCATAATATTTTGAAATAACAAAAAAAAAAAGCAAAAAAAAAAATAAAATAATAGCATGAACACAGTTACGATTCTTATTTTTTTTTTTTATGTAGTGTCAGCCTGTTCTGCGGCAGAAAAATTAGAAATAGAGACACAAAGCAGAATTCTGCTCGGAAAGCAGAATTCATGTATTTCATGCCGTATAAACGTGTGTATTCTAATTTTTCTGCTTGCAGAATTCTGCCCATCTGTTTCCACCATTATATTTCAAATGTTTATTCTCTGTTTTTCTCTTCTCTTTGGACACCAATACAATTTACCAATACTTTTGCCTTCCGGTAATACTCAACTCAATCCTCAAATTGCGACCAAAATCGCTGTCCAGGTCGGAAAATTTCAACAGTCTAACGATGAAAAAAATAACACAATAACTATCACGTTCAGGTCTTATGGCGTTGATTTTACCTAATATATTGCCAATTGTTAGATTATCTAAATGCGCGCCAATTGTACAGAAAATTGAAGAGAAGTCAAATGCAAAGATTTTAGGAAAACTGGTTGTACATAACTAAACTGGTAAATATTGTATATTACATTATACAAATAATTTTGATAATGTATATTTTACAAGAATATATGTGTTAAAACTAATTAATCAAATATTTTAATGTAGTAACTAATCACCGGAAAACTTTCCAATAAGCTAATAACTTTCACTGAATCCAATTTCCCACTAGCTAATTATTGCACAATACGTCCACAACCACTGCACATTTTATTAAACATAATTCTGCTACTTTGTTGTTGGTTCGCTTTGGGGATAAAAACTATGAACTCATGTGAAGGTTTCTGTATACATATTATGCATATTTTCATGGAAGAAAAACAAAATGTTTTCCCGTATTCTTTTATTTTAAATTTTTAATATTAAAAAATTACTTTTAAAAACAATTTTAAGTATTATAAACATTGTTGATACTATAATACATGTTTTCTATATTCGGAGAGATAGAGTGAAAATATGGATATTTTGTAGTGGAAAAGGAAAATTAAATAAAAATGTAAGTAGAGGGAAAAATTACTATGTGCTTTGTTATAAAAGTAAACATAACGTATTTACTTTATTTATGCTGACCGTATATATACATATGTATGGATATGTAAAGAGAATTTTAACAGTGAGGTGGAAAATTTAACATCTGTATTTTCCTATTTTATTATTTAGCTTGGTTCCTCTTTATCCAAATAATAAAATTAAATTTATCTTTTTTGGGTTTACGAGTGCATGTACATATGAACATTTATGTATATATGGATCTACCATATAATGTATCTACCTATAGCCGCAGAACAATATAGCTAGGTTAAGTTTATATATGTATACATTTATAATAATGATAGAGCGGTGGAAAATTATGTTATCAATAATTCTTGTTTTATTGCCGTTATACGATTTTACTGTTTGTTTGTTTGCTAGTATATTTCATGTAGTTTTGACTACTTTTTGGATACATTAATGCTTCTATTTATTTGTATGCTTTTTGTGGATTTTATTTTCAAAAAAATAATAATTTTAATAGTTCCTAAAATTGGAGATTACACCAAATATTCTGGTAAAATATGTATACGGTAAAAAAAAATTGTTCAGTGTCATTTTTTAAAATATTTATAGGACCATCGTCTTAGGTCGAGCTTATGTTTTGTGTGAGGCAAATCGTCGAGAAACCTCATAATCAATATGACGCTGTAATTCTTTGTACGTTTTTCATCTTTTTGGGGTAAATATTTAAATGAAACAGACTATAAATTTGTCGACGGAAAAGTATTTAACATTTTAAATTTTAGAGAATTTACAAGTAAACGCTGTTAGTATTATTAACAAAACATTTCGAATCTATAGGCATGTTCCACTAGCACAATTCAACTAGACACAAAATCACTGGCTCAAATCTATTTGGTACAATTCGAATAGGAAACAATTCATCTCGCACAATTTAATTCGCCGTATAGCATCGTAAATCCATTTCGTTAAAAAAAATTGAGGTGTGGCCAACACACGACTTTCTTTTACGAACAGAGAATTTTGAGAAATTTTATTTTTTTCTTAATTTTTTTTTTAATTTTTTGTTTTTTTTTTTTTATTTGTTTTTAATTTTTGGAAACATTTTGTATGAAGTAGTTTTTGGTAAACCTTATACTTTTTAAGATATTTGCAAAACAAATTTTCTGGACCAAGGGAGTGGCCACTTCCGGTTAGCCGATTTGGAGTAAAATTCACTGGGACCTCCCAATTTATCAAAAAAGCTTAAATCTGAAGTTTCAGTTCGATTGATTAAACCATCTGGGCTGTAGAGAGGACACAGACAGACTGACAGACTAACAGACTAACAGACTAACAGACTAACAGACTGACCGACTGACAGACAGACAGACAGACATCATTTCGAAACCCCCTTTTTCGGACTCAGGGGACCTAAAAACAAATAAATTTCTAAAAATCTCAAGGTTCAAAATTTTCATGATTACTATACTTTATTTTACTAGAGTAAAAGAAAGTAAAAAACCCTAATCCATACGGATCGTTCGTTTAGTAAAAGTTCTGCAAAATTATTTTTTGGAAATCGCACTCAACTCCCAAGGGCCAATATCGGCCATTGCCAACAATGATCACAAAGGTTTCGCTAGCACATGGAATAGGTCCCTTAATTACCTAGTTAGAAAACCCTAATCCATACGAATCGTTCGTTTAGTAAAAGTTCTGCAAAATTATATTTTGGAAATCGCACCCAACTCCCAAGGGCCAATATCGGCCATTGCCAACAATGATGACAAAGGTTTGGCTAGCACATAGAATAGGTCCCTTAATTACCTAGTTAGAAAACCCTAATCCATACGAATCGTTCGTTTAGTAAAAGTTCTACGAAATTATTTTTTGGAAATCGCACTCAACAATGATGACAAAGGTTTGGCTAGCACATAGAATAGGTCCCTCAAATACCTAGTTAGAAAACCCTAATCCATACGAATCGTTCGTTTAGTAAAAGTTCTACGAAATTATTTTTTGGAAATCGCACTCAACAATGATGACAAAAGTTCCGCTAGCACGTGGAATAGGTTCCTTAATTACCTAATTAGAAAACCCTAATCCATACGGATCGTTCGTTTAGTAAAAGTTCTACAAAATTATTTTTTGGAAATCGCACTCAACTCCCAAGGGTCAATATCGGTCATTGCCAACAATGATGACAAAGGTTTCGCTAGCACATGGAATAGGTCCCTTAATTACCTAGTTAGAAAACCCTAATCCATACGGATCGTTCGTTTAGTAAAAGTTCTGCAAAATTATTTTTTGGAAATCGCACTCAACTCCCAAGGGCCAATATCGGCCATTGCCAACAACGATGATAAAGGTTTCGCTAGCACATGGAATAGGTCCCTTAATTACCTAGTTAGAAACCCTTAATCCATACGGATCGCTCGTTTAGTAAAAGTTCTGCAAAATTATTTTTTTGGAAATCGCACTCAACAATGATGATAAAGATTTCGCTAGCACATGGAATAGGTCCCTTAATATTCTAGTTAAAATTGAGGTGTGGCCAACACACGACTTTCTTTTACGAACAAAGAATTTTTAGAAATTTTATTTTTTTCTTAATTTTTTTTTTAATTTTTTATTTTTATTTGTTTTTAATTTTTGGAAACAATTTGTATTAAGTAGTTTTTTGTAAACCTTATACTTTTTAAGATATTTGCAAAACAAATTTTCTGGAACAAGGGAGTGGCCACTTCCGGTTAGCCGATTTGGAGTAAAATTCACTGGGATCTTCCAATTTATCAAAAAAGCTTAAATCTGAAGTTTTAGTTCGATTGATTAAACCATATGGGCTGTAGAGAGGACACAGACAGACTGACAGACTGACAGACTGACAGACAGACAGACATACACCATTTCGAAACCCACTTTTTCGGACTCAGGGGACCTCAAAACAAATAAATCTCTAAAAATCTCAAGGTCCAAAATTTTCATGATTACTATACTTTATTTTACTAGAGTAAAAGAAAGTAAAAATTAAATTGTACAAGCTGAAATGTGCTAAATAACTCTAAGTAAGTAAAACTAAGAATGAGGGAGCTGAGATGAACCAGCTAGGAAAAACCTCTAATAGAAACTACCTTTTATTATGTATTTTTCGTTTTGTGAAACTCCTCTTCTTATTATTAATATCGGCACCTACGCCAGTTAAAGTAAATATTTTATGCAAGTAAAATGTTTTGCCCTCACAATTCCTAAAACGGAAAATGTAAAATTATGCAAGTGTAATTTTTAGCACAATGCTATTGGAATTGGCGGGTTACTAAAATTTTAAAATATTTAACACAATTCTCTTAACTATATCAATAAAACAAATATAATATTAAAAACGATTTATTCGCTACCCATATCGAGCAGGTCCCGGTTATTGTGGCATATTTCATTACGGGATATAAAACTGCCATGTTTCAGTACGGGATATTTGAGTAAGACATAAGGTGCACTATGGCATATTTTGGCACAGCATATTTCAGTATGTCATATGGTACAATACGGCGGGATTTTAAAATCCCATTTCCATCGCATATCTCGAATTTTATCATATGCCGTTTTGTGTCTTTAAAAATGTTTCCACTAGAAAACAAAATAAAAAAAATAGTTTTCCGGGGCAAAAATCAACTTTTCGTATCCGCCATTTTTTAAGCAGGTTTTTTCCCGATATTTTTCATGCCACATTGAAATATGCCATACTGAAATACGGCGTAGTTTAGGTTGTGCCATAGTGTCACATTCTATTACTTTTTAATAAAGGTCAAGGCTAACTTTCAAATTCTAGGACAATTGAATCATTATTTAATTACTGTATTGGTGAAGCCTCTCTTTAGGACCTCTTTAGATTTATAAGTCGCTTGCTAAAATCGAACGTCTCTTTTATTTCTGATACTAACACTACAATTCAGATTAAATATCTAGAATAGAAGCAAAAGGTTGTATGCATACTTTCGTTTGAAAGTGCGTTCATTCACCATTATGATAAATCTTTTAAAAAACATAATAAACAATCATACAATTTTGCTTCACCTTGTTAAAAAAAACACATAAAAGCTGTCAAGTCATATAATGTCAAGAGCGTATTTAACCCCAGAGATCAAACCTATAAAACTTGTTGTACGTTTGGCATTTACACAAAATAACTTGAACAAAAAAGTTCTTTGCACCATCAGCAAGCAGCAGCATCTTATCTCCGCATCTAAAAAAACATTTTATTCTTAAATATTTCCATTCATTAAATTTATCTTCTTTCGCTTTCGTGTTGAAGGCATTTTTGTTAGAAAAAATATTTATATACTCTCTATCTGTTAATATATGTAAAAAATATACACACAACCGTTAATTTAACCTTCTCGAAATGTATAAGAACAAAAAAAATCTTAAGAATATTGGGTGTGCTTCGTATATTTTAAATAATAATATAAAACTATAATACATATACAAAATCGCAGTGACTTTAAGTGTACACGAGTATATCAACAAAATCCTAGAAACGCTGCACATAAAAGCAATACAAACCCATTCTTGAATTTTATTTTTATTCTGAGTAGATTATTAGTCACGTAAAAAATTACTTCCGATAAAATCTTAATACCATTTAATACATTCTCTCTCTGTACTCTCCGTATTCTTACAACAAATGGCAGCGACTTAATTGTAAATTCTATTGAATTCAATTTTATGGACGAGAAAATATTATTCTATAGGTCTAAGGTTTCTGCAGTGATGCAGTGAAAGAGTGATATTTAATGGTTTTGTGTATGTGAAAATTCATCCAGTCTTATTTTACTGTCATGATTAATATTTTTGTATGACTATTATTTTCTTCTCGTAAAACTTTTTTATTTTTTTATTTTTATAATTGCAAATTCATGTACATTGAAAATATGTAAGTAAAATAATAATAAAAAAATAAATAAATAAAAGAAAGATACACTGTATAAAAAAATATTATTTAACTTTAAGACTTTAAGAAAAAAAAAATATGAAGATGCTATGGTGTATTTATTGTCTTGTCTTCGGTACGAGTAAATCTACTTTAGCTCTTTAAGAAAAAGTTCGAAGATATTTTTATGTGTTTTGTTTTTACTTGCAACCGGTTCTCTTACTTAAACTTACGGATAGTAATTGTATATGTTTTGTTTTTTATTTCTTTATCGTTTTCTTCATTAGTTTTATTGCATATTTCACCGTTGTAGGATATTTTAGGTATACAGATAATTGCTTAGTTCGAAATTAAATGTTTTAAATAAGTGTGGTGTTGATATTAAACCCAACGGGAGCTTCTAACATTTAGAATTATTATCGTATAGTTAGGTAGCTGTATTCTTTCGTTTGATTTCGGTAAAGCGGTCGGATAAACGATCAGATTTTTTCTGTTTCATTTAAATTATCTACATGAACCGATAGAAAATAGCCACCATTTTTTAAATTTAGTGTTATAGGTTTTGATGACTTCTGGTTGATTTATGTATTACATTTTAAATGATTCCTATAAAAGCCTTAAAAAACATAAAAAATTCACCTAAAGCTAAGCCTTAAACAAGCTTATTGAAGAAAGAAATCGGAGACGACTAATTTTTAGTTGACATTAATTTCAACTTTGTTATATCATTTTATTATTGTCTTGGATTATTACATAAGTTTAAAATTTTATTTTATGTGTGAGGTTGAAGATTAGATATAACTTAATCTAAAAAGTTTTATAATATTCGATCTAACCTCTATGTCTATATATACAACTAATTTCTAAATTTATTTCATTTGATGCATTTAATTTATTTAAATTCGACATTCATTCAAATTAATATAAATTGTTCCTAAATGTTTAAAATTTGAATATTTTTTAAGCATCAACGATCGGATTTCTGCAAAATCAAGTGTTATAATTTAAATTGTATCTGTTTTGTTTACATTTTTATCGAGGTAAAAAACTATACACAGATACCGAAGCTTAAGAAAACTTTTGATTTTTCTTGAACGAAATGAAAGCTTTGTCTCTTTGAATCACGTAGTTTTTAATTTAGGGAAATATGTAAATTATATAACTAAATTTTTTTTTTGATTTTAATAGAGTAAGGCTATACTGCATATCTCTTTTTTATAAACTTGACATCTTAAATATTTTTAAAAAATTCAATTTTCTTTCTGAAATTAGTGACTAAACTCATCATTGATCATCAAAACAGAAATCTTAAAATATTACCCCCAAAGGGATCGTTATTACGTTCTGTCAATTGTTAGGCATTTCAAATCACTCAAGACACAACTAAACCATTTGCTCTCTAATAGTGTTTGATTTATTATTAATTTGGTATGTCATTGATTTTTAACCAACAACACTTTGCTAAAATCGACATCAAATTCAATAAATTTTTGATGCGACAGGCGCATTTTATAAGATAACATCTTTATAAAAAGCCAACGGATGTGATGTAATGATTGTTTATTATGATCCATCTGCAATTCACCTTGATTGTAATGTGCAAAGATTTTTATTGCTTGATTTTTACTCGTTTAGTGGATTAACATTCATTGGAAAATAAAATTATTCAAGTTATTAAATTTAAAAAAAAAAAAATTTAACCAATTAAATTAATTTTGTTTGTTATAAATATTTTCAAGGTTATTTATAAGATAATTATGTCTTAAGTATATAAAGACGTATTTTGTAAATACGTTCATTACCTCGTACTAAAAATCGTTCACATTTACCGGAGGCACAAAATAGCTATGAATTAAAAACGAAATCTAATCACTTTTTTCGCAGAAAAACCATGGTGAATTTGTTGTGTCCACTAATATTTTAGGTTCACAGCATTGCACAAACAAACACTCAAATCGGATTAAAAATTCAATGAAACAACCAAAAATTGGATTATTTGTGTTTGTTTTTGTTTGAGTGACAGTGCATTGCACTATCTCTATCTATACGCGAGAATAGATATGTACATACGTTTGCTAAAAATTCTATTAATTCTAAATGACATGTACCTAAGCTATTTGCCCGAAACCAAAAATACTGTACAACAACAAATCATTTCAACAGCAATGTACATGTTTACAAAGCAAAAAACAACTGTAAACACACACACCCATCCGATTTTAAGCTTGACTCTATAAGCAAAACAAAAAAATTCAACATCCATTCGCGATCGATACACAACTATTTTTGTTATTTTTGTGTATGTACCTAAATAAGTACAATACAAAAAATTCCCATTTTTGCCTTACCACCCAACGCTATACGGGATTATATTTTTTTGAGTTTTCACCAAAAAAAAAAAATTCCATTTTTACTCTAATACTCGTACATTATTATTTTAAACAAATTTTGTAAAAATTTTAAATTTATGTATCTAAAGATTGCAGGTGTTGATAAGAAAAACAAAAAAAAAAAGTTTTAAGCTTTTCAGGATAAACTTTTTTCACTTTTAACCATATTACATACAACAACAATTTTTATGAATAGATCAGAAAATTATCTATTTACAATGGATAGTTTATTCTACAAAGTACAATATGAGCTTAATTTTCCATTTTCAATTTTAGTTTGGTATTTTTTGTTTTTTGTTTAAGACTTTCATAACAATAGAATTTTTCATCTTCCGAATCCTATTTTTTCTGATTGTATGTATGTTTGGAAATACAAATTGATAATGTTGTGTTTTGCCAGAAGTATGTAATTTATATAAATGTTTACGTAGATAAAGAAATTAGCTCGAGATAATGTATTCAGATTAAAGTATTTGCTTCCTATGAATAAATGGATTTATAAATGTTGGTAAAAAGCTTTTGAGGAGTAACTTGTTAAAATACTTAGTGAATTATTTGCAGCGTATGTTATAGAAATACGTAGCTATATTTATTTTCCTTTAACAATTTTAAAGTAAGATTTTCTTTTGCTTCTTTCTAGGTACTACGTCAACAATTAAATTATAATTTAAAACAGCAACCGTTCGGTACCATAAGCTTGCTTGACGAGAAATAGCATATCAATAGAATTTTTAAAGTAAATATTTTTGATTGACAAAAATTTTTAATTGTCAGTGTCTTTTTTAACTGACAATATTTTTTTCTTATACACTGTTTAGACTTTGCTCACTTTGCGCTTCAGCAGCTAAATGATAAATTGAAGTTGTTTTAAATCCTGCCAATCAACTCGAATTATATTTTGAAATTTAAATCATTGAGTTTAGTTTTTGAAATTTGGATAGTGGTTTACCATGCTCATGAAATTTCACGGCGCCAGTGCTCGCTCGTGAATTAAACAATTACACTCAGTGGAAAACTTTCACTTTTCTTTACTTGTAGAATAATCGACCATTTCTCTACATTAAATAATTTTTACAATTAATATTTTTTAAATTAAAGCTTAATCAAATCAAAGTTGATAATTTTGTCAACAAAAAATCTAAAATCCGTTTCTCGTTTCATTTCCCGAAGTGCGTTCTATTTGTTACAAATGACGTATCTAGCAGTTAACAAATGATAATGTTACAAATGTCTAATTAAGTTGGTTATTATTTTGCTAGTGTTGATGGTAGATGTTTTTCTAGCAAAATGGTTTTAAATAAAAAAGAAAACTAATTAAAGACCAATAATTGTCCCGTAGGGTGGATTTGTATGACATTCATAAAATTACTATTATGGATGAGAAAGTTAATAAAATATATTTTATTTACACATTGCGGTTAGTTATGAAAAGCACTTATGCAGCAATGTTACATTTGTAGTGGTTTCATTACTAAATTGATCATTCCGATCCGAATCCACTTTACTTTCTGTTAAAGATACGTAGGAAGAATATTGCCTTCCTGTGGCACTATTCTGGTTTTCCCGGCGCATTGCGAATTGGGAATTGATTTATTGTGCCTTTTTGGTGTATTTTGGTTTTGTTTTTTCCAAAGCATACTAAATTTTAGGGACAAATAACTCCATTTCATAGCAATTTTGTTGCTTTTTTCTCCTAAAAATTTGGTTGGGAATTATTTTTTCCCAAAACATGAACCAAATAGCAATCGCTTGGCATGTTTTGGATAAAAGTAAACCAAAATGCACCAAAAACACTAATGAAAACCCGGATAGTGCCACTGGTAGGAATTTTGAAAATAGCGTTTGTAACAATTGGAAAACAGTTTATGAACGACAAAATGCACGTGTATTTTTATAGTTAGTAATATTGCTATAAGTGTAGCGATTTTACGACCAAATATTTATTTCCATGACTGTAAAAAAAAAAATAATAAAATTTCTAATAAGCATATTAGTTTTTATGTGTGTATACGTAGGTATACTATATACGAAAAAAGCTTATTATATTTTCCTGCCAATTAGTGTTCGTTTTCCCCAAGCAAAAAAAAAATACTAAAAATACTATTGCAGGTTTATTTATTTATTACTTATAATTATTTAATATTTCTATATTCCAAAAAAAGAAAAATAATAAAACTAATATGAAAAACTATACGTTCATATTATATCGGTATTTATATACGAGAAAAATAAAAGTGGAAATAAAAGAATTGTTTTGGAAAATTTATAGCATACATTTTGTTTTTATATTTTTCCTATTGTATAATAACTAAACAAATATATTTTGGAAAAGTTATTTTCCTTCAACTCTAGTCTTTAATATTTATATAGGTATGTCGTATATATGAGAAATTTATGTGATTTTATTTTTCACTAAATGTACATTATAAAGTTGAGATTATAAAAATTTCCTGGGAAAACTTTTTCTTTTTCAGAAATGCGAAAACATTTCAAATCTAGAAGAATAAGTTTTTCTGTTAATTTTATATAGTTTTTCGCATCATCTGAAATTTGCTTTCTAAACAACTCAACTTGTTACCGCTCCTCTTAGTCTTTCATGATTAGATGATATTGTATGATCAAATATTTTTTAAAATGCGCAGAAATCTAATTTATTCTAAGTGTAAAAGAAAATAGCTCGGACATCACTAATTGGTTTAGTTGGTAACCTCATCAGATAGATAATTTGAATGCATAAATTATTTGTCTTGTCACCTTAGGCACAAACCGCATTTCCGCAATGTTGTAAATTCATTTTATTTTGACTTTTACAACCACAAATTGAATACATGACAGGTGGCCAAATAAAATTGTATTTGCAGCTTAAAACCGCATAAAAGTTTCTTATTTTCCATACAACAACGTATACGCACCACCACAATACAACAATAGTTGATCATTATTTGCACATTGCTTTTTGTGTTCTTCCAAGATTTATAAACGGTTTTCGTAAAACAAACAAAAGATCGGAGTTGGTCATGGTTATATCGTATAAGAGCACATAATGTCAGTGATCGAATTAAGCAAAAACTGATCGTAAATTGTGATATTTTTAAATATTGCATGTACTCGATTGGCATACATGAGTTTGGGAAGAATTATTATTTATTAGTCAGTATTCCTGCATGATGATGAGAAAAAGATGCTCTTTAAAGTTTACAAGAATAATGCAAAACAACAATAATAATGATCATCATCTTAAAAAAAAAAAAAAGCTAAATAAAAAATGACATGATCATCTTTTCATGTATATGTCTATAAGTGTTGTAAGTATACATATACAGAGAATTAAAAATCGTGTCGAAAATTTATTTATCTTTTAAAAGTTTTCTTCCAACATTTCTTTTCAAGTCTTATATTATTATTATTTACAATATAAACAAGATTGTACATTAAAGATTAGAGAAAGGTTGAATCGTGATGAAATTGAAGGTGAAATATTTTCGAATACTAGTTTCTTTGCTCAGTATTTATTGCATTTTGCAAAAAATGTAATGTGCTACATGCATACAATAGGATTTAAATCTCATATATACTCGTATGTGGAAAAATCAAATTAATTACAAAAAATAAAGAAATGGGATGGTTCAGCATGATGTAATGAGTTTAAAACCTGGTTTAGCTTCGTATAAAATATTTTGCTTAAGAGTTAAGGTCAATTTTAAATGTTGCATTGTATGCTTAAACTTGAAATTATTTGGCCGCGGCAAGTTAAACAAAAAAAGTATTTACATATTTTAGATTTATATATGTTTTGTAAGTCCACTTGAAATTTCATCTCGCGATTTATACTGCAAAGTTTTTATTATCTTAGACACGTTTCATTTTTAAACATTAATATTAATACAAGAACAAACTTGTCCCAAGACACTTTTATTTTTGTGTACTATGCCACGAGTTTGAATATAAATTCTTTGCACATCAAATAGCTCTAATCTTAGAGTTTTTACAAGTTTTACCCTCGATCCAAATATTTTTTAGGATTTTACCATTTTTTTTTTTTATAAAATTTAATAAATCAATTTTCATCCTGTGCACCCAATCTCTCCACTCTACCATACCCCTCGTAATCATAATCGTCGTAACTTTTGTATATAATCTCCTATTATAAAATTTATCATAAACTCATCTTTCGCGTATGGATAAACGAGAATATTTCTAAGAACGTTGAATAAACGAAAACATACATACATACGTATAAATTAAATTTTTCTTTGTACAATATTAAACTTTTTTAAAATTATCCTTTTGGTTTACATATCTGTTCAAAGGAAAATATAAAAATCGTTTATACATACATACATACATACATACATATAACTTTTCACCATTTAACAATAACTTAAAAAACGGAATTTATTAAAATTAGATCATGATTTAGCTTTTTTGTGGTTTATATCCTTATGTATTTTAAAAAAAATTCTCCTCTACGGCTCTCAAGCTCAACAAGCTTATATTGCTCAAGAAAAATTCATAATTTTCTTTTTGCAACAGTAAAACAACAAAAACGAATTTACTTTGCGGTTAAAGCGATGATTCGAAAGCAAACATCTATAGCATTTTAAATTATTTACATAAATTATTTCTCGTAGGGTATGGGTTTTGCACATTTTCCTTACGTATGTTTATTATGTAAGGATATAAGACGAGATATGTTTTTCGCACGCAACGATATTTTTGTTTTACTATTTTTAATCAACATCATCATTATTTTTCCGTTCCGTTTTGTATTTTTATTTTTTGGTTTCTATTCCATTGTTGACTTTAATTTAATCAAAACCAGGAAAACTTTGAGACGAAGAAGGAGAATAATTGAAAGAAGGCCAAATTGAATGAAAATATGGAAATTTATATTTGACATTATTTACGAAACGAACTTAAATTAAAAGATATTATGTGCCAGCTTTAAGGACACCAAAGGTTAAATGAGATATTGTTAGTTTTGATGTACCTATAGTTAAGATGTCAAAAATGAAAATATTTCTGTTTCGGTCGAAAAATATGTCGGTGCTTGAGAATTCGTAAAGGTCGGTATTGAACAGAAAAAATTGAAAATGAATGTGTAAAAGACAAGTCTGTTGCACAAGACTTAGGTTGATTTTCGATTCTAAAAGTAGATTTTTATTAGAAACAAACTGTGAATTGTTCTAACGTGCATTACTTCAGTTTTTTATTGGCATTGAATCATATAATCTTTAGAACTTGCAGCAAAATAAACAATACTTTTTATTTTACATCCATTAAAGAAAAAAAAAACTTGGTTTCGTTAGATCATCATCATAAGAGTCCTCTAACACTCTCGGATTAGCTTCGCTCTACTCTAAGGGAATAAATGTGGAACACAAAAATAAAATTCAGATATGTATATGTAAGAGAAGCTAAATAAAAAGCTAAGTTAAATAGTCTGCAAGGTATTCCGAACCACCTTCAAAAGTTATAATTTGCTGGAAGCCCGGAACCTATATAAACCAATATTGCAATTTGATACAACAAGCGTGCAGTCCGGGCACCACAGTTAAAATTTCCGATTTCATTTTATAGAGTCTGGCAGTTATACTCAGTGATAGAAAATAGTGACAATGGGGGAGCGGTTAGTTAATTAAATTAAGAATGTTCTAAAATGCGTACCTTTTTCTCACATGATAAAGGCTGGTTTTGCTAGTCACTTCAAAAACTAAACTTACATTGCCAGACTGAGCAAAGTGCTAAGTGTAAATGTAAACATCTTATATTATAATGCTACATATTTCCAGTAGCTTATTGTTTACCCTTGGGTACAATGAAAATTTTTTAACACGGATTCTAGTTTTACCAAACTCCTAATGGTAGAAACAGCGAAGTGAAGAAATTTTAGATTAAATAATTAATTTACCACTGACTTTAGAAATGTCCACGGTTTGTTGGACATTTTTATTTAGATTGGCCAAGTTTCCGCCCCCCCATTTGGATTAAAAACTTTAAGAAATTTTGAACGATTTATAAAATTGTGTATATATATAGTATATATAAAGGTCCTCGGCCACTTTTCGATGAATATTTAAAGTGTTAAATTCTGTGAAAAATAATCTATTTCATCAGAATTCCCTGGTGACATAGATTAAAATTTGGCTTATCTCTTTGAATAAGTAACGGATAATTCTATTGGGCATTCTCTTCTTTCGTACTCGGATCGAAATTGAGGAATGATCAGTATTAAATTTCCTAAGAATTGTTTTATTTCTGAAAAATAAATTACAATTATTCCTATGAAATTACACGTAAAATTCTATAAAATTCTAATCTAAGAGCTTCGAATGTATCAAGTTTAGAATCTGTATTTTGAAACTTATATTCTTTCCAGCAACCATTTTGACGTTCCGCCCAACAACGCAACGTAAAGTCATTTTAGTTTATTTTGTCCGTTTCTGTATAATCTATACAAATTTATTTTGTATAAAATTTAGATCAAAATTAACTGCCACATCAATCATTCGATGATACCCATTAATTTTCTCCAAAAATAATTGTCCAATTTGACTTGAGAAACTAGACAACAAAACACAAAAGCACCAGCAAAAAACTCCTCTTTCCCTCCAAACAAAGAAATGCGATAAAAACTTTCATGTTACGACGACGTTTCACATACCAATTTTATAATCTTAACGTTTTATACCTCTCACAGTCCATTTGTATCACCATCAAACTCGAAACTACTTTTCTGTCTAATAGTCAAGTAGAAAAAAACTACTCGTGTTGCTTTAAATCAATGGCAAATTTTATACGAATATAATAGTAATACCCATAATAAATGATAATTGCGTGGTGGTTATAAGGAAATACCACCACACCATCATCATCATCATCATCATCATCATCAATATCAATAATAATAATCATAAAAAAATAAAATATGTTGTTGAGGTCGCATATAATTTTATGTTTTTATATTATAACATTACATTTTAATTTTGTTTTATATTTATGCTGTAAACGATATATGTAATTTACATATCTAATTGTCCACATAAAACTGTTTTGTATTTGATTTCCGATCGCCAGGTAAATTATAAAAATCAAACCAAGACGAACCAAGTTGATTGACCGGAAAATCATGGCTACCGCATTATCGTTCGACATCATACGGCTCAAAGGGTTTTCTTTTAATTTATGCTATATTTACACCGCAGAAAAAACAATTTGATGTAATCTTCTAACAAGTATTATACGCTAGTTTTCTCTCTGCTTACTCGTGAGCTCCATTTTTGTGTATGATGGTATTAAACTTGAATTTTAGAAATGGGAAAACTTGAAATTAATAAAATACAAAAACATAAAAACTATCATACATGTAACGGGGAAAACTACTTTAGAATAATAGAAAAGTTCAAACTAATGTTATAAGGAAGTAGAAACGTAAAAAATTAGATTTTGTAATTTTTTCACTGTTAATGAAAATTTGCAACAGGTTTGTTGTGCATTTTCTTGTTTATGTATGAGGTGAAGTAATGAATTTAATTATATATTTACTGGAATTATTTCATACAGTTAGTGGAAATGATAATTAAGTCTATGTATGTACTCGTATAATATCGATTTTCATTAATTTCTAAGAATGAGGTGATGCAGAGTAATTTAACATAGAATGGTTTTGGAAATTATTTTTAAATTCTCGAATTTAGTGTTCGATTTCTGAGTCGTTGCGTAAATTATAGAAACTATTTGTAAAACGCCTCATTAATATTACTTGAACATTTACCAAAATTCCACTAACAGAGAAATTCTGATTGTATTAAGATAATTTTAGCCACAGTAATTTGGCTTAAAATCTTATCAACACATCCAACGTGCGCTTCAATCAAAGTTGAGTATTTGATCACATCATTCTTACCATTAAAGGTAATTTTTAAATTAGTTCAAACAAATCTCGGGTATATTAATCCGGTATAATAAAAAAATTATTAAAAAATGCTAACGCTGAACAGAAAAGCAGGAAATACGAAATAGAAAACAACTGAGCATTAAACCATTGGACATGTAAAGAGGTTTTATCGACCATTAATTAGTAGTAATTACACTGTAATCTTTTTGCCAGTAACACATTAACCGGTTTTTCCCCAAAGCCTTTATTTTTCATTTTTTAGTCGCAGTTCCATTTTCAGTCACATTATCCTTTTTGAAACCGTACAGACAGATTTTAAAAATCCTAATACACTATACCACGCATAAAGAAAAAATAACCGAACAATTTTTAAGTAGTTAATAGCAAAAGAAATCAAACATATTTTTTGGAATGTGTGTTATTGCTGTACCGTGTTCATCCGTATCGATTTTAGCCGGTACACAGTACCGGAAGAGAGAAAATCTGTTTTTATTGTATATATTTGGAATAATAATCTTCTTGAACACTGTGTCTAACAGTCTAACTCTAAAATATAAATATTGTTTCACACTTTGATGATAAGGGATCAGTAAAAAAAATCACTAGGAAATGTACTGTACAATGTACTATACACAGTATACTCTCGAATATTTGTCGTTCGTCTAGACTCTAGACTCATACCGATTTTTCGTTTATTTTTCTCCATGTATGAATTTTTATATGAAAATTGAATTCTCTAGATACTTTTCAACTGGAAATAAAATAATTGAACTTCACAGAATAGATATTTGCTGTTGTTCATATTTATACGTATGTACTTGAATAAATTTAGATGTTTGCGTTACGAAGCAGTGCATAGACAAAAAAAAATATTTCGGCTTACTGAATTGGATAAATTAAAGCGGGGATTGATTCGTTATGCTTTGATTGAGATTTTGTTGTTTATTATATAGATTTCTATCGGCAGTTCGTTTCAATGTCATTCCAAATAGTTTAAGGCTATATTATTTATCATTTAACAAATTTTTGACAGATCCAATTATATTCCAAACTCATCATTCGCATATTTTTATAATTTAGTTGGAGTATTCCCTCACACGATTTTAACATTTCAAAAAATTACCCAATTACCTAATAAACAATATACAATTTATATTCAAAAATAATTTTAAACTAAATAATAGTTGAAAAAAAAAACATATTTAAGATTGACATTTAAAATTGTTTATAACAATATACTAAAAAGAGCGATCTTCAATTGAAATCATTTTATGAATTAAAGATCATCGTTTAGAATTAAGAAATTGCTTTGTGTTATTTTTCATAAGATTTCATCATCGAAACTAATCGTCATCATCGTCATAAAATAGTTAATCTAACATTTTTAGAAACTTTATAATTAGAAAATCAACTGTCAGTGACTGAAATTTCACTTACTTTACGCGTTAAATGATAAGTGATCGAGTAATTCAATACATTTTCATAAATCTCTTGGAAATTTTTTCTTAAAACAACAGGTTATTCACTTTACGTCGTTTCTTTCCATTTATTGATTGATCGTTTTTAATGATATCTTAATCTTTGAATATAACAGAAATAGTTTATGTTGTCCGTTTATGTATGTGAATATTATTACCGTAGAGCTAAGTAATCGAAAAAAACTTGTTTATTATACAACAATTAGTTTTGCCACTTTGTATGTACCAAAGTGTTGGCAGTGAATAGTAGCTACATACAACTATTTATAATGTCTATAGGATCTTATATTCATCTTGAATTAATTTCATTTGAAAGATGCTTGAGAAACATTTTTTTTTGTTTTGACACAGATGAGACTTATTAGAGATCTGATTGAAAACCTAGTTATTATGTTCAGACGTTTTTTTTTGCTTTGAATCGAATATTTTGATTGAGCTGTGTAATCGTTTTAATATACAATACAAAAACATAAAGGTGTTTTTAAGACCATCAAAATTTAATTGGTATATATAACAGATGATTCAAAATTAAATTAAACATGTTTACTAATTATAGTGTTATGGTTAAAAAAACTCTATAGAAAACTATCGTAAATGTTACAATTATATTGCATACTCGTGTACTTGCTTTTATACTTATCAATAATTTACATACTTCGAAAGAGATTACAGAATTAATGAAATATTGACGATCGATGGCGATCGACAAGGTAGATCATAACAATTTATTGAATTATTTACCAGCATAATCCAATATGGATTCAAAATAAACTTGGCTTATGAAAGTAGATTTCCAAGAATTGTTCAACATCCTCCAATCCATCCTCTTACTCATGAAGTTTTCCTAAATTATTAAAAAATAGACTTACTTAATCTCAGAGTTTTAACATCTTTCTACTTCGACTGAACAAATTTTGTAGAAATTTAGAATCGAACAAATAACCCTTCCTAAAGGTTGCAGCTTTCATTCCCTTATATTTTCACATCAACCGATAAACACCGCAGCATACTGATAGTGATATTTTACATATTATTATCTATTTTAAATATCATTTTAAAAAATTTGAGCGAATATATAATTTTGAGGAAAACACCACCCTTAAATATATTAGGGCAGAATAAATAGAATCATAACATTCAAAAACTATTTCGAAAATTTGGCTACAAAGTCACATTCAAAACTCAGTACAAATAGGGCCATAAAACAAAGAACAACCAATCGATAGGTTTGTAAATAAATTTGTTCAGACTTTCCAGCGTCCTGTATTGGGCAAACTGGAAGATCGTTTCTCAGCTGTTTATTTTGTTTTCTTTTTAAATTTTATCTACTAATTACATTAGAACCCAACTAACAAATTCCATACTATACAACCGTCAGAATTATGACACAAGTTTTTGAAACAAAACCAAATACAAGTACGTAATGCTTACTTTACACAAAAAATTTAAGTATGTACAACATACATGAATATGTACTAATAAATTACTACAGAAAAATGCAACTTTCGAAATTTCAAAAAAAAAAAAAAATCTTACTGTAGAATCGCAAAATACATTTCTCTAATAAGAATTGCAATTAATTTTATTTTATATAAAAATAAATCTGACAACTATAGAAATAATAATAATAGTAATAATCTATGTACTGGATGTACTGATTGCTATTTTTTGCTCTACCATCTAAAAACACAAACCAAACAAAAAAAAAATTTTCAAACGAAAAGAATTGAAAATTCATTTTATTTTAGTTGAATTGGAAATAGAACAACAAAATAAAACTCAAAAATGGTAAAAAAATTCTGTAATGAGGGGGTTTGGGATGTCGGACTTATGCTGAATCACATTGATATATTATTATATTTTTATTACTGGAAAAATTAGTCATGATGGTTGGAATATTATTGTTGTGTACTCATATGTATAGTAGAATATTTCTGGTTTTCTTCACAGATTTATTATGATAAAATTCTTTTTCGCAGTAGGTGATTTCCAGCATTGAAAATGAGCTTGTCTTCTCCATTTCTATATCGTTTAAACAATTCTGCGATGATTGACAATTAATTATAATTTAATGCAATTGTGATGTATTTTAATTAATTTGCAATTTCATTGAGCTACAACAGGATTTGTAAGTGCATTGCATCCGTGCGAATAGCATTTTGCTTCAAACAACAAATCTAAAAGCGTAACCTATACGTAGTTCTTTTCCAACCATTCTATGTATAAATGAATACAGTAAATCTAGAAACATGTTGGGAATTTTAATTAAATTGCTTAAAAAAGCATAATTTTTAGGGTCATATCCCGTAATATGTATGAGTAAAGCAAAATAAATATATTTTTGAGTACATGTTGCACTTGGAACTGGAAATATAATTTTGTTTTTCTATATAGCAAATTTCCACCCCTTACAAAAGCACCCACAATAAACTTGGGGAAAATATTATCCAATTTAATTTTTACCGGTTTTAAATTTAAAATTATTTATTTGCGGTGGAAAAAAAATTTTAATTGCTTTTTTCTACCGTTATAATTTTCCGAAATTATTTATTTTTAATTTACTACAATTTTTTAATGAAAAAATTGTCGGAAAAATATGAAAATGAGGGAAAGTATGTATTGTTGTTGTTGTAAAGGAAAATGTGGAATGTTTTGTAAACTTGATGATATTTTAAAATAATCAGTTGATATGGAAATTGTATTTTTTACCAAAAGTGTTCGTTGGAGGACGGATTTTAGAAATTATTGTCGGAATGTTTTTTATTGAGGTTTTCTTAGTTAATCTATTCGTTTTAATTAAATGAGTGTTACTAAGCTCTTGTCATAGATCGGATACAGCACTTAATTAATGTGGGTAATTAGGAAAGATGTTTTTAATTTATTTTACGATGTTCCATTAATTTTTGTGTTAACGGTGCTAGGACTAATGTCCATAGCCGTCCATAGCTTTATATCAATATTTAACAAAAAGCTAGTAATCTTTCGAATTGCTCGATCTTACCTGAAATTTTGCTAATGATGCTTTTCGGAGTTGCCTCTTGACTAAAATCAAAACACTTTACCAAGTATTTTGAGTAATATTACTTTTATCAATAGATAGTTATTGCTTGCAATACCCTAGCAAGTGCCTTGGTTAGTGGCTACAGTTAGTAGTTTTTGTGGAGAAATAGCTTTTAATGATAACAACTAAGCCTTTCCAACTTTTTCTTAGTACTACAGGTCGTCACGGATTTCCTGTATCTGAATCAAAAACAATAGAAACAGTTGTTCATAATTTTAGCAGTAGCAGTTTCTTTTCTTTGAGGTCCGTTCAAAATAGATTTTTTATTATATGCGATGCCAATAACACATTCGACGTTAATGTTAATAAAATACTTCAATTTTGATGCTATCAAGCACAACCACTTTGCGTATTTTCATTACTAGCAGAGACACCGAACTATTAGGCCTAATGTCATTTATTCATTACTGAGTTGAAGCTGAGCAAAACTGAAACAGTTAGATTTTTGGTTTTGAACTTATTTTTCCAAGTGTGGCATTTATACGTTACATATGGTAGTATCTTATACCAGAAAACCGGAATACTGGTGTTTAAATAGAAAATTCCAAAAAAAATTTAAATTACATTAAAACTTATAACTTTCTGCTACTTTTCAAATTTATATAGATTCGTTTAAGACTAAAAGGTAGAAAATAATAATGTGGAAAAAAAATACTCTTTTAAACAACCACGATTATATTCAAGTGTACTAAAAAGTACAAAATAATTTTTTTGGCCCTCGGAAAATAAAAGCGTGGGCGCTTTTTCTTAATCAACAAGCAAAACAAATCGTTTTTGCTTTAGTGCCGACGTATATTAAAATGGAACGATTAAGGCAAAATATCAAGAATAGGCTTGGCTATGTAAAACAGACAAAATACAATTAGTCACAAACACCCAAATAACAAATAATCAAAATAAGCACTTTGAGCGTCTGAATGATGACTGTTGGGATTATGTTCTTTTCATTCAATTTTTACTTCGCAGACGAAATAAATTCAGGTAATTCTCTGGCCCTTATAAAATTAGTAAGTATAAAAATGTTTCTGTTTTGCTCTTTTTGGTGTAGGTTAGGATTATTTGTTTCTGCTTTGGGCTTAGCCGAAGTAAAAACATTTAGAAATTAATTTGGTTCACGAAATTAGATCTGTTTAATTATTAAATCAAACATTAAGTTATTCTGGTATTCTCCAGATTTATAAATATTTTTCGAAGATCTGCGAGGATTGTAAAAAATAAATAATTTTATATAAGCGACTGATCTGGTGTGGTATCTTATTACTCTGATTTTTTCATATACATAGGAATCAACCATATACCTATAGTACTTGTGAATTTTACAATACCCCTTAGTTATTAAATATTAAATAAGAGCTAAACAAGCCATTAATATATTTTTTTTTAATTTCAAGTACATAGGTACATGGAAATCAATAATTTTGTCATCAATTATAGCGTGTCAAATATTTAATCTCTATAAAATATGTATACACAAAATATTCATTCTACCGTTGCATTTCAAGTACAGAAGTATCACTATAAAATTGCCAAAAACTCATTTTACAAATTAAAATTTTAAATTTAACAAAAATGTATTTTACGTTGGTTTTTTAAAACATAAATATTGTAATTGATTTTCCGTATCTTCGTACAGCAGAAACCAATATAAATAAAATTAACTTTTCCATTCAAAATATTTATTCTGAAATCAGATCTTACCCTGTGGTAGCATAGCTGGCTTATATAAAAGTTACCATTTGTTTGTGTGTTCGACTTGGAGCTCACAAATTTTTCTCTTAAATCTAGAAAATCAATTTTTTGTTCGAATATTTTTCAGGTTTTTTAATCTACACACCAAATGTGTCTACTGTGCTGCACAGTTTTGCCACTTATAATAATAATTCGAAAATATTGTTTTGTGTTGATAGAAAACTTAAAAGCATATATCTTAAAATAAATAACGTAATCACATACGTAATATTCTGTAGTTACTAATAATCTAAATAAAAAATTCGTATATGATAAGTTTAAATTCTTCTCCTCCACCGTGATTATTTGGTCGAGACGAAAATGCTCAATATTGGTATATGAAATAAAAATACTGTCTACTGACCTGGAAAGAAAGAGCACAGCACACAGCACATATACAAGAAAAGAAAAGGAAAATTGGTTAAAGAATTAATGATGCAAAAAATTCACCATAAAAAGCTTAAAAGTTAGTGGAAGCTTTTAAACTTTTTTCGTTTCGATACTTTTTTTTATATATATGTACATATGTATTTTAAGTAAAATCAAAATAAATAAATAATGTATTGTGTTCCAGTACAACAATACTAACAACGGACCTAAAAACGATGAGTTTCCACTCAATAACCCAATGAAACCAATTTAAAGTATGTAATCTTTTTACAATTTCACATCGTTCTTAGAGTTTTGATTAAATTTTTGAAACAAAACCATCATTAAACAAAAAAGTTTTTCCTATTATTTTGGTTTTGTGATATTTTTTAAATCACAGTTATGGGATGTGTTAACAGAAGTTCGGGTATAATCAAACGAGTTATTGGTATACACTTATAGACATCAAACTCAGGGGATTTATATTTAAGACATAATTGGCGAAAAACAACCGCTTGGAATGCTAGTTTAATAAAATATATTTGCATAGTTTCATCCTAATTACAATAAATTTTATTTATTTGTACATACAACATACATACATCAAATTCATAGCGAAAAACATAAAGATCCGTGCCATAGTTAATTTTTGAGATAACGAGGATGTATAGCAAATTAATAATTCTGTAACAAAAATCTGTCATACATCTTCTATCACAATAATATATTATGGTTCCATTTTATATGCATTCGTTGATGTTGTATGCGCTTTTTCTTGAGAAACGTCATAAATCGGTGATAATTTATGGTCAATTACAGAGTTGTAAGTAAATTCATTTACTTTATTTGTAACTCATATCCATGGATATAAATATGAATATTTCTACTATGCACTTTTTTATGGTTTGGTAGATTTTAAGCACACAAACGATGACAGCTCAACATAATTTTTTAATATGTTTACTGCTTTAATTCAATTTTTCCTTTTTTTATGAGAATTCGTTTTAGTTATGGTTTATTTAATTTTACATACATGGTTTCTGCTGCGAAATCATCTATGTATCCATTTCTAAACAAAAGGCAGCTTGTTTGAATTTTTAACAAACAAAGTAAGCATAAACAAGTACTCGTCTAGCTTATAGGGGTAACCAGCGAATCAGTAAGAATCCTTACAGAATTTAACGAAACTATTTTCTTACAGAATATTTGACATATTGGCCACCGAAACCGTAACAATTTACAAATTCAGTATTAAAATTGTAATGTGAATAGGAACATTTATTATTTTTAAGAAAAGTGTGCTTTGAAAATTTTAATGTATTCTGACATATCCTTCAGTTTGCGCGTTCATTTTTGCTCTGTTAAGTGACGGCTGAACTAAACGAAAAGTTCTTAAAGATCGCTGGTCAGTAAAATGCACTTTCTATATATCACATTCTTACTTAAAGTTGTTACTGACTCGCTGGTTCCCGCATAATGACGAATTATTGAAAATTAATTTAAAAAGAACTATGTTCCTTCTTCAATTTTCCACACTTGGAGTAGAAACTACTTCGCACCAATAAAAAAAAAACAAATCGGTTAATATAAAAAAATCTGACAGAGCTGAAGAAATTGACTGCTTTTGCTTATTTTATTCGTATTTACTTCAACAATTGGTCGAACTTGGAGAAGTTGACCATAAAGGGGGACGGTGGCCGTAGGGAGACAAAAAAAATTATAGCAATCAATTTCCACACTTTTAAGCGTCTACCAATTTTTTATTCTTCGTTGTCGTCGTACTTCTTAGGTATAAAATTTGCAAAATAATCAAAATAAAATTAAAAGCTATAAAGCTTTTCATTTCGTTTGTTTTTCCATACAAAAGAGGCGAGAGCTTTTCATAATTCATATGAATGTGTTTGTTTATATTTAGTAACTTTTTCTATTGATTTTCCTCTTTTTTATATTTGTTGTTATTATTTAAACTTTTCATTAATTTTCCAGTCCTTTTCTTTTCGTAGTCTTCTTCAAATTCTTCTTTTTCACATTTTCAAAAAATTAAAACAAAAATAAAAAATAAAAATCGATAGCAATGCAGAATTTTTTTAGTGGCGTTAAGTTGCTTTTGATATTTTCATCACGTTGAAACTTTTTATTAACTTTGAAATACTTATACTTTATATAACGGTTATGTCACATGTGCGCGAAATGGAAATTTATTAATATTTATGATGATGTTGATGCCTGCCTGTGTTGTTATGAAAAGGAACAAAATTAGTGTGAATGCAAGAATATGATTTTGATTTGTTTATTGAACGCGCAACGAAATTCGTGAACAAAATACAGAAATTGTAGTGTGTGCTACCTTTAAATTGAAATCACATGTAGTTAACAAAAATTTTAGATAGTTGTAAAACAATCACGCCAAATCTAGTCTAATTTAAAGATCTCTTTGTATTCGAATTATAAATGTGTCTATAATTCAAATAAATTAACCCCGTTGTTAGAGCTCAAACTAGCTTAGAAATCCAAAATTAAGATTAATTTTCAATTTATTGTTTAGTTGAAGTATGAGGGAACCAAAATAAAAGAAATAATCGTACTTATGGGATTTTGCCCCGAACGAATTTATATTCCTATATTCTTCGTTTATTATATTTCTTTTGAAAACATCAAAAATTCGAAGGGATAACAGAATGAACATCCAATTTTTATGTATTCTGTTTCTTTTAAGACATTTTCCAATCTCCATCTTATTCTCTTCTCTACATTATGTAAGGGTAAATTTCCAGAGCGGAATAAATGATATTTATTTTCTTAGCAATCACATCATTTGAAGCAAAAATAATTTGAGTGGTTATCGATTATACAGTACTGTATTTACAGACAGAGCAATCACCAGATTATCTCGGTTGTTGATTATACTACTAAATTATTTGTTGTAGTAGAACAAAACTTCGGGCATTTTAGTATTTCTGATACTTCTAGCAATGAACGGGTTCTTTAAATTTTATTTATGAATTTTACATTCTAGTTTAACCATTACTTTGTTGAGACCAACCTGCACCACCTTTTTAAGAATTTAGGAAAAGCGATCAAGAGTAGATTAGTTTCATGAAATGTACCATCAAAGCGAATACTAAAGAACAACAAAAAAAAAAAAATTCAAACCCGATCTTTTATTTTCGAGTCACTTATCCTGTTTTTCCGATTCATTTACATAAGGTTGTTATTATTTATTTTATTTGGTTTCATTAAAATCAGAAATATTATGGTTAATTCATTATATTACTTACTAATTACATATTAGTTTGTTTGTTTAGTTAATTGAACCATTGTAGTAAAGAGAATGTCTTAGTATAATAAGAATTATGTATTTAATGTTTATGGCATCAAGTGTTTATTTAATTAGCGTATAGCGCAATATTACTTTCAAGATTAATGAAAATATAAGTGGTTATCAATTAGTTTAGATACGGATGTTCTTTTAAATTAGTAATATTTCCGTTTGTTTGACTTATGTTGACATCATACCTTAAATAGAAGAAATTTACTTCCGTCAAAATTAAGTGAACCACGTATTTGTGTGGTAATTGTTGTGTTTGTTGCTACCTGATAAAATATATCGTCTTTTATGCCCAATTGAATGACTTTAGAATTTCGATCTACTTTGCTCCAAATCAAAATACCATTAATTCTTAAGGGATTTAAAAGAAAGCCCACACTACCTTTTGGCTAACTACAAAAGCTCTCGTCCCGTTTTATTAAAGTACATCCAGTTCCAGTTCTAGTACAAAGCAAAGCCGACAGAATAAAAGGTCAAGGTCAATTAGGGTGACTAAGTTTTCAAATGTAAGCTAACTGCAATGAAATTTTTCAAAAAACTTTGCGTGTTCCATCGTTTTTAAAAAATTCCGTCTCCTAATTTATATGATAACACAGCTCCATTTTCATTGGAGCTAAAAAGTATGAACGATGATTTTACATTTTCGAGATTCTTCAAAACTATGTATTTGTTACTTGAAATCAAATATTTAATCATCGCCATTCCACAGAGGGTTAAAGCAACATTTTTTTGGTTCTCTAAAAATACTGAATAAAACTGTGCAATGATGAACAATTTCCATATCATTTAATACTACAGTTAAGTATTTTCTATGCTCTATCTCGTTTTTGTAAAGCTCTAAACGAGTACAACAGCATATAATCATGTTTTACATATTTTTTATTTTATTTATATATTTATTATTATCGGTCGGTTTAATAAAAAAAATGTAACAAATAATAAAAATGCTAAAAGAAAATGTAGGAAATTTTTATTTTATGTTTCCATTAAAAAAATAAAAAGAAAACAGGAAAAATATGGTTTTAACACTTTTTTAAGTTAAAAGCGATTCCAGATACTCATTTGATGTGTGTGTATGTCGATATGTATGTGTATAAGTATTATGTATATTAACCAGTGTATGTGGTGGGAAAAAAGGAAAATACAGAAAAGGGTATATTTTTCCAAATTTTAGTTTTTCCTTTTTGTGTTATTATTATTTTTTTAAGTTGTTAGTTTTTTATTTATTTATTTATTTTTTTTTTCTGGAAAAGCACACGATAAATTTTGTGGAAAATTTGAGTATTAGTATACAATTACAATACAATTTGGATAAGTATGAGTGCGGTCGGCCAGAAAATAAAATCAATATGTGTTTTCCATCTGGAAAAATCAAGTAGTTTACTAGCCCCTCGCCATATTATATTTATCATGAACATTTTATAAATTTGTAAATTGCTGAATGAAAGTTAGAGAAAATATATATTATTTTCAATTTTATGTATGTACTTATGCATGTTGAAACAAACATAATATACACTGCAAATAAAATAAAACGGGTAACAATAATATAAGTAACAAATTTTCCAATTTTCTGGTAAAAATGAAAATTGAATTTCAATTTTATCATTATTTTTTCATCTGTATATCCAACGTCCTGTGTGTATCAAACGGTATATATGCACAAACATATAAAATATCAGTAAAGAGACACATTCGCAGTGATATACTATATAGCAGAATATGTACACTTATCAAATATTGAGATCAACTCGGTGTTTTGTCTTTTTTAATTTGTGGAAAAATGAGATGTTATTTGTGAAATATATAAAAAGAAATTGAAAAATGCATTTTCCCAAACTCTCGACGGCTACATGCCACATATTATTACATTTATTATTTTATCAATTTGTTGGGTATTAATTTTTCATTTTCGAATATTATTTTTGGATCTGTCTGTCTAATATACCATAGTAGTAGTGATAGTGACCCCTTAACAAAATTTGATGTTACTATCGATACAAACCAATAACCCCTCAACAAAATACTACAACACCTGTGTACTACTGTTACAGTATCATGTTTATCGTAAATTATTGTACGTGATACAATGTATTTTTTGTAAAAGAGGGTGAGGGGGTATATTTATGTAAAGGTATAAAGGGCGCCGTATAATTACGGCAGATGATGGAACTCCTGGAAATTTTATATTGTCGTATAACAAATAAATATTATGGATGTAGAGTTGTTATACCATATATCTATTATGGTTTCACTAGTAGCAGTTAAATTTAATTTTATTCAAATTTAAAAAAAATCCAAAATCCAATCTCATTATAATGCCACAAATTGCAGACTAAGTTAGTTTCAAGACAAGTCAAATAGGCTTTAAGCATGAAAAATTAGAAATTCTAACCGTTTTCTAAAGAAATCAAGAAATGATAGCGGATGCCGACAATAGTACTTGATAATATATCATCTAATATCATCTAAGTTGTGAGTCAGAACCCAGTCGCTTCATTAAACCTTTTGGTTGTGGTAGTATAACGCAACACAATTACTTTTCAGTGCAAGATAAATTGAACGGTTCTTTTGGATTCTGGAGCTGGCTTACCACTCAGAAAGTTACTCTACACGCGGAGTACCACAAAAAAACAAATCTGGGTATGTGCATTTTCTGCTTGTGTGCAAATGATGTTTTGTGCAAATGATGTTTTGGTAATATTTTGTGGTTTGTTGGTATATAAGAAGATGCCGTTTGACTGAGTGTCTCAAAAGAGCCATTCACTAGTATGTAAAATAATCCGAAAAATTATTCTTTTGAAAGTTCATTGTAATTTGATAAATGGTATCTCGTTAGATCGCGCTTCAAATTCAATAGGTGATTAATATTGCAATCTTTTAATAACAAAAGAGGAAATTTAATACATACGACCTTTATCATATTTGTCAAAACAATCATTAAAATTAATAGATTGTTTGTGATGAAATGTATAATTTATCACTTGCGCACGTACAATGTTTTGTATTGATAATGTGAGGTTTTATGCCTATGTACAAAAAATGGAACTTAACTAGTTATATTTGGAACTAACCTGTCACTCCCAATATTCGATTTCTATCTCATTTTCATCTTAAATGCTTAAATTCGATGGTGATGTCAATATTGCACTGTGTATGGAAAAAAAAAAAAATATTTCTACAGTCTTAAACAAATCTTAAAAAAATTTTATAAGTTTATAATTTATTTTTCATAGTAAAACACACAAAACATATGGGAAATCACTTTTATTCCTAAGACAAATTTTGAAATGAAAACGTTACAAATTCTTAATTTTGATTTCTGAAATACTATCATAAATGTTTGAGTTTTAACATACATATATGAATATCGTTTAAGTAAATCGTTTTCATTTTCTTGTAATAATTGATTTATTTAAACCAAAATATTAAAAAAAATTCATAACAACAGCATTCTGGTCAAATTGAAATAAAAGCTTACTACGATTCGTTTGGTCATTAAGTCAATATACATTACATAGATGGCAGTGATGGTCGTACAAATTTGGAAAAATCGTACCAAAAATTACCACCTGGGGAAATTTAAAGTTCAAAAATTGTAGAAAAAGCAAAACCAATTCACAAAATATAGGAACGTGTGATAATTTTGCGATTAAATAATTTTTTTTCGTATTTTTCTGTGACTATTTTAGACATCTTACGTACACTAGTAAAACTAAAGATAAATTTAGCAAGTATTATTTTAATTTGTCAGAGCCAACTTTGATGTATTTTTCAAAATGAAAGTTCGAAAAAATATATTTTAGAAATAATTTAATTTTAATATTTCTGCAATTAATATTTACTTAACACCAATATGGCCTTCTTGTATATTGTTCTTAATGATATGTAGAAAACTTTTATATTAACATTTTATAATATTTTTGCTTTTTTCATTGAAAAACTTGAAGCTAAAAAACACCATTTTTACTATGGATTCCTATGGAATTCAGTGAAAAGTTATACCACTAAAAAAGCTTCTAAAAAATACGTCATTAAGATTATGGCTCTATACTCTAGAAGGCTCTGATAATAGTCGCAATGTTATGTTTTAAAGCTAGAATTGTCTCTGGATTATTCGCATAACATCTATCCTTAACGAAGCCTCTTAGAAAAATTAGACAAGCGGATATTGATGCGGATGGTCATTTGCTTTCAACTCCTGAGTCATCTGGACCTTGTAGGCGAATAATCCGAGGACTTTGTACAGTATTCTCTCAGGCCGGTGGGACTAATGGCCAGTTGCTGCGATGGGCGTCGAGTTGAGGTCGATTGATTCTGTTCTAAACTATGGACCACAATCGTAATATTCTCGGCCATGCGCACTGTCCGAGCTCGGGAACCACTTCTGTTATTCAATAGCAAGCCTTTCTCACGAACTCAGCGGTTCCGCTTGGCGCTATCTCATGACCCATATTTCTTTTCAAAATTCTCACGGTTTCGGCTACACAACACTGACTTTGAAAATAACTTTTCAATATTTCGAAACGCTCTATTTCGTGACGCGGAATATCAGACAAACTAGGTGTCAACATTTCAAGCAAATCGTCCAAAAAAAGTGTTGCCATTATTATTATGATTTTACGTTATTACAATCATATTGCAGATGAAAATTAATAGCTGTAAATAAAAAGTTGTATACGAACTATTTAACCTAAGTATTTTTTCTGCGCGAGAACTGTCAGAATTCCAGCGAGACTTGAATACTACTATACGTTGAAATATGATTGATGAGTTACAGACATTCATGACTATGTAGGCGACCGTAAATAGTAATTGGTTGACTTTATAAAATTTTTATAGAATCAAATAAATATTGGAAGTCTGTATAGTGGCACCACCTAGTCTGCCGTAAAGGGTATGGGCGGTTTAAAGTACCGTAAAGTAGTAAAAAAGCGAGATGTACGCAAAATTGTAACAATTAATAATTTTTCGATAGTGCAAGCAGTTTTTCTGAAAATTTTGCAATTTTTCCAAGAAAATTTTGCAATTGTTCATTTTTTTTTTACTTAGTTTAAAATAATAAATAAAATTTGAAACACGAAGAATTGTATAAAGTCTGGAAAGGCGGGCGTTTGGGGCCGGCAGCCCCATCCTGTAAAGTTTAGAACAAATCAAAATTACATTGGGAAAAATTGTTTAAAAAATTTGCAGTTATTAGAATTTGTGTTACTGCTATCTGTGTGTATAAGGTTGACGAAGTAATTATTATTAACAAAAATAAATAAAATGTATGTATGTACATATATTAACAACACATAAGGAAATAAGTTTAGATTTAATTTGTTTTTAAATTAATGTTAATATTTTATTGAGATAAGCAAAAGTGATGCGCAAACTAAGAAGTTCCTGTGGACGACTGAACGATTATTTGTAGCGATAAATTTTAGTTAAAAAGGTTTAAAAAACAAGTATAGAAAAATATTTAATCAGTCTACTTAAGGGCAAATATTATCAAACATTGTATCATCTATCGTAATTATTTTACTACATTTGGCAACCAACATCTACATGTAACTAAACCACTTGAAATTTGCATAAGCAAAATACAACATTTCAGTTTTACATTGTTATCATCAAACCACCATTATAATTTATAACTATTATGCACTACTCCAATAAAATCAACTAAATTATAGATTAATTAAAATATGCAAATTATATTTTCCATCCTTTACCGCGAGCATAAACAAAACCCCTAACTCGCGATTTTATTTCTTTTTTTTTTTTTTGTTGCAATTAAAAACAAACACAACAAGAGCACACGGTAACAAACTTTTATCAACGAAATATCAGCAACAAAAAAAATTTGACCAAATTTCCCGTGATTTTATGGATATGTTATAGTTATATACTTTTGACAACAACAATTATGTATGAGACCACAACAACTGATAACATATTTTATTACATACTGTATGTACAGTTATTAGTAAATATCTAATGTTTTTTAATGTTTTTTTTTTACATTTATATAAAAGTGCTGGTGATGTTACAATGGTGTGTTATCTAAATATGTATGTCCTCAATTCGCTTAGTAATTTAGAAAATTTCTAATAAATTAGCAACGCATGCTTTATAACGTTGCGATAAAAAACGCTTTCTCTTTGTCTCTCTATAGATAATTTCCCAATTTTCATAGAAAATCTAATTATGTGTACAACAACAGGCAAAACAATTTTTAATTATGATTCAATTATTATTTTGCCACAAATTTAATTAATTATTGTGTTGTTTTATTGGCTGGTATATAGCATAGAAGCAACAACAGCTAAAAAGGTTAAAAGTTGAAGTTGTCGCACAAACTTTGATTAATTTGATTTACTTAATTCCTCTCTGCGTTTACATTAGAGGAAAAAATAAAAACGGGAAAACTTTTTTTTGTTTGTTTTTTTTCTTTTTTATGTAAACTTCTAGCAAATTCAGCATTTACCATCCAGAACTGTTAATTGTTTCAATGACACGTATTTTAATTAAGCATTGTACTGTAATCATAAAAATATTCCGTTAGATACGGATATAAAATAAAATGAAAGGCTACAATCAATCGTGATGAAATTGATTGGGAAGTTAATTGATTTTCATCAAGCGCTGTGATTTACGTCAATGATGTCATGTATTGCGGTTTAAAAGGGAAATTATGTTGATTGTATTATTGCAAAACGATTGTGAAAATCGTGTAGGTAATTAATTTTGGTTATTTTTCCTATTATTTAATAATAATAATTTATCGATAGATGCTGCTGAAGATAAAAATCTAATCGCTTGAACTCTTATGTGCGACATCCTATAATTTTAACAAAGCACGTTTAAATAATCATCCTTAATTGAGTAAGATTTTTTTTTTTAATTGAGCTTACTTCAAATACGTTGTGACACTTCACTTATTTAGTTTTTTTTTTTTTTTTAATAAATCATTAATAATTGACAAGCGATAATGTAATTATGCAGATAATTGCCGAGTTAATCTTACATATTCGGAAATACATAACAATATTTTTAATATAATTTGTATGGGTTATGGAAAGGTCACCACATTTAAATTCATATTCAATGAATATTCTCACAAAGAATTTTTGAAATATGTACGTACGTGAGAAAATTTGCAATATGTCCAATTAAGTATATTAAATCTTGGCGGAATTTTATATTCAAAAGTTGAAGTTAGGAAGAAAGTTTGTCAAATTAAAATTTCCTTATTTAAACTGTCAAAATTCTTTACGTTTTATCCATTAGAAATCATTAATATTAATGAAATATTCCAGATCCTTTCAAAGGTCACAAGTCTATGGAGGAACAATTTTATTTACTTAGAATACGGCTATAAATTTATTCCTTCTTCAACTAGGTTAAGAAATTCAGCTTCTGCATTGTAATATGAATTTTGCCGATGTTTTTGCAAAATAGGGTGTACATTCTGGTTTTTTAGTAAGGCTGCCGATAAACCGGCATCATAACAATTAATCTTTGAGATTCAATAAATTAATAAAACAGCTCAATTGGACAAAACAAAAAATTCTTGGCATCAAAAACAAAACAGTGTATAAGAATCCGGTAGCATTTATAATTTGTTGGAACTATTGGAAGGGAATACAAGAGAGACCACCAAAAGAAACAATAAATAATAAATTATCAACAATTACTTACGTAATATTTGGGGCAACCTAACCAACTGATATTACTAATTGCTTTGTCAACCTTGCTCAATCAAACACAATAAATATTTTTAATCGGGGGTCAGGAGGAACGCTATTAAATTTTTTCCATTTTTATTCGCAAATTTATTGGTTATGCACATATACGTTAAATAGATGAGTTTACTAGAATAGAATAACGACTTTTTAACTAATAGAGTTTTTATTTTGCTTTTGTTGAGTTCTAATTTCTTCAAATGTAAAATGTTTAGATCTAATAGTTTTATTATTTGTAGGATATAAACAGTTTATTTAATAAAAAAAGTTAAAGCCAAATACAACGAATTTGGACGAAGAAATTAATTGCTTCAACTGATTCCGGAAAAGAAAAATGTAATCGCCAAAATGCTCAATCCCTTTACATTTGTGTAATCCATGTTAGGTAAGATGCGCCAAGTGCATTTTAAGTTCAGAACGCTTGTTTTTTTTTAAATATTCTATCTAAGTCAGTTAGAAGAACGTTTAAAGTCTCGCCGTTGGAAAGTTTTATTAACTGTCTTTGTTTATAACTTTAGCAACGTCCGTCGCTGGGAATTATTTCAAAAAGATGATTTTAGTAATGTCGGGCTCTTCTCAAGTTTCAAATAGATGTTTGGGTAGCTCACAGCGAATCATGTAAAATCGATCGAATGTGCTATGTTTCTAGCAATAGATCGCTTTTCCTCATCCACTATCCTCTAAACACCTCACTTTTTATCAAAAATTTTTCCCTTCAATTAATTTGTCGCTTAGTATAAAAATGCAATTTCTTATATTTTACTTTAATTTAAACAAATTTACACCTGTCTTTCTTAAATTAAATAAGCTTCTGTTAAATTTGTTCACAAGCGCAAAGTAAAATATTTATGTACTTTTTATAGATATTCATTCAGTTATTTAATTTACAGTGCTAATTAAAATGACGGTGTAAATAAATTATGGTGTAAAAATCGTCAAAGACGAAGCATACCTCTTACACATTTATTCCATATTCGAACTGAAATTCACCTTCTTAATTGATAAAGATTAATTTTATTATTATTATCGCCGTAAACTAACCATAAAATATTTTCTTGTTTCTTTTCAGGTAACTGCGCTCCAATAAAATGCATTGAGATCTACATAATAAATATTCCTGCAATGTGCAATAAAATAAACGAGTAAGAAAATATCTAAATAAAGGGTGGTCAAATTAGAATTTCATCGTGAGAAGTGTGAATAAAATTCGATTTTTTTTATTGTAACAAGAAAATTGGTTTATAACAATTATGTATTGACTATGACATCGTTCAAATGACCACTCCTAGTCAACTTCGAACAGCAACTATTCAATAGTCACAATCGCCCAATTATCTCTGCCTTTAGCTATGGGATTGTTGCTTATTGGTACATACTTTGCTTTTCAATAGACCCTATTTCCAAAGAAATAAGTCTGGAGATGTTAACTCATACTGGTGGCCACAGTTTGCTTATTCGTTTTTTGAAATTACGCACCCAAGGAATGTGATGTCCAATAAAGTCCTGCTGAAACCAAATGTTTTCCAGATCCATGTCACGCATTTCCCGTCCAAAATCCGTTACAACATATTTTCAAACCGTTGTCCACTAATCACAACGTCGCTGCACCAACAGTCTTGGATTTTCACTGCCTCATATTTTCCTTATTAATAAAATCATTGTGGTGGAAATGTGATTCATCCGAAAAGAAAGTTTTTTTAGCGTGTAGATATTGTGAGAGCTGTGAACAATGACGAATCGATGTATCGGGTCCGTCATAACACGTTCAAGTACAGCTTCAAGTTTTCATCACTACAAGCTGTAGTAACATGTGTAGGTGCTCTTAAATCAGCTAGTCTTGATGAAACTCTAATTTGATCATCTTATATTGGAAATGTCGTCTTTATTTCGGCGGTATGTACATTCCTATATATACGACTAAATCCTTGAAATTTAAAAAGATCTTGGAACAATATATTACTGACAAATATGTAGTATCACATTAAGATTACAACACAATGTTTAGAGGTTAAAAAATATTATATAAGTAAACCAAAAGACCTTCTTCGATATTTAAAATTGCAACAACTTAGTGAAGTGCGACAAACATTTTTTTTTCATCATCTAAATTCATTAAGTGCGAAACCTCAAATACCGCACATCCATATATTACAAGAGTATTAAACTTATTGTTGTAACCAAATCCAAATTACATATCTATGTTAGAAAAACACACACACATTTGAGTCACGTATGTATATAAGAGAAAAGGTGAAAATTATATTACATACATACATAACAATCTGTGTTTAGAGAAAATCTCTTTAATAAATATTTTCCTTCTTTTACGAGGCTTGTCTGTATATAGTAAAAGCGTCTGTACTGTCACAATGTGTTGATCCAAAATATAAAAGGTGAAGACGATGAAAGTAAATTAAACAATAGATTTTGTGAATCTACATAGAATGAAACGAAGCTGAAAAAAATCAACTCATTTCACTATCCTCCCGCATTTAATCTCTCTTGTGGATATCATTCTTCTTTATAAAAATAGATAAATTTTCCAGAGATGAAAACAACAACATTATTATTTACGTACTAAAGTATGTAATTTATATAAACATTGAAAACACGTGTCCACTTAGAAAATTTGGGCGAAATGAAACATCAAATCGGAGGATACAAACAACGACACGCTCAAAGCGATTTGTTAATCTTATTAACAAATATACAACTTAATTTAGTTGTTGTTGTTGTTTAGTGGTAACTTCATTTTCCCCGGGAAAATCTAATTATTTGTTGTGTGTGTGTGTGTGTGTGTGTGTGTGCGGAAAATATAAATAAAAAATTAAAGTTTTAGTTTTTATAAATTTTTGTGTTTTATATCTTTATAAAACTGTGAGGATGATGTGAATATATGTATACATTACATATGTATGATGTTAAAGTTTAACATTAAACTTAAATAGAAAAACACCAAATAAAATTTATATTTTTTTTGGAAAATTGTGGAAAATTTATTTTTCATTCGGGGAAATTGGATTCAACATGATAATAATTTTTCGTTATTTTTTGGTGTTATTTCCTTGAGAGTACTTTTACTTTAGCGGGAGGGTGTTCGAGAACTTTTAAAGTGGGTTTTATTTATTTTTTCCTCCTCAAGACAAATTTTTGGTTGTGGACAAAAATGTTCTTAGTTGTGTCACCCTTTTTTTATATTTCATTTCTATGTAGGTGGTATATTGATACCCATTTCGTTTAAGATATTATTGGTAATTGTTTTTTGCCTATCAGCCAAAATTTTTCTAATGGAAAATATATAAGTTTTTTGGAAATTTTTATTTTATTTTATTTTTTTAATTGTGTTCAACATAATGGAAATTAATTATTTGTGTGCTCTCAGTTGTTTTCATTTTATCTTGAATTTCATATAACAAGCCGTTGACATTTAAGTTCTCGCACATAGCTTTTAATGTTTTGCTGTTGTTGATAACAAGAGTCGCGGTTTTGTGATATTAGTTGGGGGTTTTGGGTTCTTCGGCAGAGAATTTATCACCTTTTTAAGCAGTGTCACAGATTTACACGTCTGTTCCATTTATTTATTTAGAATTTAAAATAAATGTGACATAATAGACATTGTAGATTCGTAACCTCATACAAAATAATAACTTTTCTATTATTTCCATCTCAGAAGTAAGTATTAAATTAATTCATATTATTTTATCTAAATAATAACAACAGCAACATAAATAAATTATGCTTCTTATATAGACCAATTTGCATATAAATGTGCAAAACAGTAGAAATGTTACGATAAGAAAATGTAAAAATTTCCATATTACAATGTATTCGTATGGAAAATGTGAAAATTTATTTACCAAATTTTCCGGATATGCGACAATGGATAAATCAACGTCGATACATTTATTATACCAAATAAATGGTTAACTCTATTGAGTAATTATTTTACTTAAATTGGGAATGTGTGGACATTTCAGCAATACACGATGTAACAATTGTACAAGTTTTTACGTATATTCATGAGTTTTTGTTTCGGGGCCAAATCCTAATTGCCTCTTTAACTTACTTTCATAATGTGTTAAGTGCTAGTAGTTTAACCCAATTTTTAAAAACAGTATTTTTGATGCAGGTTGTTGTAGGTAACCAAAATTGACTTTCCTTAATTTTTTTCACTTGCTTATCAAGAGATACAGAGTGAATTTTTAAAATTTATTTATAGAGAAGCAAATGCTCTTTTTATTCGTTGTTGTGTATATGTATGTATATGTTTATTATTGATTTTACCTTCTGGGCAACAAAATATTTAGGGAAAAAACGAAAATATTAAATTAAAATTTAAAATGAAAAATTCAAGAAAATTGTGAGAATTATTTTATTTCATTTTTAAATTAGGAAACTTCGTATTTATCCTTTTTTGTTTTCGCCGGATCTGATTAGGGGTTGAGGATTATGGGGTGGACGAAGTATTTTTCTCGTTCACTTTATGAAAATTTATGGTTGATGGGAAAAAATATAGCTCAGAAAGATGTATGAAACGAAGGATGAATGGAAAATAAAACAAATTTGGAAACTGTTGTTTTATAAGTATTTTAACCTTAGGGGAAGTGGAGAAAGCCGAATAATTATTTTATTTTATTTTAGATTTATTAATTTTATTTATTTTATACTTTTTCATTACGATAAATAAATAATTACAATGAAATAAAATTAGATGGTTTGATGTACATTTTCATGGGAAATCTGAAATTAAGAAAACTTTGTTAGCCCTCTTCATTTTAATTTATGGCTCTTTGAAAAAGGTGATAAAATTAACACGATGGTACATAGACTACATTGTTTTTATTTTATTTTGTTCAGGTATACTATATTGTATGGATTTGTTGAATTAATCGGGAAATTTGTAAGATTTCAGAATTTTGTTAATTTAAAGTTTGTTCTTTTATGTTTAAATGAAAACTAATTTTTACTTGACTATTTAAACATATGTACCTAGTTTTGGAGTTAACTTGATCTGGAAATTACAGGAAAATTGTATCAAGATATTCTATTTTTGTATAATCGTTAACAGAAATCACTCCAGGTTTGGATAAAAAAAAAATTGTTAAGTCGCTTTAAGATTATTTTTATTACACTGAGCTTTAGAACTTTTTTGAAATTGTAGGAGCGATATCAGTGAATAATTTAAAGTAAATGAATTTTATTGTTGATTTTGTTAAATTTCAAATATGTAGTTGTCGTTTTATTAATTAATTGATTTTCAAATGTAGGAGCTCCTTACTGTTTTATTTTCAAAATGTTACTAAACAACTTTTTAAATATTTTGCGTTGTTTTTGTTTCCGGAAATCTAATTCGGGGAATCCACCTTGTTCCAACATCAATTGTTAAGGATTGAATAATGAAATATCTTGTATTTCAACGAAAATCTCATATTATAGTATTGGCTCTTTTCATTTCTTCACTGAACCATCGAAACCGCATAATTACATATACATAAACCAATTTAATTTAGCTCATCAGTTTCAAGTGATTTTATTTACTTTTCATTTAAAATTTAAATCAAACCATCAAAATCATTCCAATTTCCCTTACTTCTTCTAGCAAACGAAACAAGAAATCCAATTCAAAAATAAAATACTTAATTCAATTTCCAATTCGATGTGCTCTCTTTCGTACGTCCATCCGTCTTATATATGTACATTGTACTAGAGACGAATACGGACACAGAAGAAACCCAGTAAAAACATTTTCGATGTAATAAAATCAATTTAATTAAATAGAAAAATTCGATTTGAAAACCCCTAAACACAAGATTTTCTATTTCTTCTAAATCAACTATCCTCATTTCTAGTTTTTTATCAATCAATTGGAAAATGGGAAAACCGCAGGATGTAATATAAACGCATACATCAATAATATGAACAAGTGGTTGTTGGGCATCAAACAATCAATATAATATGTTGAGAAAATCATTTGTGTTATAAAACAGCAATAACAACACTAAATCTGCATTGCAGTTTCCATATGACATCACACATTAAACAGGAGTCTTATTATGTCTATGTGGTATGGTATTGGGTGTGAATAATTTTTTTCTGCTGTTTTCATAGTTCAACAACTACTCTACAATATACTATACAGTACTATGTATACCAACTAAGCTATCCTACATATATGACGAGATCAATGTGTAATTCACGTTTTATGGCATTAAGTACTATCTCGATTAAAAATATGTAGTCGATTTTTTTGTAGTCTCATATACATACGATTTTCATTCACTTTTGAAAAGATTGAAATACTTTATGACCTAAAAACGAGAAAAATGCTTTTGTACCGAGGAGCAACAGAAAAAAAGAATATTGGAAAAGCTTGATAACAAGAAGAAACCTGAAAAATAATTTCCCTACTATACATTCGTATCTCTAATGTTTTGTGTGGTTGCTATTGTTGCTGTAACGAGAAAGCTAAAATGGGGAAAATATTTTGTTAACTTTAAAAAGGTGAATGGGTGAGACAGATTTTTCCGATAATTTTTTTCTTGTGTAATATACATACATCGGTTAGTGCTTGTGGAGCGAGTACATACAATGAACATAACTGAGAAAACACTGGTAACGAGAGCGGTCGAAAGAAAATAAAAATTTGATTGTTTAAAATAAAGAAAAATATTACAGTTAGTACAAAACAGCAACAACCAGGAAATCCGTTTGTTTTCCTTTGGTATCATTTTCATTTCGTTTGTTACATTTTATATTCAGCTATTTTTTAGGTGGGTTGTTTGTGTATATATGAGTACGATTTGTGCACAATTTCACGGATGGAAAATGGAAAATATAATAATCGAATATAGCACAAATTGGTACTTATCTTTGCATTATACCTTCTATTCCGAATTTCGTTTTATTGTTTGGCTAAACAAAAAAAAAAAAAAAAACGAAAATTGGAAAATCTTGTAATGGCATCATAGTTATTGTTGTTTTCCCAGTTTTTTTTCGGAACATAAATATTTCTTTTTTATACAATTACTATTGTTATGTATACGTTTTCATATAAGTCTGTGTATATTCATTTATATTTTGATAGGAAAGTAAAGACATAAAGCTTAAAACAAAGTTTGGAAAATGAAGAATCGATATTAATTTTTTTTTTTTTTTTTTTTTTTGATATACATATGTACTATACGTAAAGTTTTCCTTTCGATTATATGAATGGCTCAAAGATATAAAATAAAAAATGCGGAAAAGCTAAATGGAAAATAATAAATGTTGGATTACAATCATTCTGGTTTTCTTCATTGGTTATTGGAATTAATGTGCAAAAGTTAGTGAAGACGAGAACTACAATAAGCTCGTTCTCCTCGTTAAGGTTGCTTGGAATTATTACTAATCTTATTAAACTACTACATACTACAGTTAAACTATTATTGCGACGGTGGAATCCGTTTGTTTTCCAAGGGGTCAGTTTTTGAACCTGAGGAATCTAATATTTCAAATATCATGTAAAATACTATAAAATCGAAATTATTGTACATATTAACGTCCATTTATATGAACAACGAGAGATAATCAAAAATATGAGAGATATTGATTAATCTTCAACCGAGGATTCTATTTCTCGTTGATTCCAAGAACGAGGATAAAAAATTAATTTATTATTTTCGGTTTTTGCCGTGTATATCAATTTTTTCTTTGACTTTTACAGCCTCTTTTGTAGCCAACATAAAATCAGCTCCTTCCGTAGGAGTGTCGTAGTGTAGTTAATTTCATTTGTGACACCTCGGAAACTTATTCCACATGCGCACTTTGCTAGAAATTCATCAAAATCCTCTGTCAAATTCACAGGAAGGAAATCTTATTGCCCGACCTTCTTCCAGCAATGTTGCCGGGAAACGTTCTAACATGCTGTTGTATGGAATCTTATCTTCATTTGTCGCCAAAATAAACATTTTTTTGGTCAATAATCAAGAATTTATTCAATTGTTGGCATTGTAATTCATCTTAGCATATCTTTCAGTTACTTCTCTCTTTGAAGATTTCACAAACTTCATTATTCTCGATGTTTAGGTTACCAAAATAGGGACCAAAATTGATAATTGGAATAAAAATATGCTTTCGGTATTTGTTAATTGAATTCTGTATGAATGGAAGAATAGTTTCAGCAAAACGATCATCCTTTTTTAAAGAAAGCTTTCAGTATTGTCTTCGGTAGTTCTTGAAATTGCTGCTTCAAGTTGTTTGGATTGAAGAATATTGTTTCACTTTTTTCGAGGTGTACAGTGAAAAAAACAATTACCGTTTAGCGTTCATGAATTGATAAACGGAGAAATCGCTCAACTGCCGCCTTCCTGCTATATCTCAATTTTCTAAAAACCTGCAGGTCACTGAATATCTTTATGGTTTAAGCTCGGGTCGCACGGTGCATCTACTTCGAGAATGTTAGCTAACAGTGATTTGCGGATTCGACCCAGGCTTCCAGTAAACTACAGCATAGGGTTACGAAAATAAGGATTTTTCCGATTTATTGAAAAAGAATAGTCGTTCTAAAAATATACTAGTTAAAAATAATAATTGCTATTTGATACAATCGAAGCGACTAAATTATTAATTCGACCTTTGGTTACTTTCTATGGTATAGAAAGCAATCAAGTAGTCGAAGTATTAGCAAATTATACGCAATCCATATTAAACTCTTAATGGAATGCTGTTGCTACGAAAATTTTAAAAATTTCTTAAGCGATGTTCATATACATATATTTTGAAATTCAAACATTTATGAAAATCAAGCCAGCCAATTTATAAGTGCCAATAAAAGATCAATCGTATTTAGGAAGCATTTTTTAGTTACTGAGTTGTTCAACAAACAAATCTTTTATTCAACTAAGGTCCATTCTACGTTTGTTTTTTATTACGAATTGAATATTAATAAATTAAAACATGGCTGAAGAATATTTTTACAGATTAAAGTAATTCAAAATACAGCACGTTAAAATTTCTAATACTTTACAATTTCTTAATAGTTTTAGAATTGGGAATTTTATAGATATAAGCTTAGTACTTGAGCTTATATCTATAAAATTCCCAATTCTAAAACTATTAAGAAATTGTAAAGTATTTATCAATTCTAAAGCGTATGCTCCCATGCATATAATGTCAAACGGGATTCTACACCATCAAATCCATTTTTGACTCAATTGTTTCACTTGCAACAAACTTATTAAAGAATAGTTCGAATCTATAAAAGCTACTATCTTACCGAATTAGTGTAAGTTTTTCAAAATTCAAGATTTTTGTACATTATTATGTATATATTTTCAAATTACATTTACAAGCATGTTTAAAATGCAAACTTTTCGAAAAACATTATTAGATTAGCGTGACGGGAATATACTGTCGCAATTGTGTTTGTTATCGCGACTTAGCTCTCTTCTTTGGACTGAATGAATACTGAGTGAAAGAATTATTCTTTATGCATTCAATCGTCCGCTTGAGAGCAACCTAGAAATTTATTATCCTGAAACAAAATATCAGGATCACTTGTTTCAGAGTCTCCGACGCAAGCAAAATATTTGCCTAGTTGTAACTTCACATTTGAGACACGTTCATTACTAAAGTCTAAATGTCCATCTTCAATATGCCGATAACACCCACATTTCATTGTTCGTCTTTTGTTGTCACATTTTTATCATTTTTATAAATCTATTCTTTTCGCAATTCGTATCCGACAATCGCCGCATGAAAATGAGGATAAATTAGTATTTTCATTTTATGAATAGACCGTAGAGCGAACCAAATGAATATTTTTTAATGGATTAATCTTTTGAGCTGCCTTGTTCATACTCTTTTCGGTTGTGTTTTGTTTTATTTTATTAGAAAGGTCACTGTATAGATGTATAAACTGTATCGTTGTTTAAGGGTGGATTTAATGTCATTTTTACCATTTTTGGGTTACATGATACGTGACTTAGATAAATGTGTTTTTCTTGTCATTTGAATTTCATTAAAATTACTTAAAAACAAAAAAAGGAAAAATTGTTGTAAGCCTCCAAACAAACGGTAATGGAATTTTAGGTGGTTTGTTTCGCTTGAGAAAAATAGATAAAACAATAACTTGCGGATTTGTCTGTATGCATGTACCAGATTAATTGGCAAAATAGATGGAATATATAAAAAATGAGGATGATAAATTTTGTTTAGACGTTATGCTTTTACCTCTTTTTTTCAATTTTTATTTAAATACCGCCCATATACGAGTCTAAATTTATTTTTACATAACTATTTGCGGTTACAAGAAAATTATTTATGTTTTCCTTTTTGATTTCCCTTTCAACACCGCAAAACTCAAATATGCAATAAAAAACGTATAATGCATCACAAGACCACGGTAAACCGCATTTGGTGGTCGCAGTTTTGTTGCTATATTCTTTGTTGTAAATGAACATGTAATTCGATAAGACAAGAAATGGAAATGTTCATGCCAACAATAAACATTTTTGATGGTCAATTTGTACCATGGTGTATGCACTTTTCAACAAACTAACCATTTCAAAGTTTGCACTTTACAAATTTATGTATGTATGTATGTATAATTATGAGAAGTTTTCACTTAATTTTTAGGCTGGTTGACTGGAAGCATTATATTCATATATAATATGTATTATGTATTTTGTTTACATAAGGGGATTTTAAAACAGCTACACAAAATATATTCTGTCATGTGTTTTTGTATTACACAATTTGGTGCTGTTGTTTATTGTTTTTGTATACATACTCTTGTGTCCTGACATTGAATTGAAAGTAAAAACGCGAAATTTCACATCGTTTACTTATTTCGCTCGTTTCTTTGATGAAATTTCATATTTTTTTGTATGATTATGATTTATGAAAATTGGTGAATAAAATTATAAAAATAATAATAAACAAAAAAGTTGACGAAGGCGAGAAAAATTGTTTCTCATGACATAAATATTTTGTTGGTGTTATTATATCGTTACGTTATTTTTTTAAGGTTAGGAATTCCGGAAAATTATGCGGTTTGATGTAAGAAGATTTTTTTATGGTAGTGTAGAGAGCATTGAAATGGAATTTGTATATAAAGTATGCGAAATTGAAATGATGCTTTTACTATTTACACGATGTAATAGGTCAAGGAAAAAGTTTGTGGCGTTTTTTCCAATAGATGACTTTGAAGTTCTAATCCTATCAGGCCATACTATAGAGCGTCTGAAAGGTGACATTCCATAGATTATTAAAAAACAAACATTGTGATATTTGTCAATTCAGTCGAAAGTAATTGCGTTTTGAAAATTAGCCAAAATTCTGAAAAAATTACTGTATTTTACAATATGAGCCGTTATTTTTGAAAGTGGTATAAGTCCATTACAAATTACGTATACTCTTTCTAAAGGTAAACAATTTTAGTCAAAATAAAAAAAATGAGTCCCTAATTCTTGTGCAATAAATAAGAAAATTCAAAATCCCTTATATTTTTGCATTTATTGTTTCTTTATTCTTTAATAATCTCGTTTCAACAAAATATGGACTTAAACTACTTTAAAAAAACGTCTCAAATCATTATGGTGTTTATGGTAAAGATGCTTTATCAAACTCAGCAAAACGCAAATGGTTTGTTCATTTCCGCTCTGAAAATTTCGATGTTAAAGATGCGCCGCGCTCTGGTCGACTAATCGTTCAAAAAGTCGATGAAATTCTCTAAAAAATTGAGGAGGAGCGGCACATTTCATCCTATGACATTGCTGCGGAACTAAACATTGATCAAAAAAGAATTTAGAACCGTTCACGTAAGGCTGGATACAAAAGAAGCTCGATATTTGAGTACCACATGAATTAACATTGAAAAATGTTGTGTTCCGAATTTCCATCTGCGAATTGTTGCTGAAACGAAACGAAATCGAGCCATTTTTGAAGAGATTGATAACGGGCAAACAGTAGGCCATATACGACAATAGCAAGCTGCACAAACAGTGGTAAACCCAGGATTAACGCCACGTTAGGTGATGCTTTATGTTTGGTGGGATTGGAAGGGAATCGTGTTGCTCTAACCTGGCCAGACGATGAATTCCATTCTCTACTGTCAATAACTAATGCGATTAATACGCGTAATTGAGATAAAGCGGCGAGAATTGATCAGTAGGCAAAGTCTTCCATCATGAGAATGCCAGACCATACACATTTTTTAATGACTTGGCAACATTTGAGAGAGCTTGGCTGGGAATTTTTGATACATCCACCGTATAGCCCGGACTATGGCTCTTCCGACTTCCATTTGTTTCGCTCTCTGTAAAACCCTTTTAATGGTGTAAAAATAGAGTTGACTTCAAAACTTTTGAAAAACACTTGGTGATGGCATAATGGGTTTATCAAAAAAATAGCAAAAGGTTATCGATCAAAACGGCGCCCAAAATATGTCTGAATTTTGGTAAAACATCATAAACTTTTTCCTTGTATTATATTCAAATTCGCAATGAAAAATATGCTGTAATTTTCACCATTTCCCCGACTTACAAATAAACCAAATAAAATTAAACGTACTTGGAACTACTCAAATAATTTGAAACAATAATTAAAATAAAATAAAAATGAAAAACTTTAAACATTGGCGAATATGTGTACATATATCAGAGAAAATTATATCAAATCAAATCTGTGAATCTGTTCTATTCCATTTTCATGTGATAGATAAGGTACAACTACATAATTTACTTATCGTAGACTTTAATGAAATATCTGACTTTGATTTCCCCATAGTTCGCCAAATTTCATTTCCATAATTTAATTTGAACAAATCAATGTCTATAAATGTGATATTCGAAAACAAAATTATACGATGATTTATTGTTGTGGTTAATTAAGAATACATTTATGGATTGCCTCACAAACAAATGCAATTCGATTGTTAGCTGGAATTCTTTTAGATGATTGCATATTTTATATTCATTTAATTTACTTTTACCAGTATCATCATTTAAGTGAAAAATTGCCTTGCCTAATATGCTAATATTGCTGAAGTGTTGAGAGGATCAACCCACAGGCTCGAAGGCTACCTTTTATTCCACTATCCGTCTATTTACCAGATTTAGTTTTAATATTAGAAAGAAAATCTCGAAATGTCGCGTAAGTGAATGAATATTACCGGAAGTAACAAATATGTAAGTGATTTATAACCAAGGTTAGTTATTTTGTTTAACCACCAAACATTAATTTTAAAATTAAAATGGAAATCTCCATTTTCTAGAATATTTTAAAATTCTTATAAAAAGTGAATCTAAAATTAGGGCGTCATTTCTCAAAATTGTCGGCTCTTATTTCTCTCTTTATAAAGGTGAAAAAACAGAAATTTGGCGAAATTAAACAATTATTTTTGTCACTGTCTAATCCCAAACTCTTGGTGATGTAATCACCAAATAATGCAGATTTAATATTCCTACTTCAGTCACGAACAACCGACAGAAAAAAAATTATTTCAACTTTCCAGCCAAATTTCTCACCGCACACTAAAAATGCTGAGTTGTTTAACCAAATTGATGAGCAAAATCATTCATTCAACACAATTTTTACCCATCCAATCTTAATCAAAACCCATAAAAAATTATATCCAAACGGAATAAATTTTTTATTTTATTTTCATATTTCTCGTCAATTTAGCTTAGTTTTAACATCTTAGACATAAAAGTTTACTGCGTATCAACCATATTTTTTGACGAACGCGAGATTTTTATTAATAATTTTATATTTTAGTTTCCTCGCACACACAAACACTTACTTACACACACAAATGTAAGATACTAAATCCTTAACAATTTGTTGATTTTGTGAATCGTTTTTAGTCTTAACAAATTTTTATATTATGCAACATAAAGGATTACAGTAAAATTTTCAAGTTCCATACTTAAAATTTTTACGCTTATTTTCCAATTAACTTTTAATATCCTGAATGAATTATAAATTTCATGGCCAATATAAATTAACATCCTAATTTTCTCAAACCGCCACCGATAAACGATCCTGCTATGGTGAATATAATGTTAAAAGCAAGGAAAATATATTCTATAACGTTACAATAAAACTGAATTTATTAACATTTTCCATTTCCTTAAATTTCCTTCCGTTTTAAATAATTTATTTTTTATTTATTTATTTTATTTTATTTAAAAACCCCAGGAAAGGTAGCTAAATCGGAAAACTAATTAAAATTATATATCTTATCTAATTTAAGGTGGTTTGTGGAAGCAAAACATAACAAACAAAAGTAAAATGTAAACATGTAAATATACAGATGAAATTGAAAGTTTTTCACACCAAGATCATCGCAGAAAATTAGAAAACAATGGAATTATTGTATATAACGAACGAAACTGCATTTTTAATGAATAACTATTGAGAGCGTGATACATAAGACGTTTTGTGTTGATGAGATCATTGTCTTATGTTGGATTCGTATAGTAAAATGATTTAATTAGTTGGAACACGCGAATTTTATGTAACACAAGGTAAGAGTTTTGTAACTTAGAATTTACAACAAGTAATTGAAGGTCTTCAGAGATTCTTGAAATTGCATACGCACTGCTTGTCTGCAACAAAAGTTTTACATAAATATCACATAATTACGATAACGAAAGGATTCATATTGTTCCTAACCTAGTCAAACCATAAGAGGTCTCTACGAGTGTATGTTATATCGTTATGTTTTTATATGGTCAGATGAAAATTTATTTTTATTTTCGTAATATACAACTGGGATTGTATCGTGTTCTGTATAATCCTTGATATTATACTTGTACCGCATCCTCTCACATTTTTTTGTGTTTTATTAAATCGAGACATGACAGCATTTTGTTGCTGTATGTTTTGGACATAAATACATGGTTTACAGTTCGTTAATATTTAAGATAGTTTTCTGGGTAGAATAGAAGAAAAAACCACCTCTGGCTCATCAGAAATGTTGAAACGAAAAAAAATGTTGTATTGAGAAAAATTAGAGATATAGTATGTTCAGTTCGGGGGCGATGGGGATCCTATGGGAAATACCATGATATGAAGAATTTTTTTTTTGTTCTATTCAACAATGAAAAATATATATCCTTCTACCATAAATTCATTATATATTTATTTATTACTTTTATATACACATATTTCTATTTCCTAAATTGGAAAATGAAGAAAATAATAGAAAAATGGTTTTTATTCTGTACAGTTCTAGGAAAGTTCTCTTCTAAACAATCATAACAATGTACGGGTACTCTATGTTTGTACGACTGTTTATATGGAAAACCAATTAATTTTCTCTGTTCTAATAAATAAATAATAGAAAATTTTTGGTTTTCGCAAAAAATCTAGAATTTATAACATTTTCCATGTAAATATCAGGTTTTGTGGTTTAGAATTTAATTTTTTATAATATAGTAAATATGAGTTGGACAGACTACCAGTATTATTGCACCTCATTTACTGGGAACGTCTATCGACCGAGTCTATTATATTTTTAGAACATCGAAAAATGTTTCACATATTGTACACAATCTGTGTTAAAGATTCAAAACATAAACGAAATATTATTACTAAACGAACAAAATAATAGTTATTTATGAAACTGCGAATACCTCAAATAAAAGACAAGCCCAGTTTAGTCTATTGTGTTCTAAAAAAGAAGGACGAACAATTTTTAAAAAGTAGGGCGAAAAAGATCTTTTTCGTTTTACTTTTCATCAACCAATCGCTGCGAATATTAATACTGTCCGAGAAAGCTAACTTTTCGGACTACTATCTCGAACACAAAACAACACTTTTTGGTACAATCGAATGAAAAAATTTCTTATCTTATACCATTGACAGACACAAAGATTATCGCGATAATCTGAGATTGTTAGAACACACTGAACAAAATTACTACATAATCTCGAATTTGCGATCGGCAGTCGGGGTATTACTCTATGCACAGTTTAAAATTTAATGAGACCTGTGAGAGGTTGTACAATTTAAACTAACAGTAGTAATTAGTAAACAAATAACAATACGTGTCATATGAAATGTTTATTTATTTATTTGTATAAATGTGACTCATAATCTAAAATATTTATAATTTACTAACATAATCCATTACATATATAAGTTAATCAAAAACATAAATCTTCCATATAAACAGCACATTCAAAACTATTACGTACTGATAAATCGTTAAAATCCATCAAATAATCACAACCAGATTGAAACATAAATTCTTCCAGCTTGTTCACCAGTAGAACATGCTAATATGTAGTAAATCTTCTTCCACATATACTGATGCAAGTGTAGTGTACACTAAAAATAAAAATTCTATAACTCCATTACTAAGTATATGTTCCAACGCCAACCATCAACAACAACAACAACAACAAAAAAATCACCAGGAAATTTGAACATCAATAAATTTCCATTGCATAAACTTTTTGGCTTTTTGTGATATGCTGTGTTTTTTATGGTGTTCCTCGATCCAAACGAGGAGAACAACAAACACCAAAAAAGCTGAAAACTCAGTAAAATAACCATAAAGCTACATCAAGTAATTTTTCATTAAACAAAGAAAAACGAGAAAAATCATAAAAAAATGGAAAACTTTTTTAAAATCATTTATCTTCAACCCATTTTTCATGTTTTTCGTTTATTTTATTTTATGTTTTTTTCGTTTTTTTTTTTTTTTTTTTTTGAAAAATTTTCCATATCTATTTTCTTATGAAAATATGTATTTTCGCTTTTTCAATTTTCCCACCTAAAAGCTGGTTGCTATATTGTTGTTGTTCTATATATTATGTAGTGTTCTGTGATGTTCCCTTGGAAAAACGACGTAATAAATACCAATTTAATTTTCCTTGAGTTTTTTTTTGTACTTGTATTTTATTCACCGTTGTGTACCGGTAGCAGCAGCGGCAACACAAGAAATGTAAAATAATGAAGTCACCAAAATGTATACCGAGCACAAAAAATACCATAATAAATTCATTTATCTCGTATTTATTATTGTTGTGAATTTTCCAACCTTTTTCATTTTGTATATGTGTATGTTGAGTTGAAATCGTATAAAGAGCAATGTTTAAACACCGGGAAAGTTAGTTTTTTATGGTATGTGCTCTCCCAGTTTTTAAATAATCAAAATCAATTAATTTTATTCAGACAATGTGAACATTTATTGTGTTTAATACCTATTCCATCATTTAACCCTTTTGTCTTTAATGTAGGTGCGTTGTTGTTGTTGTTGTTGTCAAGAAAATTAAAATTAATTTTCAGGTTTTTTATTTATCTATTCATTTATAAATGTAAACGAATACACCTTTTATTTATGATTATACATAAATTTAGTTTGAAAAATTTTCCAGTGCCTAATGAATTTTCTTTCAAATCGTAACACATTAATTTTTATGACAAAATAATTATTTAGGATAATAAAAAATGGGACATTTTAAATGGTTTTCGACACTGTGTACTTTCTTTGAATTACAATGAGGTAGCTACGTTGAGTACGCACTCGAAATCCCAGTTATAATTTGAGTGTTTTTATGATTTAAAGGAGGTTACGGTTTATTATAGGTTCTATAGGTTATTAGGTCATGAAACAACGATAATATAACGGTGATATATTTTGATGAACGGTTTGATAATTAAGTGTTTTTCTTTATTTATGGTTAAAGATTGAACCGGAGCAAGAATTTTGCTCATAAAACGAGTCTTCAAAGTTACAATTTGTATCACATACTAGATATATGTATAATAGTATTAAAATGAAGCCAAGCAACAGTAAAATTTACTGTTGTACATCTGGGACGGTTCTATGAAACCTCACCGACATACGAGTAAATAAATGGGCACAAGAAAAAGTGAAAATATTCACACAGAAAAATGTCCATACATAAAAATGCTCACTCCAAAAAATTGTTGTTTTAATTCATTTTATTTCTAAGAGGATGGAGCTGCCGCATTTATGGGAACATTAGGATTAAATCCTAAAAACGGTCGTTTTCTGTGAAATCATCCAGCTTGTTTTAATTCGTTTGATACCTTGGAGAATGGGGCTGCCGCCCCAAACCCCCGCTTTTCTAGAATTTTAACAATCCCAAGGACTTATAGATTTATTATAAACCTAAAATGGAAATTTTACGAAGAGGAGAAATTGTTGTAATATACCTTATTCTGGAATATATTAATGCTGGAATATAACAGAATACATAACTTAATGTTTGAATTAGTACCCGCATGTATGCGTTAAATACAATAAAAATTGATATTGTTAAGAGTTTTTAAATAAGAATTGTAAAATTCGCTAATACTACAAGTGTATGGTTGAATCCTATAGGAAAAATCAGGGTAATAAGTTAGTTAGTTCAGTTGCTATAACCTGTTGAGATGATTGAAAAGTGATATATTTTTCACAATTCTCTCAGATCGAAACTGTATTGCAGACTCTTCACAATTTCTCCTCTTCGTAAAATATGTATTTATATATCTGGAATATACCGGAATACATAACTTAATGGTTGAACTAATATGAAAATACATCTTCATAATTTGTTAAAATTTTAAAGATTTCAATAAAAATTTATTTTTAAAATAGCTTCGTGAACCTTCGTCATAACCAAACTTTTTGTACCTGGTAAATTTTTAATGCAACGTAACATACAATCAACTTTAAAAATTATATAAATAATATGCTTTTTGAAAACATTAATTTTAATTCAATAAATTTATTTATCCTGCTTCAATCAAAAATTTTTTTAATGTTTAGTTCTAGGAGAAATTACAGTTAATTTAGTTTTTATCAAAATTATTTGTACCCACAAATTTGTTCTCATTATTATTTGTGCAATATGGAAAAAAATCAAAATAAAATAGTAAATTAATTGAATTTAAGATTATTTTTGGCTAATTAAATAATGAAATATCACTCATGTTTTGTATGCATGTGGTCAGTTTTTATTTAGTCTTTATAAGATCTAGCAAGTAGTTCAACAATTTATTGTTAACATCACCTAGAATCTTACCCCATTCGGTTTTCTTGTCTAACTGCTTCAAATTTGTGGTCTTGTTAGATCATGAATATTTTCCACTTTAACTTAAACGTTCGCAAGTTTAAATCGAAACCCTGGCGGAGACAAATAATTATATTCAAGATTTTTGTATAATTTCGTAGCAATGACTCTTCTTATTTATGGGAGCATTATTGTGCTGAAGAGCAAATTGAACACCGACTAGTTTATCATCAACTAGGAATATTACCTCAAGCAATAAACTGAAATTGATGTGTAACCTTTTATTTGTTGCCCAAGGAAAGTAATCGAGGCAGCGTCCACAATAATTGATGCTCTATATGTTTATGTAATAATAAAAATATTTCCGATATTATTAAATTAAGACCAAAAAGCACTAATTTGGTATAAAACAGTTTTCCATAGTTCAATCCTGATGTTTATTGATTTAGGTAACATTCCTAGTTGACGATAAATTAGTTGGTCCTCGAATTGCCCTTCAACGCAATAATGCTGCCAAACATAAGAAGAATCATTGGGAATTAATACAAAAATGTTGAATATAATTATTTGTCTCGGCCATGGCATAGTTTCGATTTAAACTTGCGACTCTATCATTATTTAATTAGCCAAAAATAATCTTAAATTTAATTGATTTACTATTTTATTTTGATTTTTTTCCATATTGCACAAATAATAATGAGAACAAATATGTGGGCACAATTAATTTTGATAAAAACTAAATTAACTGTAATTTCTCCTAGAACTAAAATTTAAATAAAATTTTGATTGAAATGTAAAGCAGGGTAATTAAATTTATTAAAGTAAATGTAATGTTTTCAAAAGGTTTATTTATTTATATAATTTTTAAAGTTGTTTGTATTACGTGTGTCAAAAATTCCGTAGGTACAAATAATTTTGGTTAGGACTGTATGTCAATTTGACCAAGATCCTGCTTATATTTGGAATATTTGGAAAGACTATTCCATCTCAAACGAGGTATTTAATTCTTATTTCCTGAAATCGAATGGAATTAAAAATTAACAATATACTTAGGCGTTGTATTTGTCCGTCTCCGTTTTAGCTTAATCGATGCTTCAGTTGCCTTAAATCCTTTTGCTTTCAGGTCGTCAATTATTTTATCTGGTTTGTTTATCTTCAAACGTGTGCCAAGCACGTTTTTCTTCATTTAAAATTTTTGTCATTTTTCTGTATGTTTCAGCATCTTCTAAGTTTATTTTGATGGTGTTTCTATTCATCACCTTTGCATTAAACTTATCAGTAGCAGTTATTGTTTTTATTTTCTCATAGAGTACATCATAGTCTTTGACTTCGTCTATTACTATTGATGGTGGTGGAGGTATTTTTTTTTTTTGGTTGTTTCTGGATAATATTTGGAACATCATCCTTTAATTGAGGTGGGGAGGGCGTATTATTCCGTCTCCTTTTTGTCTCCCACCTTTAACTCTAATCCACTCAGTTTCTCGAGCTAGTTCTTCTTCATCCGTATGATACTCTTGTGGAGTTGTATTCTGGTTAGGAGTAGAACCGATGTCCTCCTTTGGCTTAACAGCTTTAACTTCGTTTTCAAGCGTCTTTATACGCTCCTGCATCCATGCAATTGTAACATTCAGTTGCTTGTTTATATTGTTGGCTTCAACTAATGCATTATTAGCTTTACACAATTCATTGTGAAGCTTTTCTTCGTTTGTAGAACGAGTGTTGTGGCTGCTGGCCCCAATGGAGGGACTACCGCCTATTATCGGAGAATGTGACACTTTGTTACCCCTCTGGAAAGGATGTGAATTATCCTTTTCTGTTTCACTCAATTGAGCTTGTTTATTCAGCAACATGTCTTGGGATTTTTTAAAATAATTGTAGTATAGCAATGGTTGGTCTTCCCAGAATCCATGAGACCGACCTCCGAAGAGGATGGATTTACCTGTGCAACAGGTGTACCACCTGGGGTATTAGTTTCCATATTTGTTCTGCCCATTGCTCATTTATAGTGTACTGCACTCGCCTCTAGTATTTCGCCGATGCTTTACAACGTTGCCCGGGTGTTACCACGTGGAGGTACACTAGACACATTTGGTGGTTTCTACATAGTTGCAGCGTTGGAATATAAACCACGAGATACATGGCTATAGACGGTCAACTCCTACCCTATTGAGACGCACCCAACACCCGCGTCATATTTATATGAAAAATAATTCTCTGCTTATACAAATTTTTGTACTGTCTTGCATATTTTTTGTAAATATTTACATGAAGATTTAACGAAATTTGTAAATACCACAATAAATAATATATTAATGTAGATAATACCGTTTAACAATATAGAAGTTGTGTGGCAATGGTTAGCGCAGTTTAGCATAGAAGATAATTTTACGTGCGGCTATTACGTTTGCTAACCTCCGCTAGCGAATTTTTGTGTTAACAACAGTTTTAATTAAGTGTGACCGAAAAGAATAATGTAAATAATTTTTTTCATCGAGCAAAAATGCTGTTTTCTTAGCTACTGTTAAAGTATTTTAACTAGCCATCTATTTTTCCTTTGAAATTCAGCTAAAAAGGATTCCGATATCACAATCCAATAAATATAATTGACAGTAAGGTTAACTTTGGCCCGAACACACATCAAATTTCGCTTAGCCGAGTTTTCCAACCTTAACAATATATAAACAATGCTTAACAATACAGAAACAAACAACTGCTTTTTTGCATCAGGCAAAAAAGATGAACATGTTTTACGATCAGTATCAATCTTATCAAATTCATTCCTCTCTTGATTTTTTTTCGTGATGCCAAACCCCATGTCTTAGAAAAGCAAATATTATACCGCTAAAATAATTTCTCGATTCAGAAAGTGTATTTTTCGTATATTTTGTCTCAAAAGCTTTTCAGAAACCTTTTTATGTTTTTTTGGTATTTTATTTTGGGAAAAATAACTTTATCGGGTAAACAAAAAAGAACTGATCTGTGTCATGTGCTCTAGCATATAAAATAGAAAATTGCGCGATATCATTCTAGAGAAGACAGGATCAGCAACTATACAAAGTACCTACATAGTAAAAATATATCGTAAGATAGCATCTGCTTTTCATTAAATTTACATTGCTTGTCTTTTGTTTGATGTATCGTTTCAACCATAACCTTACAAAACCTCTTCAAGAGATAAATTTAAAGAAATACTGAAATAAGCATTTTTATAAAGTATAGTTACTTAGTAGTATCATCACACTTTATCCGCCGTTATTGAAGACAGTATTAAATTGTGACAGCCGCCGTTATATTAGAAGAAATATAAAATAAAAGTAAATCTATATTGTCGGAAAAATCAATTTTTTGATTCATTTGTTGATTAAAATACCAAAAAAATAAAAATTCCCGAAATCATAAATTTATGTCAAACAACATGGTAATCTGGGGGAATAATTTTCCGCTACCTCCATACAACGAGCAAAAATGTAACAGATGTTTCGATTTTGGTTGGATTTGGTGGATTGAAATAAATGAAATGGAAATTTTTGAATGTGTGCGGTTTCTCTTGTTGTATGTACCTGGGTGGGTGCTGTTATTTACGTACCGCATAAAAATCTCTACAATAAGGAATAAAAAAATACGTACCGTAAAATTTAATCGAAGGGAAAAAGATTACGGATTAGACGAACGAATTTAATAACTTTTCGGAGACTATAAAAAGTTTAACTTTGCTATAATAATATTCGTAGTCGTAGTATTTAACTAAGTAGTCGCAATATAGTAATAATAAAAATAGTTTTTAAAAATATTTCTAAAGTTTTTTTGTTATGGTAAGCGCTATTTTCATTTTATGCCACAGTTACCTTATACCATATACCATATATTTTGAAATGAATATATACACAGCAAAAAATGAATATAGGATGATGGGTACGCGTGGTATGAACGAAAGTTCAACAAAGTCGTTTTTTTTAAAAGCTAACTAACTTTTGCAACTTTTTCGTTTTGTTTCGTATATAGTAGGTATATAGTTTGCTTTTTATTCAGATATGTTCTTTCCGTTGAAGGGTTGTTTGAGAGCAAACTAGCCGAAAGATACTTAAATAAAATTAGTTTGGTTTTGCTTTTATTTTAAATTGTAATTACTATTTATGTTTGATGCATTTGTTGTAGGGTAATTAATTAAACTAAACAGGTCATAATTTTAGTGTGGAATCGATTGCTTTAGCTGCTTCATAACAACTTTATATACAAAAATCAATAAAATTCTAAAAAATTGCCAACTTTATTCTGTTTGTATTTTATTAGCTCTCACAATACGAATAACGAAAACAAATTGTGTCAAAGCATTATTTATCCCTCTTGAATCATTAAATTTCTAATCTTATCTCGTTTCCCATAGAACTTTGCACCTTTGTTTCTATCTCGTTGAAATACAGCAACGTCAAAAACTAAATTCTGCGCAATATTTCTCCGAGATAAGTTTATATGGAGGAGCTTCAGTCAAAGTTCATCAACGTATCTTAACTCTCAGTAGATTAAAAACCATAAAAGGTAACACATAACGATTTAATCATTTCGCGCGATGTATCGCACTCACGCAAGAAGAACAACAAGGAAAAGCTATAAAAAGTAAAGAAAATTCGTTGTTTTTTTATTAAAGTAAAACTGAATATATTTTTTCATTTTTTCAACAACAATAACAAACATAAAAGTAATAATAATAATAAACATATTTAATTTTTTTGAACATTAAATAAACACACATATTCGTATTTTCTAAAAATAAAACAAAAAAGCTCTTCCATCAACCACCATCCAATCCAACACACTCTTTTCCACTTTTATTCAATTTTTCATTTTCGGATATTTTTTGTTGCCGCCATAGTCAAAAGTTATTAAATTTGTTGATGTATTTTATTCGAATGGAAGAAAACACCTTGTGTGTATGTATTCGGTCTCCTTTTAGCTACCCCATCTTAGCACATACCACACAGCCACATTATTAATGTGACATTTTTGTATTACAATTTATTTTTGTAAGCGTATTGGTATTGTACACAACTGTATATAGTTTCGTAAATTGTATATAACCTATACAGTTGCGAACAAAACATTTGGAACTGCTGGATAACAATCATACGTACTTTTATTAAGTAATTTATAAGTACATACGAATTTTATTATGCAATTTGTAAGTAATAACTTTAAATTAAAAAATTACATAAAAATATTTTAAATGCGATTTTTAATTTCAATATTACTTTGAATTATTAAGTAGTTGCAAATGTTTTGTTTCGGTGTGATTGAGTTCTAGGATATTCAATCGAATATATCTTCCTTCACTACTAGCGTCTCGCAAAATATATTATTTTGGCGGCATTGCCAGTTGGCGGTGAAATTAAGCAGAAAATATTATTATATTTTTCTTATTAAAAGAAACGTTTCCATAGTTTTTCTTTTTTGGCAAAATTAAACTTGAAGGCGAATGGATAACTGAATTGTACAATTATTTATAAATGTTCGAGGTGAATTATGAATATAAGATGAAATCAATATATTTACTATATATATATTACTTGGATCACACGATTTGTACTGCAAATGAAAACAAATTATTGGTTTCGTATTTTCTATAATTCGACAAATATTGCCTTAAATCAAATATATTTATTGTTCTCGGTGGTAGAGTGAGTAGAACGCTTGCTTTATCATCCGAGGGTCCCGGGTTCAATTCCCGGTGGTGACAAGAAAAAATGTCACGATTGAGTGTTGTAAAGTGTATTGAATCTCATATAAAATTATTCTTTTCCTCGTCCTTATCTAATCAAAATAAAATAAATTAGTTCTGTGTGTCTGCGGTTGTGCAAACAAATTAAGGAGAAACGAATCAGAGAGTGCACGTACACAAAACTTAAATCCTCTCGTTAAAAAAATTAATAATAATAATTATTATTTCTTTATTCGAGTTAAACGGGCCCTCGCCTCCGACCATTACATTTAATATGACTTGTGCCTAGCTATATGAAGTAGACTACATGAAAATTATTTTTTTCTTATCTCGAAATCTTGAAAATTTTCCTTTTATTAAACTTTTTTTTGACTTTATTTATATTAATTCATAAATTGGGATTAATTTGCTAAATGGGAATTTCTGTAAAAATGAACATTTTGAACTTGGCCTGAAATATAGAAACTCCTAAATTCTTAGAATAGAACTAACTGTTTTAAATACAAAAGTAACGCAAATTTATTTTTCAAATAACTTTTGAAAGTCAAATAAAAATTTGGTATTTTAATCCGAATTATACAATTTCCGCTTTAACTCAATTCATTATTTTCAAATTTCATTGATGAAATTCGAATTTGAAATGCTAAAAATTCTAAATGTTTGTTTTCAAATTTACAATTCAAAATTTAGTATTTTATACATACAATTAGTATGTTTAGTAATGGGTATAGTAAATGTTGATACAATGGAATATATTTTTGGATTAAATTCTGTTAAAATATATTTACTTGAATAGTAAGAGTTTTTTAAGCACCCTTTATGTTACACATTTTGCTTTTATCACAACAAGGTTAAAATTAATAAAATTAGTGATTTTAGCCTATTTAAATAATGTAATTCTAGCATCCTCTTCATGTTCGTGGAATATTCTGATTCTAAGTAAAATGTGTTCTCTTTAACAAGGTGTTTTTTACGCTTTAACTATCTACATAGATAATATTTTCGTGGTAAAAGATCTCATGACTTTCAATATTAGATGACATATGGTATGGCATTTAATTTCTTATTGTCTCCGTTCCGCTAATCGTTAATAAGAAGAAAAAATGAAACTTTAGTTCAAGTAATTGCAAAATCATGAATAGACATTTCAAAATATATAAAGTAAAAAATGGATTTTTCTTGAAGGCAATAAATTTATGAAATCATCATCCATTGGATTACCAATGTGCTAGAACATCCATTTAAATAAATACAAGGAATAAACCAAAACCCATTGGAATGTCAATTGAATTTAAAATTCCGTTAGTAAAATTATCTTGGTAGAAGGATCTTGAGACGAACGTAAATAAACTAAAAATTTGCTAAACTGTTAATATAATCTATAACAAAGCAATTCGTCTTTATGGTCTCCAACCAATTAAACACGTTTTGTATAAAGTGATAAATTAACCAAGTTTCTATTAAGATGGCACATTTATTACGGAAGAGGTGGCATATCCTCAAAACAAGTTCATGCATAAATGATTTCGATTGACATTTCCGGAGTGATAAATATTTATATTACACAATATAACATAACAACATTCGTTTTATATTGATGAACAAAAAAAAAATTATGTCACATCATAATAACACAAATAACGAAAATTTAGTTAATTGAAGTCTTAATTTCTATTCGCTCATAATTATGTTATGCACGCGATAATTAAGAAATTACAAAATATGTAAATATTTATCTTACAGTCACATTATCTTTTTCCGTAAAGGTACAACTTTGTATGTATGATATGAAGTGACATGAGGCATTAAAAATATTAAATTGGATTAAATCTGAACGTTTTTTTAGTGATCACAGAATTTTTTTAAAGAATAAATTTAAGTCTCATCCCTTTTGACTTTCATTTGGTAAGAGGAGCTTGGCGTACGATTTTAATTGGCTTCTTTTAAGATTAAAACAAAATTTTGTTCGTCTTTATAATCAATTTTAATAAAAAAAAATATAAAGTAAATATATGGAAAACAAGTAGTAATGAATAATAATAATAATAATCTTAGTAGTAAAGAAAACGACCTTGTGAAGATGTGAAAATAATAAAGAAAATGAGTTTTTTCTTATAGCTTCTTCTTAGTATTCTTGAATACGGTGTCGGGTATTATTCTAGTCATGGTTAAAAGTGGCTTGCAAGTGTATATACATACTCGTATAAGAATCTTAATTTGATTAAAAACTTTATATTTAAATCAAAATTTATATTCTTCGTCTTATATATATTTTACATACTTGAGATGTTGTTGCTGTTTTATGCTTTATGTGCTCGCTGCTTATCAAGATGATGGCTAATAATATGTTTCTTAAGAAGTTTCGATAATTTAAGAAAATCATACATTTTCTTTTGTGTTGTATGTTGTAAGAAGTGATAAGGTCATATTGGTTTCAAGAAGTTGCGGTGTGGGAAAATTTTTCGTATTGATAATGTACATATTACAGAAGTTGTATGACCTTAAGATGGTTTTGTTATTGAGTCCGAGGGTAATTTATTCATGATACCATATTTTAAACAAGAGTACAGTGAAAACACTATAGCAGAAACCTAAAGGGGTTCTGCGACATGACAAAACTTGAACAGTCTATGTCTATTTTCTCTTTGTCAAGACACAAAAATGGTTTTGTCGCTGCACTCGAATTTTTGTTTTGGAAGTTTTTAGAGGGAGATATTATTACTGGAAGGAATCTCTTTCTATTGCATAGAGGTGTTGAGATGAGAAGGAAACTTATTTGCACTGTAACAGTTTAAATTGAACGTGATTAATGTTAAATTTAAATTAAGTTGGGCTACTGCGAAATCATCGGCATATTTATCACATAAACAAGCATCATATTGCCGCACGATATGTACTCACATTTCTAAATTGAAATAAATCACCCTGTCGTAATCCCACCCTAGCTGGCATTAAAACATTTTCTTATTATTGCTGAACCTCGCATACTGAAAATAAAACCAATCTCATTTTCTTTAAAAAACGAAAACAAAAACATAACTTTCACAAACACCACCTTTTTCAAGTTCATCGTCAATAAAAGATTAAGAAATCAGTTTGTCTGTGTGTTGGCAAAAAAGCATGCTGATGGTTTTTAATTTTTTTATGTTCACTCTTGTCTCAAGAAATTTGTCTTGGTGAACAAATTTAATGAAAAATAAATATATATTTAAGTAAGTTTATACAGTATAAGTATAACAGGTTAACCAACCTTTTAGTGATCTTTAAATATTTTATCTTTCGTTTCTTAGTTGGATTTGTAAGTTTACTCTTTACACCTTAATGAAATTACAGCAAAGGCATTCAACAAAATGAATTAACGAATTTAGCAAACAGAAGATGGATAAATTCATTAAGTTAATTACGAATTACATATATATAGTGTCGACATATTTAATGATGGCGTGGGTGACCAATACAAATTACATTTAAAGTTTTAAAGCTGAGAGCGTAATAGTTCACCGGTACAATACAATTAAGTAGAAACTATCAACAATTTTATTATTTATTATCTCAATTCATTTATTTACAAGTTTAAGGTCAGTACACCCAATTTATATTATGTCCGTGTAGATGCAATAATTTCTTATAGCTAAAAGTTTTGTATTCTCAATTTTATTTCCTCAACCGCAAACATTGAAATAAGAAAACAAAATGTTATATTCAAGAACCATTAAATTCCAAGTTCTTTGTAAAATAAAATAAAAATACAGAACTATTAAAATAATGTAATTAAAATTAAGGAAAGCTTCATATGTACGAGTATAAGTAAAACTTACAGTGGCGGAAATATTTTTTCATGCTAAATCAGTTTCCAGAAACAATGTTTATTTCTAGAATCATATTTATACTATACTCGTATATCAGTATAACGTTATGGTTACATAAGATGACTTGACAAATCTCTTGTGCTAAATATAATTTAGGACTTAATGGGTTTGGCTGGATGTAAGTTAAAATTATAAGTAGCTTTGTTTATAATTTATTATTTTAAATTTTATTTATGTGGAGACTAAGCGTTTACCGATATTTTATCACTACCTCGGAGGAAGTACTCATAGTTTCCCAAAGTAAATTTTTCCGCGATAAATTTCATAAATTTTTGTTTATGTACTTAAGTATAAGCCCTGCGGGTTGATAGTTTCTTGTTCTAGAAAGTTCTGTTATTTGCTAATATTTAATTATTGCTAAATTTTTTTGATAGTTTTTTACTTAATCACGATTTAGTTTTTGGAAATTTTTAATTTATTACCGATTGGAAGATTTATAGTTTCATGTTGAATACTTTAATAAATCAATGTTTTATTTGTCGATGTTTAAATAGAATCATAAGGTTAAAAATTGGGTTTAAATAAAATAAGCGGGTAAAAACAGACGAAGAAGATGGTTCCTCAACACAACATATGAAAGACCAATTTTTTTGTAAAGCGACATTTTTAAAAGACACTTTGGCGGATTAAAAATTTGGTTATTTAAATCAGCCAAACAATTCGGTTCGTTCATTCATTCTTTTTTGTTTATTTCATCGAATTTTTATAATTCATTTTCGGCAAAAAAGTCTGAGTTTAATTTAATCGAATTCGAATTTTAATTTTGCATCTTTTGGAATTAATACGTTAAAAACCTCTATTTTGAATATACATAACTTGAATGATTGTACGAAGATTGAGTCAATATGGAGAATTTATAGATTTGCTAAACAATGTTTTAAATTAACCTTAGTTATGAAAATACACATTTGTTTATAAATATTAAAAATAAAAACCGAATGTTTGTAACCCAATTCTGTGCATTACCAAAAAATCGAAGATAAGACGTCAGATATAGAGGAATGCCGAGAATTAGCTGAATAAAAAAATCAAAACTCTTCAAATCTTCTACATTTTCATGAATGCAAATAAAAATGGGCAATATTTAAAAGCGTACGGCTTAACAATGACACGTCAATTTTGATAGGCGATAGCTAAGTTCGACTTGTTTACAAGTACCGCTCTTTAAAGTTCAAAGATATTTAAAAAAATTGAATTACGTTTTTCTTTTCCAATATTTCAGTAAATTACCTATAATCTTCTTAATGGAGCGATTTATAAAACGAAATTTCTATTATAAAATTATCTTGAAACAGTTCAGAATTGTTGGTGATTAAAGGTATAAATATCTGAAGATTAAAGAGGCACCAAAACCTAAATAAGTAAATAAATTAGTTAAATTGCAAAATTATTATGAAAGAATTGAAACTTTCAAAAATTTTATTGTTAAGAAACTCACAATCTGAATAAATTAACGAATAAGAAGCAAATCTAATTAAGCAAATAAAAAATTAAAAAATATAAGGAAAAAATGAAAATTTAAATAAAATAAATTGTAAATTTAAGATTAGGAAATTTAGTAACAAAAATTTAAATATTTGAACCATTTCTTTTGGGGTTGACATTCTAAAATTTACCAGATTATTATCGATTATGTTCGCCCTTATAAGCTCGAAACAGTATGTGTTAAAATTAAGCAACGCAGACAGGGTCATTTACTACAACCTGCTCTTTATATTAAGAAACAAGTAAGTCAAAAATATAGTTAGTTGTTATAGTATAATACATCGACGCAATATAACTTCTTTTGTTAACATAAAAAAAAGTTTTTAAGAAATCATGTTTTTGGTCTTCAGTACACAAAACAGAGCACAATACAACAAAAATGCTTGCGGCGTTTAATGTTACTCCAAATCAATTACGTATCTCTGTTGTATATCCGCACACATAATAATGATTGTTTATACCTGTGTGTTTTGTTTATGTACAATTACAAGCAAACACCACACCCGCATTCCTACCATCTCCTATTGTTATAAATTGTAACGCATTTATAAGACATTCACGCTTTTTTGTATAATAAGAAAATTGGATTGAGTAAGAAAGTGAAATCATCTTTATAACGAAAAGGTTACAGTTCATGTAGATTAGGCATACACTGAACGAGAGGAGAAAGTTATAACTAAAATTGAGAACTTAAATTGGATATAAATATTTCGTTCTCTATGCATCGCTATATTACTCAAGAAACATGCGCTATTATCTTGCTATCTTGCTTTGATCATTATGACATTAAATTACGCGGTCATTCAGCTATTTCCCGTTTGTATTGTGTATTATTTAGATACGACTATTCATTTTCCATTTATCGTTTTTATTGTTGTTGTTTTTTTTTTTTTTTTTTTGGATTATGTACGTTATTACTCGTAGTATGGTATGCAACTTGACTTGTTTTTATTATCGCACTAAAACACAAAATAAAAATAAAAACCGAAAGTTTTTAATTACACATGATATGTTGAAATCGCAAGGTCGTTTAATCGTCTTAGTTGAATGAATTAAGAGATTTATGCCGCAATGAAATTCAATTTGAATTGAACGCCCGTAGGCTGGTTAATTAAATTAATCGCGAAACTCTATATAATTTTATTTAAGGGATTCATGATTCTGCGAAGGTCTTGCATTACAAATGATATATATCTTCGAGCGTTATAAAATAATTTACCGTCCCTTCATCATTTTATAATAACATGAAATTACTGTACGCGTGTATAATCGCATTAGAACTCACCGCATCGCTATTATTTTCTCTCGTCCATAATTCCCTATTTCCTATTGTGCGGACTTAAAAAATAAGTAAATTTAGCGGAAGTCACTGTAAAAAAATCTAATTAAATGTAATTTTTGAAATGTTTTCACTTTTTTTTGTAATAAGAAAATCAAAACAAATGTCCTTTAACTTTTTCTTATGTAAGTACATAAATGTACATTACCGTCACATCGCAGTGATAGACAGCAGCCTTTTTTGTAAATTCTATTATTTCATTTGCATATTTTCTTGACCCAGAGTATATAAAAGTCTCATGAGCTTTAAGCTTCAGCAATATACTCAAAAAAGGACAGTATTTGCCTTCTTAAAAATAAAAAATAATAAACAATCATGAATAATCTGTTTATTTATTTAAATATTCTTCAGTATCCTGGGTACCTATATACATAAAAGTATTAGAGTGGATACGAGGGCCAAAAAGGGATATACGAAGAAAATATTTTGAAGGATTAGACTGTATGTTGTGTGTTTATTCTTTATGTTTGCATAATAAGTGAAATGAAATAACACAGCATAAATAGACAAAATAACATTGATGCGGACGACTGAGAAGAATGATGCCAATTTATATTTTATTTTTCGAGCTTTTGAACAAACAAATTGTTTGGTAAATAATCGATTACAGAAATTAACCAAATAACAACAAAAAGGTTAGCCCCATTGAATGTTTTGGATTTGATGGGGAATTAACATTAGGATTACATAAAAATATTTACGTTTGAAAAGAGTTTCGTTGTTGTGCTTCATAAGTACACTAGGCACGTGCGATTCGAGTTCATTTAACTCGACGAGACATTTTTCCTTTATGTATTCTATACAAATAGCGAAAGAAATCTGTCAAAATGAAAATTTGATTACATATTTTGTTCATCAAGTGAAATTTAAATGTATTAAAAATTAAACTTTAACGAAGCATTTTTGTTAATTTAACTAATCAAATATTGTTTTCTAAATTTTTTCAGGCCTCGAGATGAGATGATTATGACGAAATGCATGCGCTGAAAATAACACGTGCATAACGGATCTCAAATGCAAACTAACATATCCAGCCACTACAGCAAAACATAATCAATATTTTTTAACATATCAACAAATTTTTACTTAAACCTAATTATACTGTGGCAACAATTATTTAAAAAGCTCTCACACATAAAATGGCTTTCATATGGCGAAGACGTTCCTCCCTGGTCAAAATAGTAATCCTCCTGTCAGCAGTATGGTTTACAATTGCAGTATTGATATATACAGAAGATCGCCGTACCACGGGACAATCATACTTGCTAAATGCCAAGAAAGATTTTTTTAATGGTGGCAGTAATCACTTGGACGCAGATGGTGATCTAGATAATAGTAATAATGATAATTTAAATGGAATGGAGTCAAATATTAATAATGTTTATATTAAACGAGTGACTGAATCAAAAGAGGGGTTCAGTGGTGGCGGCGGAGGGGCTGCAAATTTAGTGGGAGGAGACGGGAAAAGTAGCCGGATTAACTATAAACATAAACATCATAAAGGAGAGGATAAAAATAAATTAGCAGCTGATGATGGTGAGTACCAAATTTTGAAGACGTGTAATTATTAGCTATTTCATATGCGTAGAATAGAATATATAATGATGTTGTGAGCTGCTGTTCTAATACATGTAAGATTCGTCAGAATCTAAATATAGTTTTTCATTATTTCAAATCCCATCCCTTCTACTGTCCATTCGGGTTGATTCATTCATTTTTGCGTACTTCTTATAAATTCCTAATCGATTCATTAAAATTAATCAGATAATCATCAAACCGAATGAACGTTTTTATTATTTCAATTCAAAGTGGTGGGAGACTTTTTTTTACACATTTTCCCTTTAATTTCTAGCGCCCAATTTTCCAAGTACGTATACGTGTATATAGTTGCACAGCTACCTCCATCAAAACAAAACATCAATTTCAATTATTTTTCCGTTTATAAAAATCCATCGCCTCATATCGATCCAACTCTTGTGTATTATTATTATTATTGTTATGAGCATACAAATAAGTAAATGTACAAATAACAATCGGAAAAATTAGAGGAAAATGGGGAAATAAAATGAACGAAAATTTGGATGTGGAAATTCAATTTAATTATTTCGATCGAAGTAAAATCCGATTTTCTTTTTGTGTAATAAAACAATTCCAAAACAGCTTACTTGTTGAAATATTCATACGAGTTCATATATAGTATACTTAGACCCACCTACGTAAAACGCATTTATAAATTGAGTGTTCAGCTCTTTTTTGTGTAAGAATTTAAGTCATCAAGCAGTTTTTCAAAAAAAGTATAATTATTGGAATAGTTTCTCGAAAATTAATTCAAATCGACGAATAATGAAGCTTTATTTAATTTAAAAAAGCTTTCCGTTTAATAGAAAATTATTTGTGCTTGCTTTCAAAATTAAAGCAACAACAATAGTTTGGTTTTCCATTGTTACTAGAATTTCATTCAAAGTAACTCGCATTGCCAACATATTTTCATTGTGATATTGTCAGATATTCATATCAGTATAGTAACTAAATTGATTTATAATAAAAATCATAGCTATTCATTTATTCAATGTGAATTCTAAATTTATAAAATTTTGCAAAAACTTGAAATTTATTTATATTTTATTACTTTGGGATTGAATTTTTTTTTTTGCGATTCGAACTTGTGTTGTTGTTGTCAGCAGACTCAGATTATATCGATTTAATGCTGGAATTTATTTAACAATAATATATATTGGCATATAAATTACTTAGGTGACACGTGATGTAACACAAATATGATTATAATTTATGTTAGATAATGCAATGTATGTGTATGCAAGGTAATTAGTTTTGAAATTTATTATTATTGTTTATGGACATCGAAGTCTTTTGAATTATTCAAATCGGTTGGTATTTTGGATATTGCATCTAGTTATTCCAGATAACTTGCTTCAAGCAATTTTAATATTTTGGTGACTTTTATCAAATTATAGGAAAAATGGACTAAATCCCCATACATAATTCTATATTTCCGAAACTCGGAAGTATTAAAAATTGTACTCAATAGATTCGTTGTTTACTTTACTTAAAGTTTAAGATACACTAACGCTTGTTTGTATTTGAATTTTCTAAAAGCTTTAAGTGTTTTCTGGTGTATACCTGATCATTCAACATGCATTTGCAATTTGATATTTTTAACTCGAATAATGTTATTAGTTGCGGTACTGTATATAACAGCTAGCGGGTGAAGTATCGTACAAGTGTATAATCAAAGGCCAAGTTTCCCACGCCAATCTTGGTTAGATCATCCATTTCATAAACCATGCTACACATTTAACACCTAATGATTGCTTTATCCAAACAAATATTAGGAATGTTGTAAATAGTTTCTGAAGTAAAATCAGTATGCAGACACTCACAAACCCGATGTAACGGCAATCAACAAAAGAAAGCAAATCACATCGATATATCTGGAATTCACTTCGTTATAATGTTTGTTGTCATCATCGTCGAATATCAAAATTCCAGGAAATTTTCTGTTTTTTCATTTTTTTTAATATCATTGATGACGTACTTTTTATCTCTTGTATATAAATGTATACATAATATTTAGTACATACTTCTAGAGATAGAGCAGAACACAAATATAAAAGGAAAAATTATATAATATGTATATACTACAATCTTGAACGTTTTATCAATCAAATCAATATACAATCCAATCATTACATCAATGTCAAAAAAAGGAACTCGAGCAATAACTTCAATCAAATTTATGGCAAAACTCCTCAATCAAAAAATGAATAAAATTGTAATCCAAGATTCGAATATAGGTTGTTCCACAAAAAACCAATGAAATATTACCGGGGATCATGTTGTATAAACAGATAAAAACAAAAAATGATAATAAAATGTTGGAAATAAAAAACAAAAAAGTTTTGTGTGATAAGAATTTTCTTTTCTTTGAGCTAACTAACACACACGAGTTTAACGATAATGTACTACATGAATAACTGGGAAGTAACCTCATTACTAAACGATATAAGCAGCAACTAGAATAAAATGCGCTTGTCAAAATTAACGAGTATTCCGGACATGAATTAAATGAACTCGAACATTAAATTAATTAATGAGTTGTTAAATGCCAAAATGAATAAAATCGAAATTGCAATAAAACGAGAAAATCGCATTTTATCCATTTTAATTGGATAGAAACGAGTCTACATATTGGACATTGAATTGATGGGTTTGATGTGAATAATAACAATTGGCTTATTATTCAATTCAATTTTGATACGAAAAAAGGTATGTAGATTGTAGATCCTATTTTTATTCTTACATGTATTCGTAATAATATCAACAATGGTTTTAAGTTTTACACAAAATCGTCAAAAGAAAATTACATTTACGTTTTTCCATATTGTTAGCTTGTTACTTTCTTTTACTCTAGTAAAATAAAGTATAGTATTCATGAAAATTTTGGACCTTGAGATTTTTAGAGATTTATTTGTTTTGAGGTCCCCTGAGTCCGAAAAAGGGGGTTTCGAAATGGTGTCTGTCTGTCTGTCAGTCTGTCTGTGTCCTCTCTACAGCCCATATGGTTTAATCAATCGAACTGAAACTTCAGATTTAAGCTTTTTTGATAAATTGGGAGGTCCCAGTGAATTTTACTCCAAATCGGCTAACCGGAAGTGGCCACACCCTTGGTCCAGAAAATTTGTTTTGCAAATATCTTAAAAAGTTTAAGGTTTACAAAAAACAACTGAAAACAAAATGTTTCCAAAAATTAAAAACAAATAAAAATAAAAAATTAAAAATTAAAAAAAAAAATTTAAAAATTTAAAAATTAAAAAAAAAATTAAGAAAAAAATAAAATTTCTCAAAATTCTCTGTTCGTAAAAGAAAGTCGTGTGTTGGCCACACCTCAATTTTAACTAGGTAATTAAGGGACCTATTCCATGTGCTAGCGATATCTTTAACATCATTGTGGAGTGCGATTTCCAAAAAAAAAATTTCGTAGAACTTTTATTAAACGAACGATCCGTATGGATTAAGGTTTTCTAACTAGGTAATTAAGCTAACTATTCTATGCGCTAGCCAAACCTTTGTCATCATTGTTGGCAATGTCCGATATTGGCCCTTGGGGGTTGAGTGCGATTTCCAAAAAATAATTTTGCAGAACTTTTACTAAACGAACGATCCGTATGGATTAGGGTTTTTTAACTAGGTAATTAAGGGACCTATTCCATGTGCTAGCGAAATCTTTATCATCATTGTTGAGTGCGATTTCAAAAAAATAACTTCGTAGAACTTTTATTAAACGAACGATCCGTATGGATTAGGATTTTCTAACTAGGTAATTGAGCTTACTATTCTATGTGCTAGCCAAACCTTTGTCATCATTGTTGGCAATGGCTGATATTGGCCCTTGGGGGTTGAGTGCGATTTCCAAAAAATAACTTCGTAGAACTTTTATTTAACGAACGATTCGTATGGATTAGGGTTTTCTAACTAGGTATTTGAGGGACCTATTCTGTGTGTTAGCGAAACCTTTGTCATCATTTGTAGCAATGGCCGATACTTTCCATTGGGAGTTGAGTGCGATTTCCAAAAAGTAATTTTGCAGAACTTGACTAAACGAACGATCCGTATGGATTAGGGTTTTTTAACTAGGTATTTAAGGGACCTATTCTATGTACTAGCCAAACCTTTGTCATCATTTTTGGCAATGGCCGATATTGGCCCTTGGGAGTCGAGTGCGATTTCCAAAAAATAATTTTGCAGAAATTTTACTAAACGAACGATTCGTATGGATTAGGGTTTTTTAACTAGGTAATTAAGGGAGCTATTCCATGTGCTAGCGAAGCCTTTGTCATCATTATATTGACCCTTGGGAGTTGAGTGCGATTTCCAAAAAATAATTTTGCAGAACTTTTACTAAACGAACGATTCGTATGGATTAGGGTTTTTTAACTAGGTATTTGAGCAACCTGTTCTACGTGCTAGCCAAACCTTTGTCATCATTGTTGGCAATGGCCGATATTGGCCCTTGGGATTTGAGTGCGATTTCCAAAAAATAATGTCGTAGAACTTTTACTAAACGAAGGATCCGTATGGATTAGGGTTTTTTAACTAGGTAATTAAGGAACCTTTTCCATGTGCTAGCGAAACCTTTGTCATCATTGTTGGCAATGGCCGATATTGGCCCTTGGGATTTGAGTGCGATTTCCAAAAAATAATTTTGCAGAACTTTTACTAAACGAACGATTCGTATGGATTAGGGTTTTCTAACTAGGTAATTAAGGAACCTATTCCATGTGCTAGCGAAACCTTTGTCATCATTGTTGGCAATGGCCGATATTGGCCCTTGGAATTTGAGTGCGATTTCCAAAAAATAATTTTGCAGAACTTTTACTAAACGAACGATTCGTATGGATTAGGGTTTTCTAACTAGGTAATTAGGGATCCTATTCCATGTGCTAGCCAAACCTTTGTCATCATTGTTGGCAATGGCCGATATTGGCCCTTGGGATTTGAGTGCGATTTCCAAAAAATAATTTTGCAGAACTTTTACTAAACGAACGATTCGCATGGATTAGGGTTTTTAATTTTCTTTTACTCTCGTAAAATAAAGTATAGTAATCCTGAAAATTTTGGACCTTGAGATTTCTAGAGATTTATTTGTTTTGAGGTCCCCTGAGTCCGAAAAAGTGGGTTTCGGAATGGTGTCTGTCTGTCAGTCTGTCAGTCTGTCAGTCTGTCAGTCTGTCAGTCTGTCAGTCTGTCAGTCTGTCAGTCTGTCAGTCTGTCAGTCTGTCAGTCTGTCAATCTGTCAGTCTGTCAGTCTGTCAGTCTGTCAGTCTGTCAGTCTGTCAGTCTGTCAGTCTGTCAGCCTGTCAGTCTGTTAGTCTGTTAGTCTGTTAGTCTGTCAGTCTGTATGTGTCCGCTCTACAGCCCATATGGTTTAATTAATAGAACTGAAACTTCCAATTTAAGCTTTTTTGATAAATTGGGAGGTCCCAGTGAATTTTACTCCAAATCGGCTAACCGGAAGTAGCCACTTCCTTGGTCTAGAAAATTTGTTTTGCAAATATCTTAAAAAGTATAAGGTTTACAAAATACTAATTAATACAAAATGTTTCCAAAAATTAAAAACAAATAAAAATAAAAAATAAAAAATTAAAAAAAAAAATTCTCAAAATTCTCTGTTCGTAAAAGAAAGTCGTGTGTTGGCCACACCTCAATTTTTTTAATTTTGTTTACTTGATGGTGATGTAAACACCGCATAAAGCTGCCTCAGCTATTAATTTTACATTAATAAGAAGGGTTTTTGCTTTAACAAATATTTACTTATACAAAAATTGTCTGAAAACAAAATCCCAAAAACCGGAAATCTGGTCTCTATTAATGTAAATTTTATTAAACCTTATTTGGAAGATTTTCAAAGGTTTGCATTCAATTGAAAATATAAAAATCTCGAAACTAGCCAAAATAAATTCATATTATACGAAATGTGCGGAAATTTTAATTATTGTAATTTAGTTCTACATCGGCTAGTTTCAGGAATTTTAGAATTTCAATTTACCATATTTGGAAGGTAATACTTTATCTTCCAAATATAGTTTAACAAATTTTACATTAATCTCTCTTAAATTTACATCAGCCTTATAAAAAATGAATAAATACGAATTAAATCGAAATCTTTTTGCGGATGCCTTCTCTGATAAGTTTTACACATATTCTCGAAAAGCCAATCGAAATCCAGGCCATTTCAAAGCAGACGCAGAAAGAGTTACTCCAGATCAATGAAGGAAGCATGCATTTATAGGTTAAGCAATGCGGCCTGAAAATTGTATCGGCAATATATGCTTCCCAACTCATATTCATTGAATGGAGAAATTTATGTTGTTTCTCCTGGAGAGAAAAAGGCAAAATACTATGCTTTCAATCTGGCCAGTAGATTAGGTCGTTAGTAGATTAGCTCGCCTATAGCAAGGCCAAACGCATTGAAACGAAACGTGACAGTAGTTTTTTGAAATATGTCCTCGCTAAATACACACTTTCCATTTTGGACGCACAAGTTTTTCTTAATAATTAGGAAGAAAGTTTTCGTTTCCTTCCGTTTTCTTTGTTGTAGGCCAGTAGTTTCCAGTAGTATTCTTATATCTTCGATTATTCTGTCATATTTCAGTTTGTTTTTGGTATTTTTCATAAATTTGTTTATTTCTTTTTATATTTTATAAAATCGGGCACAAAAACCACAAGCAAAACAACAAAACTAATACTTTGAGGCTACTATTTAAGTTTTTATTGAAATTTCATCAAATCTTTCGGTTTGTTTCGTCTCTGAACTTAACATTATGACAATGTTTATGGTTTTCCATACATTTTGGAATATTTAACTTAAAGAATAACACGAACACACCACAACGACACTTAAACGCTTAACTTTCCGGTTTATCGAAATTGAAGATTAAGCTATTCTAACTAAACTATTGTGTAATTTAGAGCGGACGATAAATTAATTGTATCAACTGCCCAAAGGACAACCACATATAACTATTACTAGAAAATTCAAATATTATTTGTTCAGATTGTTAGAACAAATTTTATGAATGGCAATTCGGAATAAATCGCTCAAAATTTGTTGATTAATGGTTAAAACGCTCTTCGGCGTATACTTCGTTTCTTTTAAGGGAACCGCTCTATTCATTATTTCCACTATTTATTTCCGCTGACATGGGTATTTGTGGTAATAACAAAAAATTAACGACAGATTTGTAGGTACTTAGAAACCCTTGGTACATATAAAATGTTTAGAAAGTAATTCCCCAAAATTGTATAATTTTCTCTTCCTCTCCCAAACTCTTCGTGTGAACTATTCAAAATTTAAACAATTTTTGAAAATTTAAAATATTAAATCTAAACCAAACCACATCATACGTATGAAATTAAAATATAATTTTATTTCAAGTAGATAAAATGAAAAATGAGCATTTTTTAAATTAATTTAAATTTAATTAAATAAATATTTGAAATTTTTATATGGATTCGAATATTGATTTGTCTAGGAATAAGCGAGCTAGTAGTAATCAATAGTATAAGGAGGACGAGGTATTATAGGTACAAAGTCTTACACTCATAAAATACGTTGAAGAAATTAAATTTAATACAATAATGAAATATTTCAGTTCCATGTGTACATTCAGAGTATCTACTGTAAACAATATTTCTTGTTGCTGCTGTACTGCCTTTCCGTTTTATCATATGATTGAGAAAAATATTTTAGGAATGTGGTTCTTGTTGTTGCTTTATACAGTATTTGGGGTTCAAATGCCTTTTAATTAAAATTTTTTTTTCTGTATTTCGATCGATATTAAATGTGTGTGTGTATAGCTGAAGAAAAATATGATATTGTTTATTTTGAAGTGTTGTGATTTTTCACCAACAAGATAAAAAACAAGTTAAATTGAATTTTTAGCAATCTCTTGACTCCTATTAACCTATGAGGTGTTCATTATTGGGTGGATAATTAGGAAATCAATTTGTTGTGATAGTTATATGATATATGAGTAAGTAATTTAAATAGGATATGTGTATATTTTTACCTTATACAACAAATTACATAAATCTTAACTGTCGGTGACATCTGGAGTAAACCACATTAAACACCATAAAAAATGCTAAAATTTTCTATGTCATGTTCAATTAAATTAATTTAAATGTACATAAAAGCAAAACAAAGGAAAATAGCACAAAGACCAAAACATATGTGGGGAAAATGTTATCCAAATTATTTCCGTTTGTTTGTTTGTTTGAGATGGAATTGTGACAACCGAACAACAAGAGAATCAAATATTTATTGACTTAAATCGGTAGGTTAGCAAATGAATTATACTGGGATAATCCGACTTATTTTAGATGGTATATTTATCCATCCACGGGTTGCCAAAATATTTTACTTATAATAGAAGCAGTGCGAGGATAATGTCGCGTTATTACTCGTTGTCGTTCTAATATTTCTTTCTATAAGCAAATTAAATTCATAACAAACCCTTATCTCGATATCGATTTTTTTTTCTATGTAGGTACTGCTTACTAATTTTTTGTTTATACATGTAAACGTGCATAATGTTGTACATATTGTGTATTGGTGCGAGACTTCTCCTCGAAAGTAAAATAACGTTTCTTAAAGACAAAATTTTACTAAGCGAAGAATAAAAAAGCATTGTTATAATTTTTATTATTCCATTTTTTAAATTTTTTATTTAAAATTTCGACTTTTTCCCTATGCAAACTCGTATATAATGAAAAGTTATTTATAGATACCCAAAAAAAAAAAATTAAATAAAAAAGATAAATATTTTCTTAGAAAAACCAAATCAATCCAAACAAAAGTTGAGAGAGGAAAATTGATGATAAATACAAGAAATAAGATAAATTCCTATTTTAGGATCTATAAAGGAACAAGAAAAACGAATAATACAATATCAACATGGAAACTGAAATGGTAAGGCACAAGGGTTAAAATGCTTGCAAAAAAATTTTTAATTAAATTGATTGACTGTAGGTGTTGTGAAAATAATATAGAAAACGGATGATTAATTTGGCTTCAATGTCGTTAAATAAATTGTTATCACTTAATGTCAATAATACCATCCAAAGATGAAAATCAATTTTCATAAACGGATCTTTCATAATAGATGAGACAATTTCCTTCGTTCTGATATTTTAAAAATAATTTTTTTTTTTAGATTTAGAGTTGGTTTTATAAAACCGTTATATAATTTCAAACCAGGTGCTCAAGTTATCGGCTATGTTTTTGTTGACAGACATATAAAATGTAATAAAACAAAATTGTATAAAGCTAAATGGGAAATTTGGAGGATTGTCCTTCGAGATACCAAGAAATTTGCCTGACTGCCAAGAATAGAATTATTTGCAATACCAACCGTATAAAATCATTCGTTAAATCATAATTTTTGTAACTAAGCTTCTAACGATGGTAAGGGTAATGAAACTGTCAATGGCAAAATCAATCCGTTTGGTTCACTTTGAAAACCTGCTGTTTCGTTTACCAAAATCTGCTGAGACTGAAAGTAATATAAAATTACAACAGCTGCAATCGATTTGATGGTTTAGAAACCCTAATGGTTTGGTCGGCCGTAACTTTAATTGATAAAAATATCTTTAGCATGTATATGCGTTTTAAAATTTTCATATATAAGAAAACATTGAAAACAGGGTTAACCTCAACCCTAACCCGAAAAGTTACGCAGACATAATTCATACATATATTAAAGCTTTGAAAAAGATTACTTTAGTCGAGTATAAAAGATGATTTTGGGCCAAATCAATTTGATTAAGTGAACATAAATATTTACGAAAATTGGTATTGATTTTATTAAGAATATTTATTTGTTTCAAATTCAACACAAAATGGCTTTTTTGGCTTGTGTCTTGTGGTTCGAACAGCTACATGTGAATAAAAGATAAATACAAATACTTAGCCAGCACATAAAAAGAAAAGGATATAAGATCATAGAGATGCTATGCGTTTCCCATTAAGTGGAAAGAGTTGTGTAAAAATTTTACTTTCTTGCCGTATACTAAAATAAATTTTATCATCGTCTTATGTTTCTAACTAGAATACGGGATATATACCAGTAGATCTCTGGTGTGGTTAAGATGTGTATGATAAATATTTTATTTATTTTCATTTTATTTTTGAACTAGATGTATTAGAATTTATCACAATGTTCGATCTTATCTTATATCCTGCGAATAAAAGAAAAAAAATCACATTTTATTTACTAACTGCAGGTGTCGTAAAGTGCTTCAATTCAACCTTTTAATAATAATTCAGCATAAATATTCTCTAATTTACTAAAAGTTCCATTCATAGCTTACTCAAATAAATGTTAATTCTCTTGTGTATGGGCAGATTATTTAAAGTAAATCGTGCTTTAATGCCTACTCCGGTGTTAATAAAATATGCTATACGAACATTGTACCTTTTGAATTTAGATTAAAACTAAACCACGCAAAAAAATAAACAAACCTATTGATCTTTATAAAGTTTTAATTAACAAAATCTAACACAACATCCAGTAGGTAAGTCATAAACCTTTAAGCTCCATAAATTAAACATTAAAGATATTATGTGCCATTTGTTTAGCTGTATCTCCCTATTTTCTTGAAAACTATGCTTCTTTATATACAAAACCGAAAAGCTTTTAATCTCGTTCACACGGAAAAATTTGTCTGGTTTTATTTAATTTAGCTCTAGCACATTAACAACATTAAATAAATTAGGTTTTAAATCTGGGGGTATTTTCTGTTTGTCGATATATAATATATATAATATATATATATATATATATATATATATATATATATATATATATATATATATATATATATATATATATATATATATATATATATATATATATATATATATATATATATATATATATATATATATATATATATATATATGTTATATAGTGCATTGTATATTTCAATTTTAACAGAAACATGTTTACAAATATAATTACCTTCCAGTCGTTTAAAATTAATTTAAAACAAGTTTATTTAGTCAAAAGATGCTGTTCCTTGGTGTTTTTATTTTGAAAATCATTTTTCTAGTGCGATAGAATGTGAACAAAACATTTTTTGATATTACAATAAATAAAGTTAGTTACAGTCATGTAAGTAGACGTTAGGACAAGCAGATAATTGCACGATTTAGTTACGGCAAATTAGTTTCAGTGACATAAATTTGCAAAAATAGTGGTCATTTACTTTGAAGATCATGATCATCATCACGATTATTATAACCGGTAGATCCACTTTATGTAAAACGGTAAATTATTGGTGGTTGATCTCTTATACAAATAAACTAAAAAAGAATTCAACAATTACATCCGTTGCTTCTATAATTTGTCTTCTTCTTAGTTAAATTGCGACTTATAATTTATTCGCGTAAGAAAACTTTTACTTTCAATAATGAGGACACAAAAAATCCATACACATCGGATCATCATCAAAAGTCAACAACAATCATGACCAGTATTACACTTATGATTATCATCGCAATATAATTTAAATAATGCTTAAAGTGATTGTACAAATTCAAATTAGACAGTAATGATGGTATTAATGATTAACCAAACACAATTTATTTTGGTTTTTTTGATTTGGTTTTCTTCGTAATTTAAACCCAAGAAAGTTATGATGTTAAATGCTTCGTCAAATAGATGAAGATCAAACGAAACCAAGATATACACCTCATAACCAAAATTCCTTATTTCGTTTAATTACAAAACCGCAAAATTTAATTTTGTATTAAATAAAAATTCTAACTACAATATTTTGAAATAAACATGTGTATATACACACACACCTTTTTACCTGTCTACCACTATTAATCGTTTTTTTAGGGTTCGATAAACAGATTCGATTAAGGGAATGTATCATGGGGTTTTATATTTATATCATGTCCTTATTCGAGTGTGAAATTCAATTAAGGGTTAAGTAAAAATTCGTTTAGGTATTTAATTAGTTATGTGACGTGTACCTGTATAATGTACCTGATAATTATTAGAAATGATAGTACAGAAAGAAATTCAGAAAATAATGTAAGATTTAAGTCAAAATTTGAATTAAGTTGAAGCTGTCTGAAAAATCTATCATAAATGTAAGAAATAGGTTTCCAAATGGTTCTTGACATTCTTAATCTATTGATTGGGTTGTTATCGCCATAATACGTGTTTTCCAATACTTAAGCTGGATCGATTACACCAAGTAGGACGTTTCCGATAGAAGCAGTTTTCTAGAAAAGGCTTCTGTTTTTCAAAGGTATGCTTTCAATTGAATAATTTTTTGCAGTATGATAAGTTTGTACGTCATGAGTAAATATGAGAATATTTCAGTTTTTTATGATCTTGTGACAATTATTACATATTGCAGACGGTTTGTTAAGTACAACTTAGACCAATTAATGTATTCTAATGAAAATCCGAATGGAAATAGACTTTGAAGTGCTTTATGATGACACATAGAATCAAATGTCTTACTGAAATTCCTATGTTACGTTTACTTGATGATGTTTTTCTGTCTCATTTATTACTTGGCTGGTGAATTCCACTAGATTAGTAGATGTAGACCTGTAGTTTTGATTTAAAAGCATTGCATTTAACTAGTTCAAATAATTTCGGAATTAACGATGAAGTTGATATTCCTCTGTAACATGGGACTTCTTCACATCCACCTGATTTAAAGACTAACAAAGCAGTGATTAAGGAATGATTGAACAATTTACACAACGGATTCACCAAAATATCTGCAAATGTTTCTAACATGGATTAGGGTATTTCGTCCGGGCCACATCAGTCTCCAAAATCCTTCCAAACTGATACAATGTTTTTATTAGATAAATAATATATTCTATATTCCGATTGAAAAAAGTAGCAAATGTGTGCGCTACCTCTTTGGCATTCGGGGTACAGATTGTAAGTTGTACTGGCAGGGTACTTCTCGATTTCATTCTTAGACCTAAAGTATTTCCAGAATTATTTTTGGATTTGTTCTAATTTTTTATTGGATGCCAGCCAACTAAGGCTTGTACTTAAATTTGAAATAAACTTCAAATTCCTCGCTATGTTGTGAAATGGACAGCTTTTCTGTTTTCAAACTAGATTTCATATATTTTAGCACAGGCCTTACATTTTCGATTTTTTACATTTATAAGTTGTTCATCGAACAAACTATCATTCACGTTTCATTTACAATATCATCCCAATGCACTGTGAGTAGAAATATGATTATAGACAGTTTTGATTTGTCAGAGCCAACTTTTATATATTTTTCAAAATGAAAGTTCGAAAAGTATTTTAGACATGATTAAATTTTAATTTTTCAGCAATTTTTAAGTGTATTGCTTTCAACCAAAATGAGTTAGGTATTTTTTTTTTTTTTGATTAACGGCTGGTCAAAGCAACAGCAAAAATTAACCAAACTTGTGGCAAGTATTAAAATTAAAAATTTGGTTAAGATTTGTTTAACCACTAATTTTTTTTTTGGGTTATCTAAACTATTTTTTGGTCTCTCTAGTTGTTGTGGTAATTTATTTTTTTTTGGGTGAAAGCAATATAACTTTTATTTAATAGCAATAGTCTTCGTGTATATTGTTGTTAGAGATAAGTAGAGAGTACTTTTTTCATTAAAAAACTTGAAGCTAGAAAACATCATTTGTTTCAATGGTTTCGTGGGCAACAATGAAAAGTTATACCAGTCGTTAATCAACATTGTGTGTGCATGCTGAATGTCCATTACAACGTAACACAAATCTCTTTAAAAATGAAGCAATTAATATTTTTTTTTAAATATAATTTTAATTAAATTAATTACTAAGCTTTATAATTTAATACATTTTTTTTTTTAAATTTTTTTTTTGGGAAAAAGTGCAGTTGATAAAGAATAATTCAACATTGCTTGTGCTTTGAAATTTTGATTCAAAATTGTTTGTACACATTAAAAATTGATGAAAAAAAAAAATTAAATTAATTAAAATTAAACTTTTTTTAGCTAATTAAATAGTTATATGCCCTACCCTTGTTCTAAGCCCTTGCTCGTTACTAAACTTGATCGTGATTATGATCCCTCGCTTTTATATAATCCCTCGCAAGTATAAATCGGAACTCTGCCCTGGTCGTGACAACTAATTACAATCAATTATATTCTAAAATGTAATATAATATCGATTGTTTATATGTTACAATCTTTAATGTGGTTAAAGATTCGCCATCATATTTGTATTATAAGGTAGTTTTTGTTAGTGATGTTCATGACTTATGAAGTCGAAATGATTTTTGCCTATTTATTATTTATTAATTTACGTGTGCCCACTAAAATAACATATAAATACATCAATAGTTAAAGAAGAAGAATAATTCCATGATAATATCATAGTTAAAATAACATCAATAATAATAATACTGATATTAAAACAAGAAGTAATAAATTCAAAATATACCAAAACTTTATAAGAAATCATTAAATTATGACATTAACAAACATCCAACACCAGCAACTACAAAATCAGTCACTTGGAAATATTATACCTCCATAATACCTCCTACATGAGGTATAGTTATGAAAATTAGGAACTTCGTAAATTTCCTTTGCAATCGCTCAACTTGCTTACTATTAATTTCGTACAATGTATTTGTATAATTACGAAAAATCAAAAAACATGATATTGGTAATCTTCCCAATAACTTAAATAATGAAACAAGTTTAAAAGTATTTAAAAGAAGTACGCGCTTAATTATTGTAAAGAAAATATTTGAATGTAATAATTTTCGAATTTGTTTAAAACAAAAATGTAAATTTAATAATATTGAATGTCAGTATGAATTTATATTTGCATTATTTCTACTTAGTTTGATATGGTCTACTATATTTTTATGAATTACGGAAAATTACGATAACAAATTCATTATGTTGTAATAAATTTCATTAAATTCAAAGAATATTAGATTTAGAATTTGCAATTTTTAGCAAATAATTGAAATTAAACATTTCAAATTGAAGTATTATTTTTGATTAAGTGCTTTCCTGAAATTGTTGACTTAATAATTATGACTAATTAATAATTTTTAATTATTGAACATATTTAAAAACCGGTAACAACTAAACTAAACTAACTATCAAAGAATATTGACCACTGACAGAATTTTCAACTAGAAAATCGAACAGTATATCACAAAATATCTGGGAAATCATCCAGGTTCATTCTTGCTAATTAGTTATTTCCTGCGCTTACTTTTAACACATCATCATTTTATCAGGACCACTTATACTGAACTGAGAAATTTATTAGATCGCTAAATCACTCACAATAACACAGCCAAAGGCTGCCATCATAATATCACTCTATGTCGACCTTTCCAATCTACAATTGCCGTTTATGCTAAGGACATTTCTTCTCAACTTTCGTGCCAACGATACAGTTGTTTAAGTAGAATTTATATGTCTTAAAATGAAATCGTACAAATTTTTTAATCAAAAATTAACTTATCATCACCAATCTACTCGAAAGTACAAGGAAGTTTGTTAACCCACTCCAAGTTTCAGGCTCATCATCAATACGAAATTCAATCTAACGTCTCAGTCTGTCCTTTTATTCATTATTCTTAATCACAAATAATACAAAACGGTCAAAAAATTTATCACTTTCTGTCATTTATGTAAATGTATAGTGTAGTACCTTTTACGAAGTCAACAATAACAAATATAGAATACAACAAAATGTTCAAATATTACAACGGAGAATACCAACAAAACAATATTACCGTAGATCCAAAAATCCCACGTACAACAATTTCAAATTCCATCGTTCATTCGTTGTGACAATGAATCATGTGTGCAACAATAGGATTATTGAAATTTCTTTGTATATTTTTTAGGTTTAAGTTCGATAAACTCAAAGAATACATTTTAGATTATGATTTTAATTTGATATTAATTAATAACAGACCCTAATCATCGATCATATTTTCTATAAAAACATATCTTCGTGTAGTATTATTGTGATATATGACGAGAATTCCGATATCATATCGTCGTTCGCCTGATTTGGTTAATTATCACTTCTTATGTTGTTGATGATAACGAAATTCTAATTTATGCAAATTTATTTTATTTTAGTCTTGTCATGTTTATTTTGTTTTTGCTTGCTTGCGTACTCTGCGTAAAGATTAGATTACATAAGATAATTAGGTTTTTTCCTTTGCTTTTATTGGTTTAATGTTTTTGTTTTTGCAAGATGTTGCTGGAATTTAGAGATTTTAGATTTTTGTTTTTATTAATGTTTCGTAAGATTAGGAAGGGGGGTTTGGGCGGATCAACAATTTGTAAATCAATAAATATGAAAAATGATAATGAAATTTTAATGGGAATTTGACTACTTATTATACGAAATTAAATTATTAATAACCATATTTCAGTAATGCTTAAATAAGAGCCTTGAATCAGGTAAAACATAACACTGCTGCGGTCTCGGTTCGGGTAAAACATATTTTACGGCTCATACAAAAAAAAACAATTGTTCACCAAACGTCTAAAATGAACTTTGAAAGCGGATTTTAATGAAATCATTACTTGTTTTAAAATGTTAAACTTTGAAGTAGGTTATTAAATTATTTAAATTAACTTGTACTTCGACATTGTATAGGAAATATGATATTTGTTTCGATAAATTTCGTTACAATTTAAAATGATGTGCTCAGACGTCTTCTAGGTAAATCTCCCTTCTCCCTTCCATTTTTTTTAAATAATAATTCGATTTAATTTTTCATTGTTCTTCTCTTTGAAATCTCCATGTTTTTTTTAAAATAAGTTCAGGCTTCAGATGTTGATGAAATTATTATTATATTAAAGTTATTAAATTTTATCTTTAAAGTTCAAACGATGAGTAACACGGAATGAACGTTCGTTCGGCAACTTCCTAAGAAGGACCCCGTAGATTTTTAGCAAAAGAAACAGCCCGTTCATTAAGTGTTAATGAAGGCTGATTATAGACTATTTAACTTGTAAAAATTGTACCTCACTTTTCATTCGCCGTTTATTCATAACTGCTAAAGGAAAACTAACTTTAAACTTATTATACCATCACTCTTTCTTAGTGACATAGTTAAATGCTGGTTAAAATTATTATAAAAAAAATTGATTTTAACCCGACAATTACTACAAATTATAAAATGCTTTTGCTACTTAAAATAAGAATCAACCGATTTATATCTTGGTTAAAAAATTGCAAAATGGCTTCCTATAGGGTGAAGAGTTTGACCCAAAATCAAGTTCGCCTACCCCGTCAGCGAATATTGGGGCGCCATTTGTATATAAAAAATATAAAGCATGTTCGGTCGAATGATTAGTAATTTGTATAACATAATTTATAATTACTGTATGTAATTACTAAATACATATCCTAAAGTAAAACTGCACATTTTTTTATAAATTGAATTTTAATGCACAAATGTTGACACATATTAACAAATGATAAGTGTTGATTGTAAATGTGCAATTTTTAATACGTTTTACGGCTAAAATAAACATCATTAATTAAGAAAGTTTCCTATTTCGTCATCAATGTTTAGTTAGTATTGAGTTAATGTTTGTAGATTAATTATATGACACAGACTATAAAATCACAAATTCTATATACATCATTAAGTATGTAAAATGTATACCCCTTGTCTATACAAGTTGCATTTTTTATTGAAAAAACAAGATCCAACAAAAATAAATCTAAAGAATACATTGAATAAAGAAATGACCGCAGTGAATTTATCACACATTCGCAAGATCTACAACCGGTTGAACTTATCCATTTAGATATAACAACCGTGTTTCAATTTATTTTTGGACTCTAATAAGCTTGATTTAGTCTTGATATCATGTTAGCTTTTAACGTATTTACGAGTATTAATTTTTTGGAGGCAATCAAGTTGCGAAATCAAGAACCTCAAATATAGTCAATACACAAACTATAGTCTTTTTCTAAAAATAATTGCATTACTAAAAACTTTTTGATTTGTATTTATTTTAGGTAAAGGATTTTTACAAGCACCTGAGGCGAATTCCCCGGATAGCCCTGGTGAATTGGGCCGACCAGTAATTTTACCCACCAATATGTCATCGGAAATGAAAAAAGCTGTCGATGATGGTTGGCTAAACAATGCATTCAATCAATATGCTTCCGATTTAATATCAGTTCATCGCAGTCTTCCAGATCCACGTGATGCATGGTAAGTCGTTAATTAACTAAATAAATTAATTCATATGATATAAAGCGAAATTGTGTTTGATTTCGCAAAAACAAAAGTTTTTTTAATTTAACCAATAATTCATGATAATTTCATGCATCTTCTTTTGTTCAACCTATAGTGACAAGCGTAAGATAATGAATGATGATTATGATCGTGATGATCTCAAACAAAAAAAAAAAACAAAAATAATAAAATTTCTATTTTGATTTTGATAACAAACAAAGAATTCCAATTAATAATTTATCGAATTTTTTGTGGAATGTGTCATATTTATGATGATTTCAGACAGAATTTCCTCGAGCTTTACTACAAAACTTTTACTTTTTTACGAATTTGGAAATAGCAATTAATTGTTGGATTTCTTATTATGAAGAAATTATTTATTGCGAATATAAAATGGAATGGCGCTTATAATACTGCGCAAATCCTGATTATCATAAATTATCACTTTCGTGTATATATTTTGGGAGATTTTTATTTTTTGGAAGTAAATTAAAATTAATTACATTTGATGCGGGAATTTTTTATGTTTAATTTATCGGTGATATTTTAAAAGTTTTATAGCAATTGTGGATTTTCTTGTTGTCTGCTACCTAGCAACTTTGTACCAGTCTATCAAGTTGTTTTAATATTTTATGTAATTGATTTGACATATTCCGATAATATAAAATATTTTATCTTATCTAAGTTATTATTTAACAACATTTACGCCGAACTATAAATGAACTTTCGTTTGCTTTATTACGACATAAATAAAACTCAAAATTGAATTATATTCAATAACACGCTAATTATACAAAACCGTAATATTTATGAGCTTTCGCGACAAGAGACATCCATAAAAAAAATTATACAAACAATTTATGACCATAATATCGAAATTATTTTCTAATCAGCGCTTGCCTAAGATTAAAAAGCCAACTCATTTAAATAATTTCCGTAATTAAATGTCTATACGCGCAACACAATTAATCTGATTATCAAGCAACACCTAATAAATCTCGAAAACAATTCCCACCCTCTCACATTTTCGTGAATTTTATTTATATACCTTATGAACTTTCATCATCATGGGTCGTAAATCACATTGGTCATCGTATAGTAAGTATCCAGACACAAAAAAAACGCAAAAATAGACTTCTCGCACTTTTCAAATTGCCTCGGAATTGATTTAAATAAATTAGCCACCGGCATGCCACATAATTTGAATTTTAAAGAATTTCAGATATTTTGATAGCTTTATTTGCATTTTAATCGTTTTGACGTATTTTGTAATTTGATTGTAAAATGGTTTCCTTATTATGTACGCCAATCTTAAGCGTCTCTTATATTGAAATGACCTTAAACTTTCAGGGCTATTTAAATTATACAAAAATGACGATGAACATCATAATCAGATAAGAAATCCATCAGCTGAGTGCAAGCATTTGCATAAAAAAGTTATTTATACTTTTATGCAAATAGATTAGACAAGTTTCATTTCGAATAAATTAAAATTAATAAAAAACTAATTAGATGGACTTACATTCCATTATGAAGTTTTTAGGGCTTATGATTAAGTAGCTCTATAATTTATGAGCTTTATGTTGCATATTAGCTAATGAAATAGGTTTTATTAATACGATTCTCAACTTTACTTTATAGGCTACTGTTTTACGAAACTGGACACGTTTGTACTATTCAATTGTACTTATTATATCTATCTTACTGTATTGTATGTTCCAAATTTTCAACCACAGATTAGATTTTTCTTGCTTCCCTTATTCTATCAGGGTTATTTTGTAGCTTGTTTAATACTCTACAACGCTTTTATTATAAAAGCATAGAAATTCCCGACTCCAGAATAAAACTGCTTATTCTAACGTAGTTCTTAATAGTTTTGCAGTTCCCTGCATCAAGTATACCGGTTAAATAAAATTGACCGATCGACGCAAATATGTGAACGCCTTATAAAGGAAATACTTTTTACGTTTTTTGTATCAAGTAAATTATCATTGAAATTAAGATAAAAAAAAGGGATGGCTAACAATTACCAAATAATTTTATGAAATTGCTACAGATAATTGTCTGTAAAATATTGCCTATATCCTAATAAACCTATTCCTTGTTTACTATTTATTGCCTCTATTTATTACGTATTTCCGTCAGTTCTATATAAAGATGATCAACACACATAAAATAAAGCCTCCTGGAGAATTTCTCTAAATTGGCAAATTAAGAATTCCATTCTAATGTTAAAATTATTGTAGTTATTTTGCATTAGTTTTGAGGCACTTTTTAATTTTTATTTAAGGTGTAATTTCATAATGCAAAAACTCCCCTACTTTTTAGGACATATTTTAATTTCGTTTTGGGACATTTGTATTGAGTGTGCCTTGCGTTAAAGAAAATAGTTAGATTAAAACTAAGTAGCCAGTCCTTAAGGCAAACAGCGGATTCCTTTATAAGTTTGGTATTTTAGAAATCTGAGTGGAATACTAAGATTATGTGGGACCCAGTATTTATTAGATTTTGGGGAAATTTAGTAAGAACATCTAATTCAAAATGATTTTTCCAGAACCCTTTTCGTTTGTAGCAGGCACAACTTATATTTGTTTGTTTGTTTCTGCCTCTTCAATCTTTTCTGGGGCTCAAGGCACTGCCAACTCTTTCGCAATTAGCTTTTTACATCCCTCCGATTCCGCACTCTCAACATGGGGTCATAGATGTGTTCATCTTTATCATCGATCATAATCAGATGATGAAAAATTACTTTTGCATCCCGCCCCTATAGGGATTCGAACCCGGTAACTCCGTTTGGTCGGTCGTAATATATGTTATTGTAACGTAACGGATAACCAAAATTATTTTACTCAGCCCTAAATTAAATACCCATAACTTTATTTGAAAATGCTGCGTAACATTATTTGTGGCTGTAACAGTTATGGGATTCGGGTACATTTTTTGGATTTCCGAGCGAAGTAATAACATTGACGAATATTATTTTTGGATGATAATAAATCTGAATATGAATTTATGTTTAACCGAACCGGAACCGGAAACGTAATTTGAGAATTATGTATACCAAAAATGTTGTTAAACAACATTGCACATAACTAAGGCACAATTCCTCAGTGTGCCGGATAGAATCTGCGCCTCCCAATAATATTATTCAGATTTAATAAAATTAAAAGCATAAAGTAGCTTTTATAAAACCAATCTATTTAATAAATAAATAAAATAAAAATTATGTTTTATAATTAAACATAAATTAGTATCGACCATTTCAATATATAGTTTATGATGTTTCTTGTGAATCGAACTCTTTTATGTATACCAAGATTGATATTCCTTTTACGGGAATACCAAAGAAACTACTTTTGTATAAAAGAGTACATACATAGATAAATAGTTCATCATAAGAAGAAATAACATCTTAAGATTTATTTTTCGTTTTGTTTAGGTTTTATTTATTAATTTATGTTTGATATTTTTTTTTTTTATATATTTTTTAATGAATTGAAAAATGTTTATTTATTTCAAAACTGAATAATTTGATCTAAAGTTTTTATTTTAATTTTAATTAATTTTATTTTATAAAAGTCTAATAGTACCTCATAGATTGGAACGGTATAGTAATTAATTGAGAAGTCGATTTAATTAATCCTTAGTATTTTTCGAAAAGAAGTCGATTTAATTATTATAATAATAATTGGAATTGTTTTATGAGTTCAGTAGTATTGTTGTTATTGGTTACCATTAAACTATAAACATATACAATACGTGTACTATGGTGTACATAAGGGTAATAAAAAACTGTGTTTTTTTACAAAAAGTATACAGGTAACATGTTTTCTTGTCTTGTATATTATGTCCGTAATTGTAATGCGTAAAGCTTGGCGCGCCGGTTTTTATTGGTAAATTAAGAAATTTGTTAAATTAGTAATTGGGAGTTTTTGTGCGCGATTTACGTTCGAATATGGAAAGTGGTCGTATCGATTAATGATTTGTGGAAGTTGTAATGATTTTTATGGTTAGGCAGTCAATTTAGTTGTTTGATGTACAGCATGAAGTTATCATTATAAATTAAGGTTAATTAGTTATGATTTTGATATGGTGAGATTGATAATTCGTGTGAAGTGTTTTAATTTTGATTAACATAAGATTTAATTGAACGGGAATTTTGAAATTCGATATCGATGAATTTTAATAATTATTATGTATGTTGTAGAATTTTGGATTGTTTCATGGCATAAATTGACAGAAATTTAACACAATACAAGAATGTCAATGCAACGATAAACTTATATGTATGTTTTCCTACCTCTCGCTATAACACTGCTTTACAAAGAAGCTGTCAAGTGTCGGTTAAAATGAAAACAACAGGGTAAATAAAAATTCTTTCCCTTCAGTTTTATAGACACATTTTATGAAAATTTAGCTAACATTTCACTCTCTTCATTTCTTTCTTTAGTTAAAAAATTTCGATTTAACAAATATTTTCAACCACCACAAAAATTTGTATAACCCATAAATTTCAATTTTCTATCCGCGACACAAAAAACCACAAACAAACAAAATCCAACTGGAAATCAAAACAACACAATTCAACCTCTCCTAGTTTTGTATATACAGGCGACGATTTTCATTATACATTTTTGGTGAATTATACCACACAAAAACATAAAAACTTAGAACATAAAATAATATCGTGTAAATCAAAAAAAGTGAAATTTTGTTTTTGTTTCACCTTAGTTTTGTGCTATAAAATTTGTTTATAATTATGGTTTATTGCGCCGTATGTTGTGTGGTCTTAGAAGTCAAAAAGTGTGCTCCACTGCGTTAAGTGTAGGTCTTTAAATATACAATATTTCGAACCAACATTTGTCACCACATTAATTGGAATATTATTTTTAGAGAGAAAATCAGCAATGAATATGCAAAACAAAAATTTGTTGTTACTTCGCGGATACACATCTCCGTAAATAAATTTATTTTCTCATTTAATTTATTGATAAATTTCATCGCAAGAATTTTTTTTTATTTAGTTATGCATTTCATGTGGTTTTGGTTTGCAAATCAAGTTTTTTTTTTTTTAAGTTTGCATAAATTGACCCATTTCGGGTTCTCATAATTAATGGATTATGCCATCCAGATATAAGAGGCAATTTAGTTGGTAATTTGCACGCAGTAAAATCGTCGATTCAGAAAAAATATATATCGTGCATCAAAAGGTAACCAAATTCTCTTATTAAAGTCGAAGATAGATTTCTACAATAAGCAAAACATCATTCTTTCTCGAAACTTTATTGTGTGAGCGTCTCATTTTAGTGAAGTGTTATAAATTTTACAATTTTCTTTTAATTTTAATTAATTTGTATTTAATTTAATTATATCTTATAGTTTATTTTGATTTGTTTATTTTTTATCAGTCGGGTAAGTCTTTTCATAGTCTTTTCTATCCACAAAATAATAAATCCACGTAACACAAGCAAGGAGGGACAAAGTACGCAGTACTTTGTACCTCCAACATTTACTTCTACTGATTTCTCAGATTCCGAAGATGAAATAAATACTTAAAAATCAAAAATTGTTTTTAATAATTAAATAATAGTAAACGGTGAATTTGATAAAAGTCCCAATATGTTAAATAAAAGGAAAATTAATAATAATAATAATAAAATTCACGTCGCAGTTTCAAAAAATACGTTAACAGCTCCAACATCATCTTCAACTTTATCTGTTGATTCATCGAATAACTCAAATATGCCGTCAGTTACTGCTGAAAAAATTAATCTATATAACCGATCAGATAATGGCCCATTTACTGTATTTATCAGTAAAGAGAATTTAAATATTGTTCTTTTAGCTAAATCCCTTAAAATAAATAATTTTAAAAATGTCAAAGATATCTCTAACGTTAGCAAAAATGTTGCTAAGGTTATCATTAATAATTTTGAAGACGCAAATAATTGTGTCAAATCAGATATCTTTAAAAAAAATTTGATAATTATACGACATACATTCCTAAAAATTTCACATCTTCTATTGGTTTAATCAGGAACATTCCTATTGGGCTTTCTAATGAAGAAATACAAGAAAATATTAGATCTAAATACCCTATTTCTAAAGTAGAAAGAATGACTAAATGGAATAGTGCCACTAAAACAGCTGAGGAAATTGAATTGGTTAAACTTACTTTTGAGTCTGGAACTATTCCATTCAATGTCATTTTATATGATAATCTCTTATTAAAGGTAGAATATTTTATACCTAATCCATTATTTTGTAAAAAATGTCTAAATTACGGGCATATAATTTCTAAATGTAAATCTAAAACTAATAGATGCCTAACGTGTGCTAATACTATAGAGGACGAACAAGAACACGTTTGTGACATGAAATTTTCTTGCAAATTTTGTGGAATGGGTCATGTTACTAATTTTTTCAGATGTAATGAACGATATAGGCAGAAACAAATTAGGGAACATATGATTTTAAATAAAACTAGTTTCAGAGAATCCAAAAGCCACCTTTATGGTAGCCAACAAAAAGTCCCTAAACAAATAGATTTCGCTAATGATATCTGTGTTGAAAATCAAGGCTGGAAAAATAACTTAATGAATTCTGATGCTAGAAAAATTCAAATCCTAAATAAATTAGTAAATGAATTAAAAAATCAATTAAATGAAAGAGATTTTATTTTTAATGATGTCAAATCACTTTTAAATAATTCCGATGACTTTAATAAAAATCCAGCTAATTTAGACTCACTTAAAATTAAATTAAATAAATTTATTAAAACATAAACTTTTCTTTTTCCAGTTTTTTATTTTTTCATTTTATTCTTCCATTATGTTACCTTTAAAAATTTTACAAATTAACATTCGTAGTTTAAATAGTAATAAAGATCTATTATATCATTATATACAATCCAATCATATTGATATCGTTATTCTATCTGAAACCTGAATATTAATTTGACTTTTAACAATTATAATCTTATTACTGATGATAGACCAGATGGTTTTGGCGGAGTAGGCTTTTTAATACATAAAAAAATTTCTTGGAGAATTATTGATTTAAATTTTCATTACATCCGTTTTCAAGCTTTCAAAATTAACCTCAAATTTAAAAACATTAATTTTAATATCTTATCTTTTTATAATAATTCTGTTATTAGACCTCAGGAAATCGTTAATGAATTTGAACATCTTATAACTCAGAATCTAGATAACTGTTTAATAGCTGGAGACATAAATATTCATAATAGTCTTTGGGATAGTTCATTGACCCCTACTTACGACAGGGTGGGTGATAAGATTGCAGATATTATCACTGCTAATAATGTCTTTTTATTAAATGACGGATCTCATACAAGGCAAGATTTTTTCAGAAATAATTCTGCAGCACTAGACATTACGTTGTGCTCAATCAATCTAATTGAAAAACTATCATGGAAAGTAGATCCCATTAATTTAAGAAGTGACCATCTCCCAATACTTATTGACTTTAAACTAAATTATTATCAAAAAAAACAGATCACAAACTGGTCAAAAGTATTGAAAGACTTTGATCTAAATTCTATTAATGATAAATGCAATATTGAAGAACACATAGAAAAATTAATTTCTGAAAATTCTTCTATTATTACAAGTAAAAATACTTTTAAACCTAAACCTTGGTGGAACGATCTTATATAAAGACTATGGAACATAAAAAAACACAAACAACTCATTTATAATTTAAACAAAAACCTTTTTACCGCTATTGAACTAAAAAAATCTATACAAAAACTTAAATTAACAATCAGAAGGGAAAAGAAAAAATCTTGGAATATTTTTTTTAACAAGCATCAATCACAAAACTAATAATTCTGATCTCTGGAACAACATCAATAAAATTAAAAATAAAAAACAGTCCAACTACAGAATTCTAGAAGATCCCACACTAGCTACTAATTTTCTAAATTACAATTTTCCTTTCTCCTTTGAATCCCCTCATAATCTCTCTAATAACTTCAATCCTACTATTAATCCTGCGGAATTTAATAACATTGAAATTCTTGATATTATTAAAAATTCAAATAATACTGCTCCAGGATATGATAAAGTCTCATATAAAATCATCAAACAATTAGTATCCTCTAATCGTAACCTAATCAATACTATTACAAATTATTTCAACAACATCTGGCAAAATCAAATTTACCCTACAAAATGGAAAACGTCATATACAATCGCCATTTTGAAAAAGGGGAGGGATGATAGAAATATTATTAACTACCGTCCTATTTGTCTGTTACCTAGTTTTTCAAAAATCTTCAATAAACTCATTTTAAAACGAATTAATGATCATCTAATCTCCCATAATATTCTTAATTATTACAATTTTGGTTTTAGAAAAAATAAAAATATTACTGACTATTTTGTAGAAATGTTTAATTTCATCATCTCCCTCAAACAACAACAAAAAAAAATTGTTTTAGTTAACATTGACATTTCCAAAGCTTTTGATAATGTAGATAAAAATATTTTATTAAACACCTTTAAAAACTTCAATTTCCCTATTGGATACATTGGATTTCTCAATTTCTTACAAATAGAATTATATCTATTCAAAATATCAATCAAACTTCCATTCATTACACTAATAAAGGCATTCCTCAGGGTAGCTGTTTGAGTCCTACCCTTTTTAATATCTATACCACTTCTTTACACGACATCAATAACCCCGATACAAAAATTTTCCAATATGCCGATGATATTTGCATTGTAATTTCTGCCGATAATCATGATAACTTACAATTAATAACAGATTCTACTTTACTCTCATTAACTAATAAATTACAATCTTTAAAACTACAAATTAACACTGATAAATCTCATTTTTTAAGACTATTCACTAATAAAAATAATTCCAAATCTCTAAATTTAAAAATTAATAATATCTACATAAAAGAAAGAGTGACTACTAAGATACTGGGTACAACTTTAACAAATAGACTTTCATTATCAATTCATTACACAAACTTAAAAGCAAATATTTCCAACTCCATTAATTTACTTAAAACTCTCACCCATTTTAATGGAGGTGTAAATCCTGAAACAATGATCAATATTTTTAAAGCAATAGTTAAATCTAAACTTGAATACACATATGTTTTTACAGACACTAAATATAAAAAAGATATTAATATCTGTCAATCTATTAAAAATGCTTGTCTGAGAGCTTGTCTAGGCTTCTTAAGAACTACTCCAATTCCAGCTATTTTATCTGAATCCCTAGAAACATCTTCAGATCTAGATTTTATTAAAAAATCACTAATTTATATTTCAAAAAATCTATATAATAATTCCAAAATCGGTAACGACATTAAAAACAATAGATCTCTTCATAAACTTAACGACTTATATTCTAATTATACTTTTCTTTCCAAAATTAAACCTTTTCACATAAAAAAAACGTCTCCCACTAATTTTAGCATCATAACAAATATTGAGGGAATCACAAACAAAAATTTTATAAACCATTCTGAACAATATGCATTATCTATGGCTGAAATTAATAAATATAATAATTTCGCAAAAATTTACACAGATGGCTCTATAATTAACAATAAACCAGGAATTGGAATTTTTGTTGAGGATAAAAATTGGAAATTTGCCATTCAACTAAAAAACCCTACTTATATTAAAAATATTGAAACCATTGCTATTAAAATTGGAATTACTATATCTCTAATCATCAAAAACAATAATATTATCATTATTACTGACTCTCAAAGTTCTTTTATTTCATTAAAAACGGCTCTATTACACTTTACAAATAGACACTACGAAAATCAAATTATTGATACTATCGGCCATAACCAAATTAAAAATTTTGTCATTCATTGGTTCCCGGGTCATTGTGGCTTAAAAGGAAATACTATAGCAGATAGTTTAGCAAAAAAGCAGTTTTTTCTCCTACTCACTTTCTTGATAATGAACCAACTCTCACAGACCTATTTAACGATATCTCCAGATCTATAAATAATAAGTGGAAGGAAAACTACACTTTAATGTGTAATTCATCCGGCCACTTTTATAAACAAATTTGCCCTTCTCCAAGATCATCTTTCCTATTTAAAGACTCTAATTTTACATCCTGCCAAACCAGGCTAATTTACAGATTAATCTCTGGTCATACAGTTAACAAAAAATTTAAATTCCTTTTGGGACTTGAATCTACATCTAATTGCGAGATTTGTAACACCGTTGAAGATAACGAAAATATTATTAACGATTGTGTCATATATAATAATATAAGAAATAATTTCCCACTTTTATACAGAAAATCCTTATTAGATATCTTAAAGGACCAAAAAATGGAAGAATATAAAATATTGTGTGATTTTGTGGATAGAATAAATTATAAACTATGAATTAAGACTACATTTAATTTTTATTGACTTTTTCACACAATGATTTTTCTTTTGGAATCATTTCATTTTTTTTTTATTTTATTATAATATTAAGATTTATGAATATTATATAATTTAATTCTAAATTTAAAAAAAAAAAAAAAAAAAAAAAAAAAAATTATGAATGAATGAATTATAAATTTATATTTTAATTTTAAAACTTTTATTTTTATATGTATCCTTCATCTTCTTTCTAATATTCTTTATTTATTAACTTTCATTTAATCTAATTTAATTATCAAACTTTGTTATATATAATTATGCTTTTATTTTATTATTTAATTTTTTAATCTAATTTGATTTTGTACACTTTATTCAACCCTCCAGAACCTCCCCTGAGTGGTCTCTGGAAATTTTGGGCTGTTTCTCAACTCACTGGTCTTATGGATTGAAAGATCTGACCTGAGCAAATTTAAAAAACAAACAAACAAACAATAAGCAAAACAGGATTTTAATAAAAAAATGGCGGATTTTAACAAAATGGAATTTATAAAGATTATGCACATCTTATGCACAAAGATAAATACAAAGATAACTACTAATAAAGAAGCGCTTCGTTTTGTTGTAATTGAATTATATTGACCGAAGGCGTATATCTATTACGATTCAGGAAGTTTAAGGTCAATTATAAAAGCAGAATATTTTATGGCATGTATCCTTCCCGTTTATTATAAATTTTGCGCGCTTCATAAAGCATAATTAATCATTTCATGGAATACCTTGAATTACAAAACTAACAATAATAGTAAAAGAATAATAATAACGTCAAAATTATGGTTTGCAATTGTTCGAAAATAAATTATCCATTACCGCATCATTAAACACACCATCATCAGATTGAATGTTTTTTTATTGATATCCCATCACCGTATCATACGATACACCAACCAATACAACAAAACCCGTGTTTTATGCTTTAATTGAAAAATATTATTAATGTTGCCCGAATGGCGGCGTCGCACGAAATGTGAGAGATGCTGTGTGAAAAATGAAAAAAAAAAAAAAATTCATCCTATTTTGAATAAACGACAATGAAATTTATTTGTAGACAGCATTTTAATTAGATAAGGTGTAACTATTTCCTATCTAGTATCATTTATTATTCTTCCAATGATTATTATTGATGTTTACCAGTGTAAGCGATTTGGATGCTTGGTAAACAATCGAATTATCGTCTATATAATTATTTTATATTGTTAAGCCAATATTATTATTGTTATTATGATACGTTTTTTGTATAATCCCAGGGTTTATTCTCATACATAAAATACACAGCGATTACTTCCCATTATAATGAAAGTAAAATTTTTGCTTTTTATTTCCTATTATGATTTATTTAATCGAATCTGTTTTAATTGATTTTAAATGCAATGTTTATTAAGGTAAAATGACTACAATCCGCAATATCTAAAGGGTTAATGGCATATAGTGGCGGATTTCTAATTAATTAATTAAAATCCCTAAAAGCATAAAAAAATTTTAGAATGTTCTGCTTTTTAATAACCAATGTTGTTAAGTCAACGGTCAAATCTTTTCGTATAGTAAACTTTAATATCAATCAATTAAGGAAAGCAATTTAAATAAATACAAAATTTATTTTAATGTATTGCAAAGCAAATGGGCTGAAACATTCATTGGTTAAATAAAGAATTATAGTTTTTTAATGTTTTATGATTCTTGAACGAGTTTAAATATTAACATAATCCCAATGATTTCAGTGTTGAATATTCTGCCAATGTAATAAATGGGATTGCTAAATAAAATATGTCATCACTTGGATACAATTGTGTAAAATGATTCTCTGCAAGTTCAATGAAAATATTTTTTTCCTTGTTAACAATAAATATTTTATGATTCTAGATACAAAATAAAGATTTCCTCAATATAATTATAGTCTCTGCAGCAATAATATATAGTTTTTAACGTAATAAATTTATTTAATGAGGCTGCCTTTCCCTCGAGAAGATGAATTAAATTTTCATTTCGACAAATGAACGGATTCATTAAAAAAAACTAAAAATCGTTCTATCTGTGTAGAAATAAAAATGGGATGATGTTTAAAAAACTGTGTACTTCAATCTAATTATATAATTTAGCTTAAAGCTGGTTCTGCTCATATAATATAGAGACATCCCTTATGGGATAAAAACATCTTTAATATTTATTCAAGAAATCATGTTATTATTAATTTTAATGTGTTTCATGGATTCATTATTTTTAATTTAAATTTAAATGAAGCTGATTTTCATCAGGTCGTGTCGACTAGACTGATTGTCCTACAATTTACAATCTACGAATATACATATTTACAGAAAATAGTATGTTCAGGTTGTATTAGCGAATTTACTAATACATTATAACATAAAATTGTGTCACTTTGGGTTCATCGTCATGTATGTATAGTTTCACATTTAGAGGGTTTTCACAAATAGTACTTATATAACAGTTTACACATTGTTATATATTTATAATCATTATTATTAAGGTTTTAAACCCTTTAAAAAAACATGGGAATCTTAATTGTACAATTAAACCACTGTGATGAAAAATATAAATTAGAAAAATCATTACTTGTGAATCCTGTGCGCTTATTTTGTCTTTTATTTTATTACAATTATTGTTCTTGCTTCAAGCTTTAACGTTGTAAAAAGCAGAGATAAAATAAAAAATATTAAAATTTTCCTTTAATGTTTACGTATTCAAACGATTAATGTACGAAGGAAAATGGGTATAAAGAAGAAATATAGAACTTTATTGAAAAGTAGTGGAACAGCAAAAAGGAATGGCTTAAGAATGTGCTTTGAATGAGTATGAGAATGTAATGTTCTAGTTTTTCGATTTGTTTATGCGTTTTATATTTAGCCTAGAAAAAACTATTACATTTTTTTGGATAAAACTTTTTTCTCCGTTTTTCCTCTCTTAGAGGCAAGGCAGTCTGAAAGAAAATTTGTAGTTCGATAAAATCCGCCTTCAACATTATAAATTTTATAATGTATATTGAAATTTGAATATATTTCTAAATTGATTTAATTCAATAAATCGAATTATAATTTAAGATTGATGGGACTTTCAAGGAGAATATAAACACTACATATATTTGTACATTTGATAGTCTAAAAGTGCAGAATTTTGAAATAGAAAATGATTTTTATAATTTTGGGTTTATAAATTTTAAAAAGTTTAAAACTAGTTTTATTTTATTTTAACTCTAACGAATTGCAAGGTTGGAAGTTATGAATTGGAATCAACATGCAGCAGGAATCGTTTATAAAATATAAAATATTTACAGACAAATTAAAAAATAAACATCCTTTCAATAAATAAATTAAAATTAATTATCAATCTAAAGACAAAAATGTTGAACTATGTCATTGTGAGTCTCGAAAGTATAGTAATCATGAAAATTTTGGACCTTGAGATTTTTAGAGATTTATTTGTTTTGAGGTCCCCTGAGTCCGAAAAAGTGGGTTTCGAAATGGTGTCTGTCTGTCTGTCTGTCAGTCTGTCTGTGTCCTCTCTACAGCCCAGATGGTTTAACCAATCGAACTGAAATTTCAGATTTAAGCTTTTTTGATAAATTAGGAGGTCCCAGTGAATTTTACTCCAAATCGGCTAACCGGAAGTGGCCACTCCCTTGGTCCAGAAAATTTGTTTTGCAAATATCTTAAAAAGTATAAGGTTTACAAAAAACTACTCAATAAAAAATGTTTCCAAAAATTAAAAACAAATAAAAATACAAAATAAAAAATTAGAAAAAAAAAATTAAGAAAAAAATAAAATTTCTCAAAATTCTCTGTTCGTAAAAGAAAGACGTGTGTTGGCCACACCTCAATTTTAACTAGGTAATTAAGGGACCTATTCCATGTGCTAGCGAAATCTTTGTCATCATTGTTGAGTGCGATTTCCAAAAAATAATTTCGTAGAACTTTTATTAAACGAACGATCCGTATGGTTTAGGGTTTTCTAACTAGGTAATTGAGCAACATATTCTATATGCTAGCCAAACCTTTGTCATCATTGTTGGCAATGGCCAATATGGGCCCTTGGGAGTTGAGTGCGATTTCAAAAAAAATAATTTTGCAGAACTTTTACTAAACGAACGATTCGTATGGATTAGGGTTTTCTAACTAGGTATTTGAGGGACCTACTATATGTGCTAGCCAAACCTTTGTCATCATTGTTGGCAATGGCCGATATTGGCCCTTTGGGGTTGAGTGCGATTTCCAAAAATAATTTTGCAGAACTTTTACGAAACGAACGATCCGTATGGATTAGGGTTTTTTAACTAGGTAATTAAGGGACCTATTCCATGTGCTAGCGAAACCTTTGTCATCATTGTTGAGTGCGATTTCCAAAAAATAATTTCGTAGAACTTTTATTAAACGAACGATCGATAGTACTATATAGATAATCTTTAGTAATCATGAAAATTTTGGACCTTGAGATTTTTAGAGATTTATCTGTTTTGATGTCCCCTGAGTCCGAAAAAGTGAGTTTCGAAATGGTGTCTGTCTGTCTGTCTGTCAGTCTGTCAGTCTGTCAGTCTGTCTGTGTCCTTTCTACAGCCCAGCTGGTTTAACCAATCGAACTGAAACTTCAGATTTAAGCTTTTTTGATAAATTGGGAGGTCCTAGTGAATTTTACTCTAAATCGGCCAACCGTAAGTGGCCATTCCCTTGGTGCTAGCCAAACCTTTGTCATCATTGTTGGCAATGGCCGATATGGGCCCTTGGGAGTTAAGTGCAATTTCCAAAAAATAATTTTGCAGAACTTTTACTAAACGAACGATTCGTATGGATTAATGTTTTTTACTTTCTTTTACTCTAGTAAAATAAAGTATAGTAATCATGAAAATTTTGAACCTTGAGATTTTTAGAGATTTATTTGTTTTGAGGTCCCCTGAGTCCGAAATAGTGGGTTTCGAAATGGTGTCTGTCTGTCTGTCTGTCTGTCAGTCTGTCAGTGTGTCCCCTCTACAGCCCATATGGTTTAATCAATCGAACTGAAACTTCAGATTTAAGCTTTTTTGATAAATTGGGAGGTCCCAGTGAATTTTACTCTAAATCGGCTCACCGGAAGTGGCCACTCCCTTGGTCCAGAAAATTTGTTTTGCAAATATCTTAAAAAGTATAAGGTTTACAAAAAACTACTTAATACAAAATGTTTCCAAAAATTAAAAACAAATAAAAATAAAAAATTAAAAAAAAAATATTAAGAAAAAAATAAAATTTCTCAAAATTCTGTTCGTAAAAAAAAGTCGTGCGTTGGCCACACCTCAATTTATTAATGGAGGTGTGGTCAACACACGACTTTCTTTTACGAACAGAGAACTTTGAGAAATTTTATTTTTTTTTATAACTTTTTTTTAATTTTTTTTTTTTAATTTTTAAATTTTTAAATTTTTTTTTGTAATTTTTTATTTTTTATTTTTATTTGTTTTTAATTTTTGGAAACATTTTGTATCAAGAAGTTTTTTGTAAACCTTATACTTTTTAAGATATTTGCAAAATAAATTTTCTGGACCAAGGGAGTGGCCACTTCCGGTTAGACGATTTGGAGTAAAATTCACTGGGGCCTCCCAATTTATCAAAAAACCTTAAATCTGAAGTTTCAGTTCGATTGGTTAAACCATCTGGGCTGTAGAAAGGACACAGACAGACTGACAGACTGACAGACAGACACCATTTCGAAACCCACTTTTTCGGACTCAGGGGACCTCAAAACAACTAAATCTCTAAAAATCTCAAGGTCCAAAATTTTCATGATTACTATTCCTTCAGATAATGAATATTCTATCTTCCTTAATTTATATTCTATCTTTAGTAATCATGAAAATAGTATACTACTATATAGATATAGTACTATATAGATAATCTTTAGTAATCATGAAAATTTTGGACCTTGAGATTTTTAGAGATTTATCTGTTTTGAGGTCCCCTGAGTCCGAAAAAGTGGGTTTCGAAATGGTGTCTGTCTGTCTGTCTGTCTGTCTGTCAGTCTGTCAGTCTGTCAGTCTGTCAGTCTGTCTGTGTCCTTTCTACAGCCCAGCTGGTTTAACCAATCGAACTGAAACTTCAGATTTAAGCTTTTTTGATAAATTGGGAGGTCCTAGTGAATTTTACTCTAAATCGGCCAACCGGAAGTGGCCATTCCCTTGGTCCAGAAAATTTATTTTGCAAATATCTTAAAAAGTATATGGTTTACAAAAAACTACTTAATACAAAATGTTTCCAAAAATTAAAAACAAATAAAAATTAAAAATTAAAAAAAAAATTTAAAAATTTAAAAAGAAAATTTAAAAAAAAAAAAGTTAAAAACAAAAATAAAATTTCTCAAAATTCTCTGTTCGTAAAAGAAAGTCGTGTGTTGGCCACACCTCCATTTCTTAAATTACCGTGAAATTTGATTTAAAGTTAAATGCGAATTAAATGTACCGTGTATACCTAATGATTATCAATCCATGGTAATAAAATTTTCCAATACATCGGCTATTGATTTTTTGTTTTTATAAATGGGGAAGTACGTAAACATCTATGAGGAGAGTAACTAAATTAAGATCTTGTACAAACAGCCAGTTCTTAATAAAAGGCCAACACACGACTTTCTTTTACGAACAGAGAATTTTGAGAAATTTTGTTTTTTTCTTAATTTTTTTATTTAATTTTTAAATTTTTTAATTTTTTTTTTTAATTTTTAATTTTTAATTTTTATTTGTTTTTAATTTTTGGAAACATTTTGTATTTAGTAGTTTTTTGTAAACCTTTTACTTTTTAAGATATTTGCAAAATAAATTTTCTGAGCCAAGGGAGTGGCCACTTCCGGTGAGCCGATTTGGAGTAAAATTCACTGGGACCTCCCAATTTATCAAAAAAGCTTAAATCTGAAGTTTCAGTTCGATTGATTAAACCATCTGGGCTGTAGAGAGGACACAGACAGACTGACAGACTGACAGACAGACACCATTTCGAAACCCACTTTTTCGGACTCAGGGGACCTCAAAACATATAAATCTCTAAAAATCTCAAGGTCCAAATTTTCGTGATTACTATACTTTATTTTACTAGAGTAAAAGAAAGTAAAATGTTGAACTATGTCAGTAAATTTAATAAAAGATCATACATTTTCATAACGCCAATTAATAAAACCATTTTGTAATCGAACTTTCAATCGAAATGAGTGGCTGAAACAGCGATGCTTTATGATTGATCTCTTCACTGACAGATTTGGTTCCTAATATTCAATTTTTTCCTCACTTTAAAATTTACATACTATATATGTAAATCGAAGTTGTAAAGGAAATGTTTGCTTTAACCATCGGATGTTACATAAAATTAAAAAATTAATTGGAAAAATTACAAAATTTTCTTCAAAGAAAATAGAAAGAAAATTATTTTTTATCTTTTGTAGGCCGAATTTCAATATGTCGGCCGAAAAAAGAGAAAAAACACATTTTCTTAATACTACGATGGCTTTCATAAATTTGAATTTTTATTTTTTAATAATTTTGTCATTGTAGAAATAACAATTCGGCCAACGAACTCTACTGTATATTCAAAAATATATAAATGTGGCATTTTGTGAATTTCGAATTCGAATGAAAATGCTATGGAGTTCTGGAATTTCGGATTAATTAGCAAATCTGCAAAAAAAAATCTTTCATTCGAACGCTTTTTTGAATCTAACAAAGATGTGGGTTAGTCAAGGTGGGGTTACACAGCTTTAGTTTGTATATATGTAAAAATGTATATACGTAAGTCTTTGATGTAACGCAAGGTATTCTTATTGGTCCACTACTGTTCTCGAGTATATACGATAATGCTGTGACTAGCCAATATATTATATACATATGTATAGTATTATGGTTCAAATTGGGTTATGCTCCGTTATCATCATTGTGTGAAAGATGTGTCCTCATTCATAAATAATACACCACTTTATTTCAATTATGTATTGATATATTTATTATAACATTAGTGTGATAATCAAATAAAAGATTCACCAAACAATATAACATAACAACAAAAAATTTCTATCACTACCCACGTTACCAACATTAGATTAGAGACACATATATGTGTAGCTATTTTCGATTTAATATTTATATCATGAATTAGAAAAAAAGGATATTCTCTCTGGTAGTGTCTGTAGCTCTCTCTATACATACATAGAAATGGAAAATAAATTTTCCAAAAATATAAAGTTTATTACGTACATATAATATAACAATGGAATAAAATAGGATACACGAGTATGTGTTATGTAAACTGAATTCACAAATGAATGAATTTGTGAAAACTCCCGTTCCACAAACAGAGCTACACGCAACCCCTAAATAATTTATAGATTGTTAATCAGAAAATTATTCACATGTGTGTTCATATCGGTTTGATTTTAATGTTATGTTATTAAATATAAACTAGGAGTATGATGATTGGACATGTATGCGAATATTGTATAGCTGTGAATAAGGTTCAATTGTAATTATCTGGTTTGGTTATTGTGTTTGTATAAACCAATTATTTCGTATGATCTTTCTGAAGCTGGACCATTCAAATATTCAGAATAGAAAATAAAAGATTTAAGAGCATGCTTGGTGAAAATATTGATTGTAATCTACCACTATGTAACAAATGGTAATAGGCTACATGAAGACATCATGTATTGTACATTGTGCAAATACAATTTAGTATTAACATTTAATTTTGCTTTACATTACATATGGAGAAGAATTATCACACTTCAAATATCATAATTATACAAACAAACACACTCAAATATATTTACACATCCTCGTCATTAATTCGTTTTCGTTAAAGGCGAATTTTGCGCAACGTGAATATGCCGCAAAAAAAACTCATAAACAATGGAAAAATAATTCTAGTCCATTATCAATCACCTTTTTTGTGTATTTTTTTTTTTTTTTTTTTTTTTTTGTTGATGAATTACAATTTTTCACTTTATGATTTTTCCCGCTTCAATGTAATAATAATTTTTTGATGCGCAAATAACCAAGAAAATCCTTTTAAAATAAACAATAAAAGAAGAAGATATTAACGAAACGTTTTTGTTTATATTTACTTACAGGTGCCGAGATGAAGCAACATATCTTAAAACTTTACCACCCACCGCCGTAATTATTTGTTTTCATAATGAAGCTTGGTCGGTATTATTACGAACTGTACATTCGGTACTCGACCGATCGCCTGAACCATTAATCCAGGAAATTATTTTGGTTGATGATTACTCCGATATGCCACATTTAGCCAAACAATTGGAGGATTATTTCACCGCATATCCGAAGGTGAAAATTGTTCGTGCCCCAAAACGTGAAGGTTTAATTCGAGCAAGATTATTAGGGGCAAGACACGCAAAAGCGCCAGTACTTACATATTTAGATTCACATTGTGAATGTACCACCGGATGGTTAGAACCGCTATTAGATCGTATTGCTCGTAATTCAACTACCGTTGTATGTCCCGTTATCGATGTAATCGATGATACAACAATGGAATATCATTTCCGAGACTCCAGTGGTGTGAATGTTGGTGGTTTCGATTGGAATTTACAATTTAATTGGCATGCGGTTCCAGAACGTGAAAAAAAACGTCATAAAAATTCCGCTGAACCTGTTTGGTCACCAACAATGGCAGGTGGATTATTCTCTATAGATCGTGAATTTTTTGAACGATTAGGTACTTATGATAGTGGCTTTGATATTTGGGGTGGCGAAAATCTGGAACTTTCATTTAAAACATGGATGTGCGGAGGAACTCTAGAAATAGTCCCGTGTTCGCATGTTGGGCATATCTTCCGTAAAAGATCGCCATACAAATGGCGAACTGGAGTTAATGTATTACGCAGAAATTCAGTACGACTGGCTGAAGTGTGGCTGGATGACTACAAAGAATACTACTATCAACGGATTGGTAACGATAAAGGTGATTTTGGAGATGTGTCAATGAGAACGGAATTACGGTATAACTATATATGATTAGGTAACTGAAACTATATACTAAAAAACATTTGTTTTATATCCCAACTCTCATATACAGAAATAATTTAGGATGTAAAAGTTTTAAATGGTTCCTTGATAATATATATCCCGAACTTTTTATACCAGGGGAAGCAGTTGCTTCAGGCGAGGTAAATATGTTTTTTTCTTGTTGTGCTAGTTTATCTCTATTAAAATTGTATGCCTTTTTGAAATATTCGTGTTGTGCTGTTTTCATGGATTTTCATGAAAATTAACAACAACAATTATTATGGCATAAAAAATTAAATTAAAATACAAAACTACATGAAGTGTAAACTGAACTACATAGTTTGGGAGTGAGTGAATTGTTGGAAGATTTTCGTTCCGGGATTTCTTTTTAGCTCGAAATTTGTTTTTAAAAGGAAAAAAGTTTTCCATTTACTTTTTTATATTTTATGCGTTTAAGATAATTATTTGCTACATGGTGTATTGTATATCATACATATGTACATAATAGTAGTCATCCAACAATTCAAAACATCGATTGCATTTTATAAAATAATCTCTAACTAAATAAATTTTCCATCCAGATAAGAAATTTAGGTTATGGTGGCCGAACATGTTTAGATTCACCGGCACGTAGAAAGGATTTGAAAAAAATTGTTGGATTATATCCATGTCACAATCAAGGAGGAAATCAGGTTAAATTTACAATAAAATATTTGTATTTGTGTTTATAGCAAAAAAGGAATCAAACCGCGTGAAAAAGGATATTTTCTTACGAATTATCACCGAACCACAATAATTCGATTTTTATTTAATTTTAATTAAACATTTTTTGTTTTTACTTTTTTTTATTTCATAGATTAAGAATTATTGGTCCGATATTTGTTTAGATTCAGCTGCGAAACCGGAGGACATGCATAAAACAATGGGACTGTGGCCTTGTCACGGACAAGGCGGAAATCAGGTATCATCCATGATTACATTCTTGAAATTTTTAAAATTAATTGATTTCTTTTTTTTTTTTCTTAATTAATTTGGTCTAAATATTTGACGCTTCTGCTAAAACTTATGTAAGATATCTCGTTTGACGCAGAAAAACAAAACTAATTTTTTTTATCTGAGTTTTGTGTGGTAAAATATCGCCTAGCCACCACATTTAGTTGATAGAAATTTACAAAATATAGAGCCTTTTTTTTTTGTCAAGTAACAGGTAGTGTGGCAAAACGCAAAATATATTTGTGCGCGATATTTTGTCATATATGTATTGTATTTTGTACTTACCAGTGGTGAATTGGAAACTTTTTTATTATTAATACACGTTGTTTTGCTTGAAGCTTTATTTATCAACTAATTTTGTTTTTCAGGATAATAAAAATGAATCCAATTAGTATAGTACAGGGAGTTCCAATTAGAATGTGCGCATTTTCTAATTGTTTCATCCGGCGTCTACGTCTTTTTTGACTTCTCTAATGTTCACTTTCTGTAATCCTTACGTATGAATAACCTTCATTTTCGCCGCCTCGTTTAAAAGTTTGAGTCAACTGGCCCTGTACTCAATGAACAACGCATGCGTCTCGCCGCAGCCCCCGGCTAAATGAGAATATTCCTCGTCGTGCATGAGAACTTTGGTTTTCACTTATTCTGCATAAAGATTTTGGCCTCCGATGACCATTTGTTACGTTATACGTTACCTGACTGGGCTTTGGAACATCTCAAACTTGACCCTAATTTCGGCCAAATTTTCAGCGATGAAGCTCATTTTTAGCCGGATATGGGGTGAAAACAATTCACACGTTTGGTGCGAAGCCGTAGCGTCCATCTAAAAAATACCATTTTCTATTATTAATGGCATCGATTATGCTAACACTGACAACAAAACTATTGCACAAATTACATTTTTATTCAATTTTAAAATCCGGTCATTGAAAATGGAAAACGCTTTACTAATAAATAATGTAAAGTACTAATAAAAGATTAAAGTTTTTACTGATAAAATTTTTAAAAATAATTTGTAATTGGTGAATGATCGTCTAAATTGCTACTCTTTACTAATACAATAGTAATAAAAACAATTCAATAATTAACGCTGATTATTTAATTGTAAGGATTATTATGTCTTTGCTTAAACGAAATAGTTTAAGATTGATAAGTTGGATAGTGTGGTATGTATTTTGACCTTTGCATGAAACGAAAAAAGCGCTGTACCTTTCGAGTGAATACGCTGTTTAAAGCCCACAATGAATTTTGAACACAAACATTTTGCGAACTTCACATTTAACTTTAAAAACCAATCACAAAAAATCTTTATACGAAAGGCATGAGGATCATTGAACGACTATTTCTTTTAAATTTCTGTAGGGTATAGCGCAGTTCTCAATTGAAATTATAGTAGGAATATGTATCAGTATTGGAAATTTGATTCAAAGATGGAACAGGCACGTAAATGGAAAACCGTACCGCAATATAGAAATGCAATAGTAGCCGAATTTCTTGAAGCCTAGTGATCAAATCAATGTTTAGACTGGGAAAGATTAATATTCTACCTTGGCAGTCATCAGGAAGACAAAATATAGTTTATTAGTTTCCTCCTTAGATTTCGAACCAGTTTATCAGGGAAATCCTTAAACATGCGCGCACTCAATAATTTATAACAACAACAATTAATTTGTGAGGCAAGAATTATGCAATTAATTTTTTACAATATCTAACACATATTGTAAAATATATTATTTTATCACAACTGCTTCGCTTTGTATATAAAAAATAACATTTTTTATAATCAACGATTTACACATGTTCCAATCAAGTAGTATACAATCCAGTATAAACATTTACATAAAAACATGAATAAATTAATAAACATTGAAAAAATGTTATCTAGAGGCGTGTAACACGGGGGGTAAATGAACGATAACGATAAAGCTACCTTAAACTTAATCACTCAAATTATTATTATTATTTTTTTGTTTTTGTAGGGTGGTTAACTAATTTTTGGATGATAATACCTATTAGCTATAATACTATACAATGTTCCTCGTTTGGCTTTTTGTATATGGTACACATACGAGATATAAAATTCTATCCACCAACCTAATCCTTACTAATATGTATCTATTTATTTATTATTTTTAATATAATTTTTTATCTAGTATCTAGATATAAAACAAAACAAAAATATCTGTATAAATGGAAATAGCTAGGAAGGTTATATAATATGTATATATATACCAAACAAAATTATTATTTATTTTATAATTTCGGGATAAAACGAAAAAAACAAACGTGTGGAATTAAAAAAAAAATAGAGATTAGAGACACATAACTGTGTGACATAGTATATTTTAGGATATTTTTCCAGTTTTTCTCGAAATATTTTAAAATGTATATATGTTATATAAAATAAATCGTGTCTTGTGTATTCCTTGAATTTTTATTTTTAACAACCAACAAACATACACCGAATTCCGTATTTATTTCACTTTTTAATATCATAAAAAATCTAAAATGAAAGAAAAATTATTAAGTTACAAAGATGTACATACAATGCTTTGCACATACATACCTCTCTCTCTCCCCACCCAACGAACACAACATATAGGTATAAATGTAATTGATTACTTAACAAATTAAAACAACAAAAAACAAGCCGAAAAAAAAATTTAATTACGTTGATTGTCATTAATTATAGTGTCTTACCTTTAAGAGTATGGTGTAAAGTGTTTTTGTTGTGAATGTGGTGAATGTGTGATAGAGGATTTGTATATGTTTCGTGTTTTTGTAAACAAAATGGTTGTTTTCAATCGAGTAGCTAGCTATATGTATATTTTTCATGTGTGTATAAGGGACTTTATTTGCTTGTAATGTTAATTGTTTATGACTACCTCATATATTTAAAAAGAGTGGAAAGATAATATATTACAGGATTGTAGGTCTATCAATTATAAGAATTGAAAAATAATACATGTGATATGTATTCCACCGAGAAGGATTATACATATAATCTAGAACAATTTATCGATTTCGAACTACTAAAATATTGGGGGGTACAAAACTTTTTGTATTTTTTTTTATAACTTCGAAGTTCGAAGCTTTAAACAGAGAAATTGACCCAATTTTTGGCTTCTTCGTAAGCAGTGAAGTGCTGCTCGGCCAGGCCATGAGTCCTCGGCTGGAACAAGTGGTAGTCGGACGTAGCAATCTCTGGTGAATACGGTGGGTGGGGTAGGACATTTCATTGAAGCGCCTCCAAAGTTTCCTTGGCGACTTTTGCAACATGTGGCCGATACTGAAAGATCACTTTGTTATGTCTTTTGGCATATTGTGGGCGTTTGAGCTTCGATTCTCGGCTTAATTGCATCAATTCTTGTTGATAACATTCTCCAGTGATGGTTTCGTTAGGCCGGAGTAACTCATAGTAGATAACTCCGAACTGACCCCACCAGATGCACAGCATTAGTTGCAGGTTTGGTCGTTGAAGTTGGTGCATGACCGAGCTTACCCCACGATTTTGGATCCACTTTTCATCCCCCGTCACGATTCGATGCAAAAAATCCCTTCCGATTTTGTCTTTGGACCAGTTATTCGCACGTGGAAAAACGGCGTTCGACGTCTCTTGGCTTGAGTTCATACGGAACCCAATTTCCTTGTTTTTGCACCATACGCATGGCCTTGAGACTTTGGCATAAATCTCGGTCCAATAACACCTGCAACTTAGCGTCTTTAAACTTTACTGAACTCCCTTCACGTTCTTTGTTACTGGTGTCAAAATCGCCAGTTTTATAACGCCGGAACCAGTAGTCACATATTTTTATTGATAGATAATTTCCACCATATGCTTCACACAGCAATCGATGTGCATCAGCTGCAGTTTTCTTCAAATTAAAACAAAAAAGCAGCGCTTCCCGCAAATTGTGTTTTGTTGGCACAAACGTTGACATGGCTAGAGTACAAAAAAATATGTTGTTTACACTTTAGCGAAATGCCACATAATGACTTTTAGAGGAAAATGATAACGCTTTGACATGAATATAGTTACAAGATGGTCCGATGCGATTTAATACTAGTTACGCCATCTTTGTAAATCCCTCAAAACTTATTTGTAAACCCAATAATACGATTAAAAAAATCTAGTGCTTTTATGTTCATCCATTGCAATTACATAATTTGAAAAATAAAATTATATAAATTTCGAAACGTTTTAATGTACATGTAACGACCACTGTTACTAAATATAATATTTTATTTTTTACAACAATCTTTCGAGACCATTAATATAACGTTTACAAAAAAATACAAATTTAAATAAAAATTCTCGATTGATGGTTAAAAAATAATTTATTCGAAATTCAGTTATGTATTTAAAAGTTTGTACACGGTGTCATTAAAATTAAATAATTTTGCAGAATGTACAAATCTTCAAATAAATACCTGCAAATGTGTAAGCATTAGAAAATTAATTAATTCTTGAATTTTGCAATTAACAACCAAATTTAATTGGAATAATAAATTTGGTAAAGAGTTCGCGCTTAACTCGTAAAAGAATTATGTAAAAACCGTTTTGTAAGTATCTATTGAATCATTTCAAGCCTCTTGAAGGCCCATAGGTTGAGAAACCAATGCAGATAGATGGCTGCTGTTCGCTCAGTAATTAAATTGCATTACATTTTTGGTTTAAAAAGTTATGGCGACAAAACAATAAGAAACCGACAATTTCTTGATACATCGCTCACCTATAAATATTATAACAAATTTTCATTCGCCGAAATAAAACATTTGTATTCTGTAAATTTTATTATAAGTCTTATTGAATTTCAAGATTAATGTATTGATACAAATTAAAAGTAAATAAAGTCAAATCTATTTGTTTTATTGTAATATCAATCAGTGCGAAATAAGTTTACGGTGGAAATACTTCCAAACCTCCGTTATCATCGTAGTGTGGTTTAAGTGGTGTAGGGTCTTGATTCAATATACGTTAAGCCCACTAAATGTACCCACAAAGTCAATAAGTTATTCTATATTGGATTTGGAGGACGAACGTTACCGACATTAATTGTTTAATTAAAAATGTAAATTTATAATTTATTTGTTGACAACTACAGGGTGGCTGAGACCAAATGTTACTAACTTCACTCTGCTGTCATTTGTGTAGTTGTCATTTTCGCGCATTAATTTTTTGACAGATTGAAGTTTGGTTAGTTGTTTATATGTGGTCAATAAATAATTGTTCTAAATTAATATCTTAATAAAAAAATCGTAATGGAATTCAAACGTAATAGTGTAATTGCACTGTATTTGGGTGGAAATTCACAAACAGCAATAGTTCGTCAGCTCCAGCATTTGAATGTGAATAAAATGTTTGTGTATCGAACCATAACTCGATACAACGAAACTGGTAGCATCGCTAAACGCAACAGAGGCGGTCCTAAAAAGACAGCAACATCAAAAGAAATGATACGAAAGGTGAAGAAACGAATCCAACGAAATCCTCGTCAAAGTGCCAATCAATTAGCCGCACGTCTACATGTTTCACGATACAGCATTCAAACCATATTGAAAAATGAACTACACTTGAAGCCCTACAAGATACAAAAAGTTCAAGATCTTACGGAGGCACAAAAAAAAGTTAGGCTTGAAAGAACACGAGCATTGAAGGCCTTGGCCGAACGTGATGAGATTCCAAAAATTGTCTTTTCTGATGAGAAAATTTTCACCATTCAACAGCATGTGAATAAACAAAATGATCGTGTTTGGTTAGAGGACAAGTCCAACGATAATTTGGACACAAGAGTTGCCATGCGCAAGCAATCACCAGCTTATGTTATGGTTTGGGCTGCAGTTACTGCAGATGGACGCACTCCTCTGGTTTTCATCGAACATGGAGTCAAGGTAAACCAAGAGATGTACCGCCAAAAGATCCTAAACGATGCTTTGCTACCTTGGGCACGTAAACACTTTGGTACGAACCGTTGGACATTCCAACAGGACTCGGCACCGTCACACAAAGCTCGAGCGACACAGCAATTTTTACAAAATTGCGTTCCGCGGCTGATTTCGTCGAAAGAATGGCCACCATATTCACCAGACTTGAATCCCATGGATTTCTCCATATGGTCCATTTTGGAGAGTAAGGTGTCCACTAAAAAATACGAAAGTGTTGATGCATTGAAGTCAGCTCTTGTTCGAGAATGGAATAAAATTCCGCAAGCCCACGTTCGGTCAGCATGCAATGCTTTCTATGGAAGACTGAATCAAATAATCAAAGCCAAAGGAGGTCATATCGAGCAGTAACATGTTTTTCATAAAATGTAATATGTTTTCAACATATTCCACGAAATTTCAATAAAAAATAATCAAAATTAAAAAAATTACAGCGTTTTCATTTGGTAACACTTGGTCTCAGCCACCCTGTAGAAATACAAACAACAATATTTCAGTATAGCCACGTGTTGGTGAGCTTAAGCAAAGTACAGTTCTGTTAAGTTAATCTATAAACCCGCCCTGTATACGCTTTAAAATACACCATTAACACGGCAATCTTGGTGAAGATTTCATATTTAAACTTTTGTGAATAGTCAAGGCAAACCCGGTGAACAAAGCAAAATGGTATCGCTGATTTGATCAGTTTGAATTAAATGAAATATGCCGGTTCTATTAGACATAGGGGCTATTTTGACTCTAAAATCATAGCAGCTGGAAAGACGGTAGCATGTCGCCCTGCCGCTTTTTCCTTCAACGCATCTTTAGAAAATGTCATTCGGATCTGTTTACCACTTTTACAGTTTTTGTTTCTTATAAACCTCACATTACCAAAGTCAGCAACACCACGAGTAATACCAAACATAGCATGCTACACAAAAACATTGCATGTAAAAGTACCATTTTTAGCTCGCTAAGATCCCTTTCGTTTTTTTTGAGTCACTTTCACTAAACATGCATAATTTTTCTGCTTTTCCATTTTAATCCATATTTCAAGTTCGGTGCATTTTGTGTTCGTTTTTCTCGTATAGGTATAACTTGCAATTTCGCTCGTGCCGGATTTTCCGTTACTTTTTACATGAAACTTTTACTTAACCCCGCTAAAGATGTTTTCACATTAAACATTTGTTGAATTGTTTTCCAGGGTAATAAAAAGCTTCTCGAAGAAATATTTTTCTACGGTTTTAATACACCTTGCAAACTTCAACAATTGTTCCATTGGTGCCTTTAAGACAAAATGAATAGGTTACCGTCTTATTACCGTGTAATATGAAATATAAATTTCTAAATTTACTTACAATACTTTGCCGATGGTATGCAGCTTTACTGATGGTTTTTGCTATTATTTCTAACGAAACTAGATTCGATTTTCATATCCAATAAATTTGAGGGAATTTTTTTTTTTTAAGTAAATCGAGTTTTTAGAAAAGAAAGGATAATAAGACTTAATCTTCAAAAAAGAAATTTTGAATGTTGTGGATATTGTCTGCTCTGAGTAATTTAAATGCTTACGGATTTTCAACAGTATAAGTTTTAAATAATGTATAATTAATTGTGAGTCTGTGATTACGTGGGTTGGTATTTTATGATATTGGAAGAAGGGGAGTCAGAATTTAGAAACACCATTTCGGAACTACTTCTTAAAATAACGGAAAATTATAATAAAATGCCAAACAACAAATAAAGAAATGTTTATAAGACGATAATTTGTGGGGGAAACCGTCGTTCGAGGAGTCGGATAGATCTAATTTATTCTTCTTTATCTATTGATTAGAATTAACAACGACACAAGCCCTTTTATTTTTATTTTATTAGGATTGAAATATCAGCACCACCAATTCAAGGCAAACAAACAGTATAACGAAAACTAATTTCATCGCCATTTTCTGAATATCCAAAACGTGTCAAATAGGTTCCACAAATAGATTAAATCAATTGACAAACAGCTCTTTAAAAAAAATTATATTGTAACATTCAACTTTTAAATCAAATTCAATCATTCTTAAAACCGATGAGGAAAAAAAACGAACGACCGAAGTAACAAAAAAACTTACTGACCTTTTTCAATGATATATTGTCACTCGACCAGCACAAAATCCTTTATCGCATAAAAGCTTGTTATCAAAAAATTCGAAAAATAAAAATCCTTTTTTGAAAAATGCTAAAATACGTATATGTATGTATGTGCGAGTAAAAGACACTTAATCTTTTCAATTTTCCATTTTTCATTTGTTCCCTTCTCTAGTCGTCATTTTCTTCGTTATGTGTTGTTTTATTGTTTGCGTTGTGATATTCATTTCAAATTGTTCTATATGTAATATATGTATACAGTATATTCTATATGAATATATCGTGTATTATTATTGTATTATGATTTTTATCCGTTTGTTAAAAGCTTGTCGTAGTTTTTCCTTTTATCTTTTCGTTTGTTTTGCTGCCTTATAAAAAAAATTAAAACTTTCTTCTATACTTAGGAGTACACAGATTCAAAAAATTCTACTCATTCTGTGTGCTATCAAATAAATGTTATTTCAATTGCCAGCATAGCGTACAGATGAAACAGTAAAATGGAAAAACTGGGTACTGTACAGAATTTAAAATTACGATAAAACGTATAAAAGAGATTTTCATCTCTCAATTTTTTTTTCGGTTGGGTAGTTTGGAACTTTTGCTTTTTGTTTTTATAATTCTGTAGCATAGGAAAATCTTATGATCGCCGCCTTTCGTTGGATGCCAAAATAAGTATTTGTTTTAATTGTAAAGTGATTTCATTCATTCATTCATTCCGATTTTAATGTTGTTTGTTGATTTTGTGATTTAACTGGAAAATTTTTCAAAGCAGATTATCACTGAAAAAAGGCAAAAAATTGTATGGAAATAAATTTAATTATATCATATACAGTAAATATGTATAAAAAAATTTTACTTATGCATGAACGAGCATTGAGCAAGTATTTGTAAAATTTGGTTTTTAAATTTCGTGGTAAATATGACGATGATTAATGCACGATTATATCCAATTTCTGTAGGAAATCTACTTAATTAATTAATTATAATTTATAATTAAAAATTTAGAACTTCAAGCCTCCTTTACGACAAATATTGAAAGATTCACTGTTTTACCTGTGGTTGCAGTAATATGTAATATAAGTAACCATACATTCAAAGCAAACTTTTATTCGTGGCATAATTTAGTTGCAAATTTAAGGCACCTTCGATTGGAATTACCTAAATTATCAGTGGTGGGATGTTCTAAGCATCATTATTTTCGATGTTCGATATTGTTCATGTCTCTCTTCTAAAGAATAAAACTGTACACCATTTCGGTTTTGGAATTATGCTTACTTTAATGCGATTCTCTCATCTCTTTGGATTTTTTGTTTTTTGGAATTTTTTTTATTTTGGATTACGATACCAACCCAAAAAATTTCCAAAAAAAATTCCCGAAAAACACAAATTTAATGAGGAAATCCCTGAAGAGATTTTATTTTAGTATGTGAAACAGCAATGTAAATAAAAATATACAATTAATATTAATATTTTTAAAATAATTATCACGTTTTCCTGTCATCCTTACGCAAAGGCTCCAACGCTGAGCGGCTTTGTGGAGTTCTCTATTTTAATATGTGAATAATTATTAAAAAACACAAATTTTTGAAAAATGTCCTAATTTTATAAAACGAATTAAAATAACCTTTCAAAAATTTGTTTTAATTAAAAAACCAAATTTTTTGGGAATGATTTTTTGCTTGGGATTTTTTGTTTGAGATATCGAGGATAATCCTTATTTTTCAAGAAAAGGCAATTTTATAGTTTGGTTTATAATTAAAAAGGTAGTATTTTGGAAATGAAACAAAATTATAAGATTCAATAAATAAAACGAAGTTCAGTATCTGAAGTTTCGCTTATTCATTATATTAAAAGATTTTTAGAAAAAATAATTTATTTCAAAAAACATGGATGTGCGATGATTTGATTGTAACCCATTCTTAAAATTCGGCTAGATTATGTTCTTATCTATTTGAAATGCTTAAAACTGCAAATTATATTAAAACCCCTTTAAATTTCTCTTATAGAGAAGATATGTAGTATCATTTATTAACCACAACTTGTCATAAACTAAAATAGTTGAATAACAGAACACAGAATTGTAATGGCTCTAATAACACAAAAAATTAGTCTCGAAATGTTTAACCCTTTAACGAACGAACAAAACGTCACAACCAACAAAAAAAATACAAAAAAACAAAATTTAATTCAAATAGATAGGGGACATTTAATATCTTCAAGATTTTTAAAGCTCGAGTGTCACTATGCTAGTGGAGATTTTCCTATTTTAGAAAAAAAAAAGAAACAGTCTCCCATAAATGACACGTCCAATCAACCATAAATGAACAAATCTTTCATCATGTTATCGCGCGTTTCATGTGTTACTATACAATAAATAATCATAAAGACATTTTTCCAAGAATTTTCACTTTGTAATTACTAAGAAATTATTTTGTTTCTTTTCCATCCATCCGTAAATTTATATATCCACCAGATCCGCCAAGGAAATTAAACTTTTTAATTAAGAAAAAACCTAACATTCCAAAAAACGAAAATAAACAAACAAATCACAAAAATATTTCGAAATTATTTAAAATAAAAATTCGTGACATCAAGTAGAGTGGTTAACATTGGGTATCTGTTTGCAACTGATTTTCTACATATTATACCAGGCGTTGTCTTAATTATATGTATAAATAACATAGCTTGTAGTATTTATTAGAATAAGAATGAAGAATGAGATTTTTATTATAATTTTATTTTGTCAATTTTTCCAAACTACATAGGATAGCTATCCTACAAATACAAAAAACAGGAAACATTTATAAAAGGATTAAAAACCAGGATACGTTTCGGTTTCATCGAGAAAGTCTGTTTTGATAAAATTTCTAAACTTATCCTTTAAACAGAAGCTGGATTTCACGCTTAAATTTCTCAAACAATATTTCAAATACAGTGAGTAAACCCGAGGAATTGATTACATCGCAAACACGCGAATTAGAAAAAATGCTATCCCTTTTGAATAATTAAAATTAACCAGAAATAAATTATAAAAAAAAAATCAATTCTCCAAAAATTTCTTCCGACACCCATCTAAGCGACAAAAAAACAAACGAATAAACACCTTTTTTGGGTCCATATTTTTTTTGTTTTTGGGTGCTTTTACCACGATACAATTTTAGTGTTGAACAAATTTAAATTTTGGGCATAAAGATCATTTCATGATTTAAGCAACAACACAAAAATATAATTTTTAATTCATTTCAACAACAATAATACGTAAACCAAGTCAGGAAACCAATTCACCGGGATACAATTTCACCTGAACATAATTTAATCAGATGATGCAGTAAAGCGATAAAATCTTTTTGAACTGATTAGATTGTTTCGCCTTGACTTTAACGCAAAAGTTATCCAATTCAAGAAAATTCAACGCTTTCAAGAAATATTGAAAATTCACTATGATAACTATGATACGTTACTGTAAGAAGCTATAGTTGATATTTATGGCACAAATTGAACACATTAAGTGTGGACAATGTTTCCAATTTTCTGAGGGTATTATCTCGCGAAATGAACAATAATGGTTGACCTAGGTAGAACCACTGATGCGTCCTAAGAAAATATTAAAGATATTTGGTTGTTTAGTTCTTATTAGAAACACCTGTATTAGCGTATATTTTAGCCGTATTTACAATTACCAAATTTGAACCAAACCATACAGACCATAAATATTAAATAATTTTTAGGGAAGTAGTAATTCATTTATTCCAATTCTGTTCCGCTTTCACAAATTTGACCTATTTTTTAATAATTTTGTTATTGTAGATATAAAAATTTAGCCTAGAATCGAAAATATCGATTTAAAAATTCGGTCGTAGGATGTTTTAAGATTTTAAAATTTCAAATATACACTTTAAATTTTCCTTTTTCATTATGTAAATTTGAAAGCTTTTACGTCTTTAAAAATCAAATTTGTGTTAATGAAATATTTAAATAAGAATGTTACCATTATCAGGTAAAAATTTAGTGATTAAATTCGATCGTAGGTCGTACCACGTCTATAATTGTAATGAAAATTTAGGATGACTGCTAGTTCATCGGAGAAAAATGTATAAAGATGTGATCCTTTTATACAAATTTTGATTTAATTATGCTGTGGGACTTGCGAGGTCCTACAAAAGATTGTTTGCAGCTTCACAAGAATGGTTTCTAGAAAGCAATCTCTACATAGGAAACAAAACTGAAGAACATTCTACGTACCATACATATACTCGTACATATGTATACAATTGAATTGACAATGTCTTATATAGCGACACTGCACATATTGTGCAAATTCATCATTTCATGGTGACAAATTACGATACTCGTATACACAAAAAATGCTTCGTAGTAACAAAAATGTAACAGAATTTTGATTAGTGGAAATCTAAAATGTTTTTCAAGAATTAATGTATAGTAGTAGTTTTATTTATCAACAATTTATTTTTAAACAATAAAAGTTGAAATATCTTTAATGTGATTTATTCATTCTTTATTTCAAATGTTTACCTTTGTTGAAGCCGCTCTCTAACTGGATTCGTTGATACGAACTAATAAAATCAGTTTTATAGCAATTTGTACGTACTTACTGTTATCATAAAAATAATCGAATTATTCCACATTATGATTTTCCTATAATAATTTTCAAAATATGATTTTTTGACTTTTTTACATTTACATTGCTTACTAACAATATTTTTAATTAATGAACATTTAAAATCGAATTAATGATCGAATGAAATATATTAACAACTTAATTAAAGTGTATTAAATATTTTTAATGAACAGAAATAAATTGAAACGACAAATAAATTTAGTACAATTAAAAAAGTGGAAGCAAAACAATGTGTCCTAGCTTTAAAATACTAGTAATAATAATTTATTGTTACAATAACTAATCATTTAATTAATTTTCCTTTCCATAAACAAAATAAAACAAAAAGAAATGAAGAATATACATAATCATGGCGAAAGTAAATATTAAACCGTGTGCGATCTGCTTGTAAATTATAATAAATAATTGGATTTGTTGAAACGGATAAAGGAGTTTTGCTTTTAAAATGTTGATTAGCAATATTATGGTAAAATATTTACAATTCCTGGAATTATAAATTTTTATCAACCAGTTGTTAGATAAATGTTTAATCCAAAACTCATTTATATGAAAAAACAAATTCTTGTGTGGTGGAAGAAACTACTTAATTATGCATGTCCTCAAAAAAATATATAAAAACAAATGCGGTTTGGATAAATTAAAAAATTATAATTTTGTAATTATATTTTAATTGCTATTAAATTTACAAATATAATTCTTTATATCTATACATAAATATATAATTATGGTGGGATGCGGGTGAGATAAGTATATATCCTTTTTTATAATTTGGTTGTTTTTTTGTTTCTACTATACATAAATAAATCTAAATAATGTTTGTTTATTTATTTTATTTTATTTATTTTTATTTTATTTATTCATGCATGTATTATTAATATTAATACGAGTATTTCGGCAAATGTTAATTTTTATATTTCACAAAATAATTATATTAAATTATTACTATTTACATAAATAAATATTTTTAAAAATTAAAAGCATTTTAATTTTTCAAAAATATTTATTTTTTAAATTATATTAGTTAATTTAATATTTAGTATACAACTTTAATGATATTTTCAAATTTTATAAAAACTATAATATCTTTCTATGCAAAACGATTTTTAATTAAAATAAATATTTTAGTTTGATAAATAATTAATTTTTGAATAGTGGCGGAAAGATGTGTAAGTTCTTATACTAACTATTTAAGTTAAACAGTCATACATTGATAAAAATTCAAGAACCAGTTATAATTCAATCAATATTTTGTCAAAATAATTTTTTTCGTATATCGTACATATTAAATATAATTATTTCAACCACTCACAATTTTTTTTTTATTATTATTAATATTAAAAAGTACAAAAAAATATATTTTATTATTATTATAAAATTAATTAATTATTAAACAATTATTTCATTAACTTTAAATTTGGTTTGTAAATTATTTATTTTTATTTTTTTGTTGTGTACAAATTATTTAAAGCTTACAATATTATACCTACAGATGCACAATACAAATATAATTTTACTTGTCTGAATAAAAAAGCAATAATTATAATAATTAAATACTTAATTAAAAAATAAATAAACAAACAAAAAGTAATAATGTAAAAACATAAAAAATGTGTGTTGTAGTATATGAAATTTTATTTTTTGATTATGGTCATTAAATATTTACAATCTTTTATGCACAATTTTTTTTATGTTTTATAATTTTTTGTTTTATAGTTAAAAAATTTAATAAATTAATGATGTTTTAAAAATTATTTTTAATTTAGTATTGGATGTTAAGCAAAACCGGTGAAATACGTCGGGACGAAGCGTGCTTAGATTATTCAGGCAGTGATGTTATACTATATCCATGTCACGGATCTAAAGGAAACCAGGTAAGTTTTTCGCAGCAAAAAAAATTTATTTATTCTTAACCAGATCTTTTCAAACTCAATAAAACATTTTTTCAATTTTTGTTTCTTTTCTCTCTATTGTTTTATAAATCGATTCGGAGCTTTGAATGTTTCTCGTTTCCGTCTCATTGCCGGTAGCATTCAGAAAATATGGGTAACGTTATTTTGAAGCAAGAAAACATCAAGCATTTAATTTTCGCAATACCAGTATTAAAGATGCTAAATAGTAACTCTTAGAAGTTTTGCCCAATATATACTCGTAGCAAGTCTTGGACATTTTTCATATAAATAACCTTAATTAAAAATCAATTTAATTGTAAAAATTATGTTTATTGGTGTCACCATAGATTAGTAGTGTTTTTTCATTAAAATCAATAATTTTCTACAATTCAAATATACATCATCGGAATAGGATTTTATGCAAGACAGATTCAAACATATTTGATTTTACTTTTATTTGTTAACCGTCTCATAAGCGTTTCGCACCTGAAGTTCATTTAAACTGTAAAGAAACTCCATGTAATCTTTTGCTGCTTCTGCAACATATGTTGGGTGTGTTAGCTAAATTGTTTAGGTGAACAAACCAATTAGCGATTAAAAGAGTCATTAATATGATTAATTATTGCCGCAGTACTGTTGTGCTATATGGTTGAGGGCGATTAGATTTTTTCCTGTTCAAAATGTGCACGAGAGAGCCATATACAAACCGTTTTTCTTCTGTAAACTAGAACTAGAAAAAAATGAACAATCATTATTTTTTATTAAAAATTTATTTTTATTTTTATATTTCCTTTTATTTTCATATAGTTTTGGGCTTACAATGAAACAACAAAACAAATACGACACGGATCATCAGACAAATGTTTAGCAATTACCGAAACAAAACAAAAATTAATTATGGAAGAATGTGATTCAATCAAGGAACGACAAAAATGGCAAATGGAAAATTATGATTCAAGCAAATATAATTAATAAACATAATTAGTATATTTACAAAACAAATTTAATTTTCCTAGTCAAATAAATAAATGAAGCAAAACAATAAACTGCCCAATTATATAAAATAAATACTGTAAAAAAATTGTATGTGGGAGAGTGGATGTGTGTGTGTGTGTGTGTGTGTCTGTGTCTGTGTGTGTGTTTGTGTGTGTGTTTGGGTGTGTGTATGTGTGTATGGGTGTGTGTATATGTGTGTCTAGGTATGTGTGAAAAGCATTCCAAATTTCTTTGGTTCGTTCATTAAAAATCAAATATGTATGAATATTGAAGAGAAAACGACAAAAATAACCGTTTCACAAATTTATATAATTTTTCCATTTTCTTAAAACAAAAAAATGTTTAGATGATAATTAATTATTACAAACCCGTTTTTTTTTGTTTTTTAGATATTATAAATTTATGTAAATTATTTTTTACTTAATTAGGTTTAATAAATTAATTTAATTTTTTTATTTTATATTAATTAAACAAGTAAAATGATTAAATGGGATTATGAATTACAGCTTTTTTATTATTAGAATTTTTAATTTATATGATATAAGAATGACAAGACATAAAATCCAGAAAAAAGATTCCGTTAGATAAAAACCAAGAATCGCGTTAATTATAATTTAAAAAATGTATAAAATACGTAATAGGAAATATTTGTAAGGAAAAAAAATGTTAGCAACTTTTAACATTAAAGTTCCAAAATTTAATCTATCTAAAAGTCTACATCACATCCCTCTATTATACAACCCTAACTAAGTTAAGGTTTTATATTCCATTTTGTTTTTTTTTTTTTGTTTTTTATTGTAAGTAATGTCTTTTAATTTCTTAACCAAATGTTGTATAGTTGAAATATGACAGAATATAAATTTAAATAAACAAGAAAAGAAAAATCGCTAAAATAAAACGACATTTTTGTACGAAACGTTTCTACATCCACAAAAATTAAAGCAAATCGTTCAAATTAAAGCATGTTTCATTTATTTTAATATTTCTTTTGTTTTAATATTCGAATAAATTTACTTACCATTTTTTGATATAATATTAACAAACAAGGAGCAAGGATGTTTTTGAACATTTTCTAATAATGGTCTTCCGATTAAAAAACACATGCTTTCTGTAGTCAAATATTATTGCACAAATATTTTCCTAATTCATAATTATTACTCTTTCTTCAACAAGGAAGGAGATTCAACTGAATTTAAATTACACTATTTTATGTAAACAAGAATTTATTCAAGATATGTAATTTCTAGCTAATTCAAAATTTAATTTATTTTTTTTTTCTAGCTTTCTAGAAAATTCAAAATTTAAATCTTCCTTGATATAAAATTTATTTTAAAAAATACTAGAATTCATTTCCAATTTAAATAAAAATCGCTCAAATCTATCAAAGTATTATTAATTCTAATTAAAAATAAAAATCAATAAATAAGTATTAAATAAAATAAATAATTCCATATCGAAAATAAATAAATAATATGTAATAAAATTTTTATTTTATTTTTTTTTTTTTTTTTATTGTAAATAAAAACATATCAAACCGTTTTTTATAATGTATTATATTATTTTAGTAGAAAATACAACAAAAAATAAGCAATTACATATCCAATATACATAATCTATGTCGATAATACAGTTTTTTTGTTGTGTTGTTCTTTTATATCACGTCTAAGACACAAACCAATCAATATACAACAACATAATGGATTAATACATTATTTTTAGTAAACAGGTACACATTCCATTTTTACGATTTTTATTTTGTATTTTTTAAAAGTTTTATTTTAGTTAAATAAATTTGCCAGTAATTTTAAATATAAAAAATAAGATTAATAATTAAATTAATAAAATTAAAAACATAAATTGTGCCTTCATTTTTATTAAAAATATTATATATTAAATACAAATACATATTGTAAAATTTTAAACTTAATTATCTACATTACATATTAATTTTAAAAAAAAATGAAATAAATGTAAGCGTAATTTAGAAATATAAATATGGCAAACAAATAATTAAATTCATAAATTAAAATACAAAAAAATTAATAAAATATGAAAGAGAGATGATAATTCTGTATATATAGAAAAGATATAAAATGATTTAATTAGACATAAATATTATATAAATAAACTTTTAAGTAATTAATAATTAAAATTGAATAAAATTATATTTAAACAAATGAATTCAGGACTTTTTTTTTGTTTCCTTGATAATGCTCAAGATAGTGTTTCACATTATTCAAATTTAATATCCCCAATTTCCAAATCAACGAAGTTGCACTTACAGGCGATACAACAATCGACTATCGCTAAACGAGTAGTAGGACAAGAAGAATGGGACACATTTATGGCATTTTGCTGGTTGCGTAACCAAAATAAACTAACCCGTGTAAGCGGAATTGGCATCAAAAGCCAAATCAGGAACTAACCTATTCTTTCAGCGGGTCGAAGTAATGGAACTGCTGCCGAAAAGGTCATCTGTGCTTGATAAATTCTCATTCAAATTGAATGTCTACATCGGCATACAAATAGGCTAGTTTTTACTTATGTGATGGGGGGCAATTCATTTTGAAGAATTTGACACTTCAACAAACTGGTTTGTGATTTAGTGATTGCAAAAATTACAATATTCCTTAACGTAATCGTGTTCAGCGGGAAGATTCTCATATGCAAAAGTCATGTTTAATCCAAAAATAATCGTAGCGGGGTTTTTCGTACCTATTTTAAAGTGTAGTCTAAAAAATTTTGAAATGTTATATCTCAATGCTAACAAATGTTCGAGGTAAAAAATCAACATCGATCAAAACTAAAAAATAAAAAATTATATGTTACTCTAAAAACATATAGGCTTAAAGAGGTTTTAAAGAAATTCAAATTTGTCAATACAAAATAAGCGCGCAAATCAAAAATAAATTTTGTTTATTTCCCCATCAAGCAAACATTTCTGTTCGCTGTTTAAATAGAGAAAAAGCAATTTAAATTGTGCTTGCAAGTGAGAATATTACATGCGTGGTTGTGGTTTTAGTAATTAATAGATAGATTAAAAGATTATTTTTAAATTTGGTTTAAGTTATTGTTCCAACAAAAATTTTACTTTTTTCTGTTGATTTTGTTCCTTGAGAAATCTAGGATTGATCAAGTTGATACTTGATAAACAAATCTAAATTTTACATTCACAAAAAATGCATTTTATTCTAAATATCGACATATAATTAATTCTATAACATCACTCAATCCTTTACAAATTTCGAGTAATAATAATGATTTATTCAATGTAAAAGCCGTGGCTTTTGTACATCACACATATTTACAACAGTAGAGAATAACTTAAAATTACCAATAATAATTAACAAATAACTAATTAAAATATGTACAAGAACTTTGATTTTAAGTTACTAATTTTAACATAATCTCTTTAAATTTATTAATGGAACTTATATTTTATAATTCTGTAGGCAAACTGTTCCAAGTGATAATCGCGTTTATTAATCCAGAGTTATTGTAAACATTAGTTCTATTAACAGGCACATTAATGTTCCTAGTTCTCAGTGGCATACACAGATAAATTTAATTGGTACATCCGATTTAATTATTCGGAAAATAAAGACAGCAGTTCTATAACAGTAAAACTCAATCAAGTCACATCCAAGGATTGAATCTTTAAATTCGGAAACATGATCAAATTTTCTTAGGTTACGAATATATCTCACACAATTATTAAACGTAACCTCAAGTAACCGCTTTGAGGAACTATCACAATTAGAAAATATCACATCACAATAGCTGAAAGTATAAATTCTTAACAAAATATTCTTTTCCTACAATCGCCGTGAAAAGCAGGCTTTTTTTCTCTGTTTTCAAAGCCCAAAGTGTCTGTTTTTTTGACAGTTAATAACCAAATTACTTTGTCACACGTTTCTCTTAGAAACGTGTGACAAAACTTGAAACCGCACGCAATTTTTAAGAAAGACTAATGTTTGTATAAAACATCAAACCAAATTTTTGTTTTTCTTTATGAAAAATAAAAAAAATCTTTGACTACTCGATTGAACAAAATGTCGGTCCTAAAATAAAATCGTATTGTCAGTATAGTAAATTTTACTACAAAATTATCTTTTTATTATATTTTTTAAAATGATTGTAGGAAAAATAAAGTGTGAAACACGTCCGCAAAGTTGTTTGTCACGCTCGAAAGGTTGCTGGCCTCCGTCCCGTCGGCCAGCAATTTCCTTTCTCGCGTGACAAACTGGCACTTTGCGCTCTTGATACACAAATAACTATTGTGAAGTAGAAATAAATAAGTTTGCATATTTGACGTGATTGAGTTGACATTTCTGCGAAAATAACGGACACATTCCTGCAAGAAATCGATTTATTACTTTTCGCCGGAGAATGAACAGAAAGAAAAATCATAAATTAGTTCTAGGAAAATGTCACATAATATTTCTAAAAAAAATTAGTACCGGAATCGATTGGTCAAAATATACAAAGATCCAATAAATACCTTCGGTACGTTGTTGCATTAATCTCTTTGTTAATAGGATATACATGGAACACTGAGATACCTGCATCTATTTCTGTTTGGTACAACCAAGTCCTGTTCTAAATTTTAAAAAAATATTTTGCTTACCGACATTTATCGTTTTGCGAATTGGCTTGCTGTAGCAATACAATTATACTGCGTCTCATCTATATTTTAAAAAGCAACACCAGCGGTCATCGGTTAATTTTTTTTTGTGAAAGAAGAACGTGTCCTATTATCGCATAATATTTAATTTATTGTGGTTTAATTTATTTGTCGATATAAACTTAAGGCTCGATTTTGTTTTTGAGCATAGTGCAACTTTATAGAACCAAAAACATTTTATTCATTAGGATTTCACGCTTAGAAAGCAAATATTCAAAACCTTATTTCCAAAATAAGGTATTCCTCGGATTGCTTGTTGAACTAAGAATAGGTTAGGGCTAAAATTGCTGATTTAACTAACATTTGATCACGGATACATATCAAATAACGTTAACTGAGCTAGTCAAATCAAGGCAGTTTGGTTTCGTTATCAAATTAGAGACCCTTGTTATGAGAAGGAATAACACCACATAATGAAAATTTAAATGCACTTGATTTAAAATGCTTAATTAGATTTCATTATAATCATTAATTGATTGAAATTGGGCACCTCTCTAATCTCTCGTTTTAACCAATTTTCTATTCTAAAGTTAACCTGACATCTATAGTCTCGGTTGTACTTTGTTATTTTTCACACGGTCCAGATTCAGAACGGAGTTTCAAAAATAGTCATAATAAAATGTTGGATACCAATTCTCTCGAAACACTGCGCCTTAGCAAAATGAGTTTAACTAACCCAGCTAGAGCTACAGAATACAATGAACCGCGATTATATCATATATCATAATTAAATAAATATTATAAAACAAATATTAAATGTAATCTGTGTTTAAATGGGCTTCCATCTGAATCATTATCTCGTAAAACCATCTGAATGATTATCTCGTTTAAACATGGTAATATCTACACTGATGTAAAAAGCTCCTCGCTGCTTTTCATCACTTCTATAAAAGCAACTTATAATTTTCATATTTGGCCAAATTTACTCGACACATTCATGCCAATATTACAATATCTTTCTCAGAGATTTTCCATTTAGTTTTTCACATCAATTTTCTCTTTCGAACAAAAGAATAAAAATTCGTTTCGCGGGGAAATCAACAATGCGTTTAGAATATATTTTCATACATACACCATGGACATATGTCATAGAATAGATAATACTATTACAAATATAATCCGTTTGGATCGTGATTTATTTTTTCTGAAAATCAGTTGGCAGAAAAATATTTACATTTGAATGGCAAAGGAATGGGAAAATTATGTGATTTTTGGAGGTTGGAAATGCGTATACATATTCTCGTGTATAACGTGAAATATAAATGTCAAAGGTAAAATCACACATAGATAGACGTTTGACTTTTTGAAAATTGGTTCGTTGGAAAGTTTAATGTTTAATATTTATGTGGGCTTGGTAAATATTTTGGTATTAGCGGATTCTGTTTGTCGTGTGGTAAGTATGGAAAAATTCAACATGAGTAGTTCATTGTGTGTGGTTATTTCTGTATACGAGCGTGGAATATGAATAGGAATATATCATACACAAATTATAGTTATGATTGTAGTTTTTTAATACAATTTATTTCTTTGGCTTCTAAGGAAAATTGCAATTCTAGAATTGTAGGCTCAACAGTATAGCTTTGCAATAGTATTTACAAAGGGTATTTGCTCTAGAAAATTAGAAAAGTAAAACTTCCCCATTCTTCCAAAAAACTTGTTTTTTAGAAGAGTGGAACGTGCAATCTTGGTTGTGAAATGAAAATGTATTGTGTGTTTCCAATAAACAATAATATAATTTATTAGTTATAATTATAACCTTATAATTTATAGTTTTCTAGTTCTTCGTCACAAATTTTAGTGACACTATTACAAATTTGTAATAACGACAACAATTCGGTCGACTAAATAAATAGCCAACAATCAACCAGTGAAAAATTTTATTGGAAGTTACCTTGATTGTACCTATTTACAATTCAACAGGTCATAATTGTAAAACAAAAAACCATTCTCCATAATGTTTAATTCAGCTTGGATAACATATCATTGTTTAGTCACCTTCAGAAGATTCTTGTACTTATATAGTTCTTGTACTTATCTGTTAATATTAAAACTACATTTTCTACAATCTTAAATTTAAATATAAATGAAAGAAAATCCGGTTTCCCTTATCAGTGCCAAAATATACAAAGCTTCCGTTTAACAATATTTTCATTCTATTATCAATGTAGAATATTTATCAATTTTCTGGTATTGTATATGAGTATGTATAAAAGCATTGAACTACAATCTAAAAGCATGCGCAAAGTTTAGATGAAAAATTGTAATAAAAAATTTTATATTTTTATATCCAAAAATCATTCAGACATTACTATTCTGCGTCCTTTAACATAAAAGAAACTTATTTAGTTTAGTTAAAGTGATTTATTAATAAAAAAAATTAATTTAAATAAAGTTTAACTTTTAAATAATCAAAAATATATTTTTTAAGAATAATAAAATAGTTATTTTATTTAACGAAAGTGCCTGGTGAATTAATCGTTGTATCCTTTGGTACAATTATTAAACAAAAATTGTTATCAATATAAAAATAGTTTAAATCTTATTTAGTATGTGGAAATTTATAAAAAAAATAGTGAAAATAAGTAATTAAAATAGTTAAATATTATTACAAAGTAATATTATTAATAAGGAAAAGCTCAAAAAGTTTGGTGAATTTTTTTTTTTACTGCTAAAAAACCAAAGGCAACAGGTAAATCGATTTTTCCGTTTTTAATCCAAAAATTCGCTGCTCTTTTTTCCAATTCGAAAGTCTGTATTTGTGAGGAAAATGGGAAAAATAAATATTTGTGTCATTCCCACAAATAACCTTGACTCCATTTTAATTTATTGTGGTTTACTTTCCAAAAAAAAAAAAATACTCTCAAAAGCTGGGTGTTTTTCGTAATAACTCTAAAAGTGCGTTTGTTGCAAGATCTTTGTACAGAGGGCAGGTGAAAATAAAAATCGATGCGTTTCCTTATAAGAGTAATAGTACATATTGTGAAAGCTTTCAACAGGTCATTTATGTGTCTCGATTGTTTTCGGTATTTTCCCAAACATACATTTAAAACAAAATATTTTTGAGTTGTTTTCGCGACCAATCCAATACAGAAAAATTACATAAATTGAAATGAATTAAATAGAAAATACTAATAGCTATTATCCTGCAAAATCATTTTTGGAAATTCAATTTTTCAATTTTCTCCTCATTTTACCAAGTTTACTACACCCACCCATTTTTTGTTGTGTGCGTATATGATGACAAAATAAAATAAAATTGATTAGAATATAGTACGCGTATTGAATTTGGGTCAAGGTATAGAAGCCAATTTAAATTTAATTTACTTTGCCGTTTCCTGGCTGTAAACCTAAAGTTTTTATTTTGTAAATGTTAACATTTTCTGAGAAAAATGGAAATTATAAATAATCGTTTCCATGGAAATGATTTAAAACGAGCTTTCAAATAACAAAATTGAATTAAACCTTTCACATGGAAAATAGGATTTTAGATTACAATTCTTTCTGCAAGCTTAATAGCACAATAAATTGCTAAATTTAAATGTGACTTTTTTGGTAAGTTTTCACACCCCGTGTCTCCTAATTTTTTTTATTTATTCGTCCATTTTTTGTTTCCTTTGTATGAATACACAACGAACCCACTATATTACTAGAAAAAGATGGAGAGAGCCTCTTATTTGTAGGAAAATATTTATAGAAGACCCAAGACAATGCCGTTGATATTGAGACCTCATGCAAAAGTATTTTATTCACAGGGGTGTAAAATATTTCGAGCAAGGCAGTAATGAAACATGAGGACTTTTTTAGAAACTAAATTTTTTTCTAATAATATATCTGTCCGTTTTAAATAAGGAGAACATATTTAAACCCATCCCCCCAAAAAGGTGAAAATAATATTTCCGTTTTTTAGCATAACCAATTCCACCGAGGACTAACATTCCACCTATAGACAACATAATTTTGCTCCTTCTTGTAAAGATAATACGAAATAATTAAAATAATAAAAAATATTTTTATTAATAATAACACAAGTAATAGGGCCTAGGTTAATGGATATTAGTCATTCATGAATTTTTACAATCTATAATGCACAACCAGGTGAGACTAGTCCAACCGGGCAGTCAGCCTACCGGGAATTTTTTTTTCCTTAGCTATATGATCATTGAACCAAGTTTTTCATATTTCATATTTCTCACAGCTTATAAATTTTTCGATCCATATTGTTCCGACAGCTACCTTTACTTCATAGCTTTACTTTTTTTAATGATAAACCGTAATGATGATAATCATACCCACTTGAACGCACTGTCTTAACTTTGCTTCATTCTTCTAAAAAGTTAATTTATAATTGTCGTTGTTCTTAATTTTATATCATCAATAATATTCTTTAGTTAGACAAATTACTTACGTTAAATTAAAAATCTTTTTTCTTTAATGACATTGCTGTGAAATCGACTCCCACTTGTTGCATAAAATATTTTTCATTAAGCAACTTTCATAGACTTGATTTAGCTTTACTATTATTTTTCAATGTGCTTTCCATGCCGCACTCGCGCACAACATAACAATCAATATTTTATTCTTAGTATTTTCTCTTTATTATTATGAAACGAGACACTAAACAACGCTTACGTTTGTTGCTACCCACAAACAAACATAAAACAGCAACACATGTACATACTGAGCTGATACTTTAGTGATAATGCATAATATCCTACAACGCCTAAACACTACAATTACACCAAATATAAAAACGAAAAAAAAAAAAGAAAATTGTATTGTTACTTCCATAAAAATTTTACAGGTTTACTCTTCGATAGTAGGTTGAAAATTGTTGACCAACGTAGTACATTTGAAAATAAAAAATTTCAATAATTTAACAGTATTTATCCGACTGAAACATTGCGATTTTTGGGAGAATACTCGACATAATGCCAGAAGTATTACCACTGTCTGGGATGGCAGATGCCGAACCAGATTTATCAACATTTGAAAACAAAACCGGATTAGCTGAGGATATGAAATTTTTAGCGTCAATGCCAGAGCTATGTGACGTTACATTTTTGGTTGGTGATACGCGGGAACCAGTTTGTGCGGTTAAGGTAAAAAATGATCTGAAATACTCTATTTACATAACATGTGTATATTGGTTGACGAATAATTATATAATTTATTCGTTTTCATTTCTTTCAGGCTGTACTAGCTGCACGGAGTAGAGTTTTCCAAAAAATGTTATATCAAGCACCGTCACCACAGCGGAAAAAAGATCCACCTCCACGTGAAAATAAGTTACGTTTGTTTTTAAAACGATCGTCTGAACCGCTATTAAATCTACAGAATGCCGCACAACAGGTAACACAAGTAGCTTCATTTTCTTTAATTTTTGTTTTGAAAATTTATTTAGTTAACAAATCGATGCCAATATATTCCAGTTCAATGTAAGTTTCCTCTTGTAAAAGTTTTCATTCCCAAAAATTTTCATTTGGTAGGAATGCCAATTATTTAGAATACCTTTAATATCTTCAATTTATTATATAAAATACATAGTTTTATTTGCCGCTCCACATTTCAATATTTTCTGAATATAATTTTCTAATTAAATTAAAATCAAACTGGGCCAGCTAAAAATTCCTATAGGCACCAGAATATGTTTTTTAAAATACCCGTATACCACTTATTTAAAACCCATCGACATCGGAAACAATTTAAACCAGGCAAACATTTCAAACCTCCAAGAAGAAACTTATTTTAACTCGAGAAGATGCATGCATACAGGGTTGCTAAAAATAAATTATAAATCTGTATTTGATTAATATAAATATTATATTAAAAGTGTATAAATTAGACCCCATATTGTGTATATCATACCCTAGCAATAAAAATTATCGTAATAAACAACCCTTTATGCATTTGTAAATATTTTTGAATTTTTTTAACATTAAACTCCAAAATTTAATTATTTTAAAATTTAATTAAAACAAAATTTAAAAAAAAACAATTAAAATATATTCAATCAATAATTAATATAAATAAAACATTATACAAAACCACCCAGATATAAAAATATTCTATATCTAGATCTAAATATTTATATTCCAAATTAAATTAATTATCATTAATTATATTTTATTTTATTTTATTTTATGTAAATAATTCGGATATAATTAAAAATAATTTTAAAAAATTAGGAGGAGCCCATCTCAGTATTTATTTTGATGGATGTGAAATTTTCCACACTTTTTTCCACAGTAATACGTATACAAATCATATTGGAAAAAAACAAATCATATTGGATTCTAACTAATTTTTCTTGTGTTAGTGCGTATTATACACTGCTAAGAATCGGTATAATATAATTTTTCTACATTTCGATTTACCGAATAAAATCAATGCAATATATACCCCTATTCCCTTGGTCGTGTCACTTCATTCGACGTGACAATTGTCGTGTCACTTCAACTTTAAATTGGTATTCTCTTAGTCGATCGAAGTGATAATATAAGAGAATGCGACGTAAAACTATATCTGTCACTTCAAACGACAATTGTCGCATCGATCGACTAAGAGAATATCAAAATTTGATTGTCGGGTCAAGTGACAAGTGACACGACTAAGGGAATAGGTTTGGTACCCAAAGTTTCCAGACGAATTTATTCCCCTGGATAGTGGGTATTTCTTGGACTCGATGGACGGAGTAGTAGGTCAGCTACTACATTTACTATGGAAAATGAATTCAAATATCTGGCAAGGGGTGCAAAGGCCCATTTATCAGTTTCAGCTAAAATCTAATTGGTATATAAAGTTTCCAGGCTAATTTATTCCCCAGAGGGCAGTTTTTCGGCTCGATTGATGGAATAGTAGGCCAACTACTACATGAACTATCCGGAAGTGAATTCAAATTTCTGGCAAGGGGTGCTAAGGCCTATTTCACAGTTTCAGCTAAAATATCAATTGGTATAAAAAATTTCCAGGATAATTTATTCCCCTGGATAGGGGGTATGTTTTGGGCTCGATGAACGGAGTAGTAGGTCAGTTACTACATGTACTATCGGAAAGTGAATTCAAATATCTGGCAAGAAGTGCTAAGGCTAATTTATCAGTTTCATATCCATATTCATCAATAATTGTTCCATTTAACGTGGCAAAGTACACACAAGTACTTCTGACTGCACGCAGCTACTCTTGCTAAATTTTATGAGTAGTTTGATTTTTGAATTTATGGCGATTTCGTTACCAGAATATTTAGTACAACTATTCCATATTATTTTAATGCAATAATAATGTTTAACAACAAACAATAATGTTAAAAAACAAAATGTTAATGCAATAATAATGTTACGTAATTAATTATTAATTATTTAAAAATCGAGCCTCAGACATTTTTACAAAAGTAAAACACACGCCCTCTTTTAAGCAAAACCAAATATTCCAGCACTTAGCAGAAAAATTGTGTAGTAAATGTAGTACATATGCCCTAACAGAGATGTCACCATATCAACATATTATAGACAAATTTGTTTTGATTGCATAAAATAAACAAATATATATTAACTTGTATATGATACGATAGACGAGGTAGTAAGGTGATAGAGTGGAGTGAAGAAGGTCTTGAGTTCGAATCTCACCAAAGCCAACGAAAACTTTGTTTTTAGATGAAAATTTTTGAATTGGGGATAATCCGAGAAGATTAATCGGGATCTCGAGATCGCTACAAAAAAAAAATTTGGTATAAAATTCGTGGAAATAAAAAAAAAATCAAATTTTTGCTAAAAAAAAAAATGAAGTCGGTAGTTTGAAGAATCGAACTCCAAACCTTTCGCACAACACTTCTTCATCTTACCACCCAACCACTCATCTATACATAATTTCTACTCAGTTTTTCGTTTAAAATACTGATAAATCGGACTTGGTGAAAAATCGCATACAAATTTTGTTATTTTACCAGGCGAACAGAATTTAAAAAACAACATAATTGTCAGCAACGTGACATTATTTTGTATCAAAGCGTGCCAGTCAAGTTATGTGACACTTGAACATACAAAATCAAGTCATATTGCTGACAATTCTACCTTCTTGTAATTTCTGTTCGCCTGTTAAAATGACAAAAATTTTTTGCGATTTTTGATGAAACAAAACAAATTTTTTTTTTTTAATTTCTGCTCACCTGGGGGCCTATTCTCGAATTTCACATCCATTTTCCACATGTGGACATCTGTCAAAGTTGTCAAAAAATGGTTCGAAAATTGTAATTCGTATATAAAACACATGCGGCATTGACATTTTCCTATATGGGGAATTATTCCACATGCTTATTATACCCATTCGGAAATATTCCCTTAGTACCGAAAAAATTCAATTTTTATGAATTTTGACAGTTGTCCACATGTGGAAAATGGATATGGAATTCGAGAATAGGCCCCCTGTTAAATAAAAATTAACTTTTTTTAAAAGGCAACTCTAGGCAACCACCCAAATAGAAAATTTTGTTCTACAAAATGTGTAGAAATATTCGAACGATCCAAATGCCCATTGGCATGACAATTACAGGTCTCAATGCCTATCGATAGAGGTATCAATCATCGGAATCGGAGCACAATTGCAGGTTTTCGATTTTGTAGCTCTGATTTTGTGGTCTATTATAGTCCAGGTGATTTTCAATAAAATTGAATTTTCTACAAAATGTTTAGAAATATTCGAATTATCCAAATGCCCATTGGCATGACAATTACAGGTCTCAATGCCTATCGATAGAGGTATCAATCATCGGAATCGGAGCACAATTGCAGGTTTTCGATTTTGTAGCTCTGATTTTATGGTCTATAGTCCAGGTGATTTTCAATAAAATTGAATTTGCTATAAAATGTGTAGAAATATTCGAACGATCCAAATGCCCATTGGCATGACAATTACAGGTCTCAATGCCTATCGATAGAGGTATCAATCATCGGAATCGGAGCACAATTGCAGGTTTTCGATTTTGTAGCTCTGATTTTGTGGTGTCCAGGTGATTTTCAATAAAATTGAATTTTCTACAAAATGTGTAGAAATATTCGAACGATCCAAATAACCGTTGTCATGAGCATATTTGCAGGTTTTCGATTTTGTAGCTCTGATTTTATGGTCTATAGTCCAGGTGATTTTCAATAAAATTGAATTTTCTACAAAATGTGTAGAAATATTCGAATGATCCAAATGCCCATTGGCATGACAATTACAGGTCTCAATGCCTATCGATAGAGGTATCAATCATCGGAATCGGAGCACAATTGCAGGTTTTCGATTTTGTAGCTCTGATTTTGTGGTCTATAGTCCAGGTGATTTTCAATCAAATTGAATTTTCTACAAAATGTGTAGAAATATTCGAACGATCCAAATAACCGTTGTCATGAGCACATTTGCAGGTTTTCGATTTTGTAGCTCTGATTTTATGGTCTATAGTCCAGGTGATTTTCAATAAAATTGAATTTTCTACAAAATGTGTAGAAATATTCGAACGATCCAAATGCCCATTTGCATGACAATTACAGGTCTCAATGCCTATCGATAGAGGTATCAATCATCAGAGCACAATTGCAGGTTTTCGATTTTGTAGCTCTGATTTTGTGGTCTATAGTCCAGGTGATTTTCAATAAAATTGAATTTTCTACAAAATGTGTAGAAATATTCGAACGATCCAAATAACCGTTGTCATGAGCACATTTGCAGGTTTTCGATTTTTTAGCTCTGATTTTATGGTCTATATTCCAGGTGATTTTCAATAAAATTGAATTTTCTACAAAATGTGTAGAAATATTCGAACGATCCATATGCCCATTGGCATGACAATTACAGGTCTCAATGCCTATTGATAGAGGTATCAATCATCGGAATCGGAGCACAATTGCAGGTTTTCGATTTTGTAGCTCTGATTTTGTGGTCTATAGTCCAGGTGATTTTCAATAAAATTGAATTTTCTACAAAATGTGTAGAAATATTCGAACGATCCAAATAACCGTTGTCATGAGCACATTTGCAGGTTTTCGATTTTGTAGCTCTGATTTTATGGTCTATAGTCCAGGTGATTTTCAATAAAATTGAATTTTCTACAAAATGTGTAGAAATATTCGAACGATCCAAATGCCCATTGGCATGACAATTACAGGTCTCAATGCCTATCGATAGAGGTATAAATCATCGGATACGGAGCACAATTGGAGGTTTTCGATTTTGTAGCTCTGATTTTGTGGTGTCCAGGTGATTTTCAATAAAATTGAATTTTCTACAAAATGTGTAGAAATATTCGAACGAACCAAATAACCGTTGTCATGAGCATATTTGCAGGTTTTCGATTTTGTAGCTCTGATTTTATGGTCTATAGTCCAGGTGATTTTCAATAAAATTGAATTTTCTACAAAATGTGTAGAAATATTAGAACGATCCAAATGCCCATTGGCATGACAATTACAGGTCTCAACGCCTATCGATAGAGGTATCAATCATCGGAATCGGAGCACAATTGCAGGTTTTCGATTTTGTAGCTCTGATTTTGTGGTCTATAGTCCAGGTGATTTTCAATAAAATTGAATTTTCTACAAAATGTGTAGAAATATTCGAACGATCCAAATAACCGTTGTCATGAGCACATTTGCAGGTTTTCGATTTTGTAGCTCTGATTTTATGGTCTATAGTCCAGGTGATTTTCAATAAAATTGAATTTTCTACAAAATGTGTAGAAATATTCGAACGATCCAAATAACCGTTGTCATGAGCATATTTGCAGGTTTTCGATTTTGTAGCTCTGATTTTATAGTCTATAGTCCAGGTGATTTTCAATAAAATTGAATTTTCTACAAAATGTGTAGAAATATTCGAACGATCCAAATGCCCATTGGCATGACAATTACAGGTCTCAATGCCTATCGATAGAGGTATCAATCATCGGAATCGGAGCACAATTGCAGGTTTTCGATTTTGTAGCTCTGATTTTGTGGTCTATAGTCCAGGTGATTTTCAATAAAATTGAATTTTCTACAAAATGTGTAGAAATATTCGAACGATCCAAATAACCGTTGTCAAGAGCACATTTGCAGGTTTTCGATTTTGTAGCTCTGATTTTATGGTCTATAGTCCAGGTGATTTTCAATAAAATTGAATTTTCTACAAAATGTGTAGAAATATTCGAACGATCCAAATGCCCATTGGCATGACAATTACAGGTCTCAATGCCTATCGATAGAGGTATCAATCATCGGAATCGGAGCACAATTACAGGTTTTCGATTTTGTAGCTCTGATTTTGTGGTCTATAGTCCAGGTGATTTTCAATAAAATTGAATTTTCTACAAAATGTGTAGAAATATTCGAACGATCCAAATAACCGTTGTCATGAGCACATTTGCAGGTTTTCGATTTTATAGCTCTGATTTTGTGGTCTATAGTCCAGGTGATTTTCAATAAAATTTAATTTTCTACAAAATGTGTAGTAATATTCGAACGAACCAAATAACCGTTGTCATGAGCACATTTGCAGGTTTTCGATTTTGTAGCTCTGATTTTATGGTCTATAGTCCAGGTGATTTTCAATAAAATTGAATTTTCTACAAAATGTGTAGAAATATTCGAACGATCCAAATGCCCATTGGCATGACAATTACAGGTCTCAATGCCTATCGATAGAGGTATCAATCATCGGAATCGGAGCACAATTACAGGTTTTCGATTTTGTAGCTCTGATTTTGTGGTCTATAGTCCAGGTGATTTTCAATAAAATTGAATTTTCTACAAAATGTGTAGAAATATTCGAACGATCCAAATAACCGTTGTCATGAGCACATTTGCAGGTTTTCGATTTTGTAGCTCTGATTTTATGGTCTATAGTCCAGGTGATTTTCAATAAAATTGAATTTTCTACAAAATGTGTAGAAATCCAAATGCCCATTGGCATGACAATTACAGGTCTCAATGCCTATCGATAGAGGTATCAATCATCGGAATCGGAGCACAATTGCAGGTTTTCGATTTTGTAGCTCTGATTTTGTGGTCTATAGTCCAGGTGATTTTCAATAAAATTGAATTTTCTACAAAATGTGTAGAAATATTCGAACGATCCAAATGCCCATTTGCATGACAATTACAGGTCTCAATGCCTATCGATAGAGGTATCAACCATCGGAATCGGAGCCCAATTGCAGGCTTTCGATTTTGTAGCTCTGATTTTGTGGTCTATAGTCCAGGTGATTTCAATAGAATTGAATTTTCTACAAAATGTGTAGAAATATTCGAACGATCCAAATAACCGTTGTCATGAGCAGATTTGCAGGTTTTCGATTTTGTAGCTCTGATTTTATGGTCTATAGTTCAGGTGATTTTCAATAAAATTGAATTTTCTACAAAATGTGTAGAAATATTCGAACGATCCAAATGCCCATTGGCATGACAATTACAGGTCTCAATGCCTATCGATAGAGGTATCAATTATCGGAGCACAATTGCAGGTTTTCGATTTTGTAGCTCTGATTTTGTGGTCTATAGTCCAGGTGATTTTCAATAAAATTGAATTTTCTACAAAATGTATAGAAATATTCGAACGATCCAAATGCCCATTGGCATGACAATTACAGGTCTCAATGCCTATCGATAGAGGTATCAATCATCGGAATCGGAGCACAATTGCAGGTTTTCGATTTTGTAGCTCTGATTTTGTGGTCTATAGTCCAGGTGATTTTCAATAAAATTGAATTTTCTACAAAATGTGTAGAAATATTCGAAAGATCAAAATAACCGTTGTCATGAGCACATTTGCAGGTTTTCGATTTTGTAGCTCTGATTTTATGGTCTATAGTCCAGGTGATTTTCAATAAAATTGAATTTTCTACAAAATGTGTAGAAATTCAAATGCCCATTGGCATGACAATTACAGGTCTCAATGCCTATCGATAGAGGTTTCAATCATCGGAATCGGAGCACAATTGCAGGTTTTCGATTTTGTAGCTCTGATTTTGTGGTCTATAGTCCAGGTGATTTTCAATAAAATTGAATTTTCTACAAAATGTGTAGAAATATTCGTACGATCCAAATGCCCATTTGCATGACAATTACAGGTCTCAATGCCTATCGATAGAGGTATCAATCATCGGAATCGGAGCCCAATTGCAGGCTTTCGATTTTGTAGCTCTGATTTTGTGGTCTATAGTCCAGGTGATTTCAATAGAATTGAATTTTCTACAAAATGTGTAGAAATATTCGAACGATCCAAATAACCGTTGTCATGAGCATATTTGCAGGTTTTCGATTTTGTAGCTCTGATTTTATGGTCTATAGTTCAGGTGATTTTCAATAAAATTGAATTTTCTACAAAATGTGTAGAAATATTCGAACGATCCAAATGCCCATTGGCATGACAATTACAGGTCTCAATGCCTATCGATAGAGGTATCAATCATCAGATACGGAGCACAATTGCAGGTTTTCGATTTTGTAGCTCTGATTTTGTGGTCTATAGTCCAGGTGATTTTCAATAAAATTGAATTTTCTACAAAATGTGTAGAAATATTCGAACGATCCAAATGCCCATTTGCATGACAATTACAGGTCTCAATGCCTATCGATAGAGGTATCAATCATCGGAATCGGAGCACAATTGCAGGTTTTCGATTTTGTAGCTCTGATTTTGTGGTCTATAGTCCAGGTGATTTTCAATAAAATTGAATTTTCTACAAAATTTGTAGAAATATTCGAACGATCCAAATAACCGTTGTCATGAGCACATTTGCAGGTTTTCGATTTTGTAGCTCTGATTTTGTGGTCTATAGTCCAGGTGATTTTCAATAAAATTGAATTTTCTACAAAATGTGTAGAAATATTCGAACGATACAAATGCCCATTGGCATGACAATTACAGGTCTCAATGCCTATCGATAGAGGTATCAATCATCGGAATCGGAGCACAATTGCAGGTTTTCGATTTTGTAGCTCTGATTTTGTGGTCTATAGTCCAGGTGATTTTCAATAAAATTGAATTTTCTACAAAATGTATAGAAATATTCGAACGATCCAAATGTCCATTGGCATGACAATTACAGGTCTCAATGCCTATCGATAGAGGTATCAATCATCGGAATCCGAGCACAATTGCAGGTTTTCGATTTTGTAGCTCTAATTTTGTGGTCTATAGTCCAGGTGATTTTCAATAAAATTGAATTTTCTACAAAATGTGTAGAAATATTCGAACGATCCAAATAACCGTTGTCATGAGCACATTTGCAGGTTTTCGATTTTGTAGCTCTGATTTTGTGGTCTATAGTCCAGGTGATTTTCAATAAAATTGAATTTTCTACAAAATGTGTAGAAATATTCGAACGATCCAAATGCCCATTGGCATGACAATTACAGGTCTCAATGCCTATCGATAGAGGTATCAATCATCGGAATCCGAGCACAATTGCAGGTTTTCGATTTTGTAGCTCTGATTTTGTGGTCTATAGTCCAGGTGATTTTCAATAAAATTGAATTTTCTACAAAATGTGTAGAAATATTCGAACGATCCAAATAACCGTTGTCATGAGCACATTTGCAGGTTTTCGATTTTGTAGCTCTGATTTTATGGTCTATAGTCCAGGTGATTTTCAATAAAATTGAATTTTCTACAAAATGTGTAGAAATATTCGAACGATCCAAATAACCGTTGTCATGAGCATATTTGCAGGTTTTCGATTTTGTAGCTCTGATTTTATAGTCTATAGTCCAGGTGATTTTCAATAAAATTGAATTTTCTACAAAATGTGTAGAAATATTCGAACGATCCAAATGCCCATTGGCATGACAATTACAGGTCTCAATGCCTATCGATAGAGGTATCAATCATCGGAATCGGAGCACAATTGCAGGTTTTCGATTTTGTAGCTCTGATTTTGTGGTCTATAGTCCAGGTGATTTTCAATAAAATTGAATTTTCTACAAAATGTGTAGAAATATTCGAACGATCCAAATAACCGTTGTCAAGAGCACATTTGCAGGTTTTCGATTTTGTAGCTCTGATTTTATGGTCTATAGTCCAGGTGATTTTCAATAAAATTGAATTTTCTACAAAATGTGTAGAAATATTCGAACGATCCAAATGCCCATTGGCATGACAATTACAGGTCTCAATGCCTATCGATAGAGGTATCAATCATCGGAATCGGAGCACAATTACAGGTTTTCGATTTTGTAGCTCTGATTTTGTGGTCTATAGTCCAGGTGATTTTCAATAAAATTGAATTTTCTACAAAATGTGTAGAAATATTCGAACGATCCAAATAACCGTTGTCATGAGCACATTTGCAGGTTTTCGATTTTATAGCTCTGATTTTGTGGTCTATAGTCCAGGTGATTTTCAATAAAATTTAATTTTCTACAAAATGTGTAGTAATATTCGAACGAACCAAATAACCGTTGTCATGAGCACATTTGCAGGTTTTCGATTTTGTAGCTCTGATTTTATGGTCTATAGTCCAGGTGATTTTCAATAAAATTGAATTTTCTACAAAATGTGTAGAAATATTCGAACGATCCAAATGCCCATTGGCATGACAATTACAGGTCTCAATGCCTATCGATAGAGGTATCAATCATCGGAATCGGAGCACAATTACAGGTTTTCGATTTTGTAGCTCTGATTTTGTGGTCTATAGTCCAGGTGATTTTCAATAAAATTGAATTTTCTACAAAATGTGTAGAAATATTCGAACGATCCAAATAACCGTTGTCATGAGCACATTTGCAGGTTTTCGATTTTGTAGCTCTGATTTTATGGTCTATAGTCCAGGTGATTTTCAATAAAATTGAATTTTCTACAAAATGTGTAGAAATCCAAATGCCCATTGGCATGACAATTACAGGTCTCAATGCCTATCGATAGAGGTATCAATCATCGGAATCGGAGCACAATTGCAGGTTTTCGATTTTGTAGCTCTGATTTTGTGGTCTATAGTCCAGGTGATTTTCAATAAAATTGAATTTTCTACAAAATGTGTAGAAATATTCGAACGATCCAAATGCCCATTTGCATGACAATTACAGGTCTCAATGCCTATCGATAGAGGTATCAACCATCGGAATCGGAGCCCAATTGCAGGCTTTCGATTTTGTAGCTCTGATTTTGTGGTCTATAGTCCAGGTGATTTCAATAGAATTGAATTTTCTACAAAATGTGTAGAAATATTCGAACGATCCAAATAACCGTTGTCATGAGCAGATTTGCAGGTTTTCGATTTTGTAGCTCTGATTTTATGGTCTATAGTTCAGGTGATTTTCAATAAAATTGAATTTTCTACAAAATGTGTAGAAATATTCGAACGATCCAAATGCCCATTGGCATGACAATTACAGGTCTCAATGCCTATCGATAGAGGTATCAATTATCGGAGCACAATTGCAGGTTTTCGATTTTGTAGCTCTGATTTTGTGGTCTATAGTCCAGGTGATTTTCAATAAAATTGAATTTTCTACAAAATGTATAGAAATATTCGAACGATCCAAATGCCCATTGGCATGACAATTACAGGTCTCAATGCCTATCGATAGAGGTATCATTCATCGGAATCGGAGCACAATTGCAGGTTTTCGATTTTGTAGCTCTGATTTTGTGGTCTATAGTCCAGGTGATTTTCAATAAAATTGAATTTTCTACAAAATGTGTAGAAATATTCGAAAGATCAAAATAACCGTTGTCATGAGCACATTTGCAGGTTTTCGATTTTGTAGCTCTGATTTTATGGTCTATAGTCCAGGTGATTTTCAATAAAATTGAATTTTCTACAAAATGTGTAGAAATTCAAATGCCCATTGGCATGACAATTACAGGTCTCAATGCCTATCGATAGAGGTATCAATCATCGGAATCGGAGCACAATTGCAGGTTTTCGATTTTGTAGCTCTGATTTTGTGGTCTATAGTCCAGGTGATTTTCAATAAAATTGAATTTTCTACAAAATGTGTAGAAATATTCGTACGATCCAAATGCCCATTTGCATGACAATTACAGGTCTCAATGCCTATCGATAGAGGTATCAATCATCGGAATCGGAGCCCAATTGCAGGCTTTCGATTTTGTAGCTCTGATTTTGTGGTCTATAGTCCAGGTGATTTCAATAGAATTGAATTTTCTACAAAATGTGTAGAAATATTCGAACGATCCAAATAACCGTTGTCATGAGCATATTTGCAGGTTTTCGATTTTGTAGCTCTGATTTTATGGTCTATAGTTCAGGTGATTTTCAATAAAATTGAATTTTCTACAAAATGTGTAGAAATATTCGAACGATCCAAATGCCCATTGGCATGACAATTACAGGTCTCAATGCCTATCGATAGAGGTATCAATCATCAGATACGGAGCACAATTGCAGGTTTTCGATTTTGTAGCTCTGATTTTGTGGTCTATAGTCCAGGTGATTTTCAATAAAATTGAATTTTCTACAAAATGTGTAGAAATATTCGAACGATCCAAATGCCCATTTGCATGACAATTACAGGTCTCAATGCCTATCGATAGAGGTATCAATCATCGGAATCGGAGCACAATTGCAGGTTTTCGATTTTGTAGCTCTGATTTTGTGGTCTATAGTCCAGGTGATTTTCAATAAAATTGAATTTTCTACAAAATTTGTAGAAATATTCGAACGATCCAAATAACCGTTGTCATGAGCACATTTGCAGGTTTTCGATTTTGTAGCTCTGATTTTGTGGTCTATAGTCCAGGTGATTTTCAATAAAATTGAATTTTCTACAAAATGTGTAGAAATATTCGAACGATACAAATGCCCATTGGCATGACAATTACAGGTCTCAATGCCTATCGATAGAGGTATCAATCATCGGAATCGGAGCACAATTGCAGGTTTTCGATTTTGTAGCTCTGATTTTGTGGTCTATAGTCCAGGTGATTTTCAATAAAATTGAATTTTCTACAAAATGTATAGAAATATTCGAACGATCCAAATGTCCATTGGCATGACAATTACAGGTCTCAATGCCTATCGATAGAGGTATCAATCATCGGAATCCGAGCACAATTGCAGGTTTTCGATTTTGTAGCTCTAATTTTGTGGTCTATAGTCCAGGTGATTTTCAATAAAATTGAATTTTCTACAAAATGTGTAGAAATATTCGAACGATCCAAATAACCGTTGTCATGAGCACATTTGCAGGTTTTCGATTTTGTAGCTCTGATTTTGTGGTCTATAGTCCAGGTGATTTTCAATAAAATTGAATTTTCTACAAAATGTGTAGAAATATTCGAACGATCCAAATGCCCATTGGCATGACAATTACAGGTCTCAATGCCTATCGATAGAGGTATCAATCATCGGAATCCGAGCACAATTGCAGGTTTTCGATTTTGTAGCTCTGATTTTGTGGTCTATAGTCCAGGTGATTTTCAATAAAATTGAATTTTCTACAAAATGTGTAGAAATATTCGAACGATCCAAATAACCGTTGTCATGAGCACATTTGCAGGTTTTCGATTTTGTAGCTCTGATTTTGTGGTCTATAGTCCAGGTGATTTTCAATAAAATTGAATTTTCTACAAAATGTGTAGAAATATTCGAACGATCCAAATGCCCATTGGCATGACAATTACAGGTCACAATGCCTATCGATAGAGGTATCAATCATCGGAATCGGAGCGCAATTGCAGGTTTTCGATTTTGTAGCTCTGATTTTGTGGTCTATAGTCCAGGTGATTTTCAATAAAATTGAATTTTCTACAAAATGTGTAGAAATATTCGAACGATCCAAATGCCCATTTGCATGACAATTACAGGTCTCAATGCCTATCGATAGAGGTATCAATCATCGGAATCGGAGCACAATTGCAGGTTTTCGATTTTGTAGCTCTGATTTTATGGTCTATAGTCCAGGTGATTTTCAATAAAATAGAATTTTCTACAAAATGTGTAGAAATATTCGAACGATCCAAATGCCCATTTTCATGACAATTACAGGTCTCAATGCCTATCGATAGAGGTATCAATCATCGGAATCGGAGCACAATTGCAGGTTTTCGATTTTGTAGCTCTGATTTTGTGGTCTATAGTCCAGGTGATTTTCAATGAAACTGAATTTTCTACAAAATGTGTAGAAATATTCGAACGATCCAAATAACCGTTGTCATGAGCACATTTGCAGGTTTTCGATTTTGTAGCTCTGATTTTGTGGTCTATAGTCCAGGTGATTTTCAATAAAATTGAATTTTCTACAAAATGTGTAGAAATATTCGAACGATCCAAATAACCGTTGTCATGAGCACATTTGCAAGTTTTCGATTTTGTAGCTCTGATTTTGTGGTCTATAGTCCAGGTGATTTTCAATTAAATTGAATTTTCTACAAAATGTATAGAAATATTCGAACGATCCAAATGCCCATTGGCATGACAATTACAGGTCTCAATGCCTATCGATAGAGGTATCAATCATCGGAATCGGAGCACAATTGCAGGTTTTCGATTTTGTAGCTCTGATTTTGTGGTCTATAGTCCAGGTGATTTTCAATAAAATTGAATTTTCTACAAAATTTGTAGAAATATTCGAACGATCAAAATAACCGTTGTCATGAGCATATTTGCAGGTTTTCGATTTTGTAGCTCTGATTTTATGGTCTATAGTCCAGGTGATTTTCAATAAAATTGAATTTTCTACAAAATGTGTAGAAATATTCGAAAGATCAAAATAACCGTTGTCATGAGCACATTTGCAGGTTTTCGATTTTGTAGCTCTGATTTTATGGTCTATAGTCCAGGTGATTTTCAATAAAATTGAATTTTCTACAAAATGTGTAGAAATCCAAATGCCCATTGGCATGACAATTACAGGTCTCAATGCCTATCGATAGAGGTATCAATCATCGGAATCGGAGCACAATTGCAGGTTTTCGATTTTGTAGCTCTGATTTTGTGGTCTATAGTCCAGGTGATTTTCAATAAAATTGAATTTTCTACAAAATGTGTAGAAATATTCGAACGATCCAAATGCCCATTTGCATGACAATTACAGGTCTCAATGCCTATCGATAGAGGTATCAATCATCGGAATCGGAGCCCAATTGCAGGCTTTCGATTTTGTAGCTCTGATTTTGTGGTTTATAGTCCAGGTGATTTCAATAGAATTGAATTTTCTACAAAATGTGTAGAAATATTCGAACGAACCAAATAACCGTTGTCATGAGCAGATTTGCAGGTTTTCGATTTTGTAGCTCTGATTTTATGGTCTATAGTTCAGGTGATTTTCAATAAAATTGAATTTTCTACAAAATGTGTAGAAATATTCGAACGATCCAAATGCCCATTGGCATGACAATTACAGGTCTCAATGCCTATCGATAGAGGTATCAATCATCGGATACGGAGCACAATTGCAGGTTTTCGATTTTGTAGCTCTGATTTTGTGGTCTATAGTCCAGGTGATTTTCAATAAAATTGAATTTTCTACAAAATGTGTAGAAATATTCGAACGATCCAAATGCCCATTTGCATGACAATTACAGGTCTCAATGCCTATCGATAGAGGTATCAATCATCGGAATCGGAGCACAATTGCACGTTTTCGATTTTGTAGCTCTGATTTTGTGGTCTATAGTCCAGGTGATTTTCAATAAAATTGAATTTTCTACAAAATGTGTAGAAATATTCGAACGATCCAAATAACCGTTGTCATGAGCACATTTGCAGGTTTTCGATTTTGTAGCTCTGATTTTGTAGTCTATAGTCCAGGTGATTTTCAATAAAATTGAATTTTCTACAAAATGTGTAGAAATATTCGAACGATCCAAATAACTGTTGTCATGAGCACATTTGCAGGTTTTCGATTTTGTAGCTCTGATTTTGTGGTCTATAGTCCAGGTAATTTTCAATAAAATTGAATTTTCTACAAAATGTGTAGAAATATTCGAACGATCCAAATGCCCATTTGCATGACAATTACAGGTCTCAATGCCTATCGATAGAGGTATCAATCATCGGAATCGGAGCACAATTGCAGGTTTTCGATTTTGTAGCTCTGATTTTGTGGTCTATAGTCCAGGTGATTTTCAATAAAATTGAATTTTCTACAAAATGTGTAGAAATATTCGAACGATCCAAATAACCGTTGTCATGAGCACATTTGCAGGTTTTCGATTTTGTAGCTCTGATTTTGTGGTCTATAGTCCAGGTGATTTTCAATAAAATTGAATTTTCTACAAAATGTGTAGAAATATTCGAACGATCCAAATGCCCATTTGCATGACAATTACAGGTCTCAATGCCTATCGATAGAGGTATCAATCATCGGAATCGGAGCACAATTGCAGGTTTTCGATTTTGTAGCTCTGATTTTGTGGTATATAGTCCTGGTGATTTTCAATAAAATTGAATTTTCTACAAAATGTGTAGAAATATTCGAACGATCCAAATAACCGTTGTCATGAGCATATTTGCAGGTTTTCGATTTTGTAGCTCTGATTTTGTGGTCTATAGTCCAGGTGATTTTCAATAAAATTGAATTTTCTACAAAATGTGTAGAAATATTCGAACGATCCAAATGCCCATTGGCATGACAATTACAGGTCTCAATGCCTATCGATAGAGGTATCAATCATCGGAATCCGAGCACAATTGCAGGTTTTCGATTTTGTAGCTCTGATTTTGTGGTCTATAGTCCAGGTGATTTTCAATAAAATTGAATTTTCTACAAAATGTGTAGAAATATTCGAACGATCCAAATGCCCATTTGCATGACAATTACAGGTCTCAATGCCTATCGATAGAGGTATCAATCATCGGAATCGGAGCACAATTACAGGTTTTCGATTTTGTAGCTCTGATTTTGTGATCTATAGTCCAGGTGATTTTCAATAAAATTGAATTTTCTACAAAATGTGTAGAAATATTCGAACGATCCAAATAACCGTTGTCATGAGCACATTTGCAGGTTTTCGATTTTGTAGCTCTGATTTTATGGTCTATAGTCCAGGTGATTTTCAATAAAATTGAATTTTCTACAAAATGTGTAGAAATATTCGAACGATCCAAATGCCCATTGGCATGACAATTACAGGTCTCAATGCCTATCTATATAGGTATCAATCATCGGAATCGGAGCACAATTGCAGGTTTTCGATTTTGTAGCTCTGATTTTGTGGTCTATAGTCCAGGTGATTTTCAATAAAATTGAATTTTCTACAAAATGTGTAGAAATATTCGAACGATCCAAATAACCGTTGTCATGAGCATATTTGCAGGTTTTCGATTTTGTAGCTCTGATTTTATGGTCTATAGTCCAGGTGATTTTCAATAAAATTGAATTTTCTACAAAATGTGTAGAAATATTCGAACGATCCAAATGCCCATTTGCATGACAAGTACAGGTCTCAATGCCTATCGATAGAGGTATCAATCATCGGAATCGGAGCACAATTGCAGGTTTTCGATTTTTTAGCTCTGATTTTGTGGTCTATAGTCCAGGTGATTTTCAATAAAATTGAATTTTCTACAAAATGTGTAGAAATATTCGAACGATCCAAATGCCCATTGGCATGACAATTACAGGTCTCAATGCCTATCGATAGAGGTATCAATCATCGGAATCCGAGCACAATTGCAGGTTTTCGATTTTGTAGCTCTGATTTTGTGGTCTATAGTCCAGGTGATTTTCAATAAAATTGAATTTTCTACAAAATGTGTAGAAATATTCGAACGATCCAAATGCCCATTGGCATGACAATTACAGGTCTCAATGCCTATCGATATAGGTATCAATCATCGGAATCGGAGCACAATTGCAGGTTTTCGATTTTGTAGCTCTGATTTTGTGGTCTATAGTCCAGGTGATTTTCAATGAAACTGAATTTTCTACAAAATGTGTAGAAATATTCGAACGATCCAAATAACCGTTGTCATGAGCATATTTGCAGGTTTTCGATTTTGTAGCTCTGATTTTATGGTCTATAGTCCAGGTGATTTTCAATAAAATTGAATTTTCTACAAAATGTGTAGAAATATTCGAACGATCCAAATGCCCATTGGCATGACAATTACAGGTCTCAATGCCTATCGATAGAGGTATCAATCATCGGAATCCGAGCACAATTGCAGGTTTTCGATTTTGTAGCTCTGATTTTGTGGTTTATAGTCCAGGTGATTTTCAATAAAATTGAATTTTCTACAAAATATGTAGAAATATTCGAACGATCCAAATAACCGTTGTCATGAGCACAATTGCAGGTTTTCGATTTTTTAGCTCTGATTTTGTGGTCTATAGTCCAGGTGATTTTCAATAAAATTGAATTTTCTACAAAATGTGTAGAAATATTCGAACGATCCAAATGCCCATTGGCATGACAATTACAGGTCTCAATGCCTATCGATAGAGGTATCAATCATCGGAATCGGAGCACAATTGCAGGTTTTCGATTTTGTAGCTCTGATTTTGTGGTCTATAGTCCAGGTGATTTTCAATAAAATTGAATTTTCTACAAAATGTGTAGAAATATTCGAACGATCCAAATGCCCATTGGCATGACAATTACAGGGCTCAATGCCTATCGATAGAGGTATCAATCATCGGAATCCGAGCACAATTGCAGGTTTTCGATTTTGTAGCTCTGATTTTGTGGTCTATAGTCCAGGTGATTTTCAATAAAATTGAATTTTCTACAAAATATGTAGAAATATTCGAACGATCCAAATAACCGTTGTCATGAGCATATTTGCAGGTTTTCGATTTTGTAGCTCTGATTTTATGGTCTATAGTCCAGGTGATTTTCAATAAAATTGAATTTTCTACAAAATGTGTAGAAATATTCGAACGATCCAAATGCCCATTTGCATGACAATTACAGGTCTCAATGCCTATCGATAGAGGTATCAATCATCGGAATCGGAGCACAATTGCAGGTTTTCGATTTTGTAGCTCTGATTTTGTGGTCTATAGTCTAGGTGATTTTCAATAAAATTGAATTTTCTACAAAATGTGTAGAAATATTCGAACGATCCAAATAACCGTTGTCATGAGCACATTTGCAGGTTTTCGATTTTGTAGCTCTGATTTTGTGGTCTATAGTCCAGGTGATTTTCAATAAAATTGAATTTTCTACAAAATGTGTAGAAATATTCGAACGATCCAAATGCCCATTGGCATGACAATTACAGGTCTCAATGCCTATCGATAGAGGTATCAATCATGGGAATCGGAGCACAATTGCAGGTTTTCGATTTTGTAGCTCTGATTTTGTGGTCTATAGTCCAGGTGATTTTCAATAAAATTGAATTTTCTACAAAATGTGTAGACATATTCGAACGATCCAAATGCCCATTTGCATGACAATTACAGGTCTCAATGCCTATCGATAGAGGTATCAATCATCGGAATCGGAGCACAATTGCAGGTTTTCGATGTTGTAGCTCTGATTTTGTGGTTTATAGTCCAGGTGATTTTCAATAAAATTGAATTTTCTACAAAATGTGTAGAAATATTCGAACGATCCAAATAACCGTTGTCATGAGCACATTTGCAGGTTTTCGATTTTGTAGCTCTGATTTTGTGGTCTATAGTCCAGGTGATTTTCAATAAAATTGAATTTTCTACAAAATGTGTAGAAATATTCGAACGATCCAAATGCCCATTGGCATGACAATTACAGGTCTCAATGCCTATCGATAGAGGTATCAATCATGGGAATCGGAGCACAATTGCAGGTTTTCGATTTTGTAGCTCTGATTTTGTGGTCTATAGTCCAGGTGATTTTCAATAAAATTGAATTTTCTACAAAATGTGTAGAAATATTCGAACGATCCAAATGCCCATTGGCATGACAATTACAGGTCTCAATGCCTATCGATAGAGGTATCAATCATCGGAATCCGAGCACAATTGCAGGTTTTCGATTTTGTAGCTCTGATTTTGTGGTCTATAGTCCAGGTAATTTTCAATAAAATTGAATTTTCTACAAAATGTGTAGAAATATTCGAACGATCCAAATGCCCATTGGCATGACAATTACAGGTCTCAATGCCTATCGATAGAGGTATCAATCATCGGAATCCGAGCACAATTGCAGGTTTTCGATTTTGTAGCTCTGATTTTGTGGTCTATAGTCCAGGTGATTTTCAATAAAATTGAATTTTCTACAAAATGTGTAGAAATATTCGAACGATCCAAATGCCCATTGGCATGACAATTACAGGTCTCAATGCCTATCGATATAGGTATCAATCATCGGAATCGGAGCACAATTGCAGGTTTTCGATTTTGTAGCTCTGATTTTGTGGTCTATAGTCCAGGTGGTTTTCAATAAAATTGAATTTTCTACAAAATGTGTAGAAATATTCGAACGATCCAAATAACCGTTGTCATGAGCATATTTGCAGGTTTTCGATTTTGTAGCTCTGATTTTATGGTCTATAGTCCAGGTGATTTTCAATAAAATTGAATTTTCTACAAAATGTGTAGAAATATTCGAACGATCCAAATGCCCATTGGCATGACAATTACAGGTCTCAATGCCTATCGATAGAGGTATCAATCATCGGAATCCGAGCACAATTGCAGGTTTTCGATTTTGTAGCTCTGATTTTGTGGTTTATAGTCCAGGTGATTTTCAATAAAATTGAATTTTCTACAAAATATGTAGAAATATTCGAACGATCCAAATAACCGTTGTCATGAGCACAATTGCAGGTTTTCGATTTTTTAGCTCTGATTTTGTGGTCTATAGTCCAGGTGATTTTCAATAAAATTGAATTTTCTACAAAATGTGTAGAAATATTCGAACGATCCAAATGCCCATTGGCATGACAATTACAGGTCTCAATGCCTATCGATAGAGGTATCAATCATCGGAATCGGAGCACAATTGCAGGTTTTCGATTTTGTAGCTCTGATTTTGTGGTCTATAGTCCAGGTGATTTTCAATAAAATTGAATTTTCTACAAAATGTGTAGAAATATTCGAACGATCCAAATGCCCATTGGCATGACAATTACAGGGCTCAATGCCTATCGATAGAGGTATCAATCATCGGAATCCGAGCACAATTGCAGGTTTTCGATTTTGTAGCTCTGATTTTGTGGTCTATAGTCCAGGTGATTTTCAATAAAATTGAATTTTCTACAAAATATGTAGAAATATTCGAACGATCCAAATAACCGTTGTCATGAGCATATTTGCAGGTTTTCGATTTTGTAGCTCTGATTTTATGGTCTATAGTCCAGGTGATTTTCAATAAAATTGAATTTTCTACAAAATGTGTAGAAATATTCGAACGATCCAAATGCCCATTTGCATGACAATTACAGGTCTCAATGCCTATCGATAGAGGTATCAATCATCGGAATCGGAGCACAATTGCAGGTTTTCGATTTTGTAGCTCTGATTTTGTGGTCTATAGTCTAGGTGATTTTCAATAAAATTGAATTTTCTACAAAATGTGTAGAAATATTCGAACGATCCAAATAACCGTTGTCATGAGCACATTTGCAGGTTTTCGATTTTGTAGCTCTGATTTTGTGGTCTATAGTCCAGGTGATTTTCAATAAAATTGAATTTTCTACAAAATGTGTAGAAATATTCGAACGATCCAAATGCCCATTGGCATGACAATTACAGGTCTCAATGCCTATCGATAGAGGTATCAATCATGGGAATCGGAGCACAATTGCAGGTTTTCGATTTTGTAGCTCTGATTTTGTGGTCTATAGTCCAGGTGATTTTCAATAAAATTGAATTTTCTACAAAATGTGTAGACATATTCGAACGATCCAAATGCCCATTTGCATGACAATTACAGGTCTCAATGCCTATCGATAGAGGTATCAATCATCGGAATCGGAGCACAATTGCAGGTTTTCGATGTTGTAGCTCTGATTTTGTGGTTTATAGTCCAGGTGATTTTCAATAAAATTGAATTTTCTACAAAATGTGTAGAAATATTCGAACGATCCAAATAACCGTTGTCATGAGCACATTTGCAGGTTTTCGATTTTGTAGCTCTGATTTTGTGGTCTATAGTCCAGGTGATTTTCAATAAAATTGAATTTTCTACAAAATGTGTAGAAATATTCGAACGATCCAAATGCCCATTGGCATGACAATTACAGGTCTCAATGCCTATCGATAGAGGTATCAATCATGGGAATCGGAGCACAATTGCAGGTTTTCGATTTTGTAGCTCTGATTTTGTGGTCTATAGTCCAGGTAATTTTCAATAAAATTGAATTTTCTACAAAATGTGTAGAAATATTCGAACGATCCAAATGCCCATTGGCATGACAATTACAGGTCTCAATGCCTATCGATAGAGGTATCAATCATCGGAATCCGAGCACAATTGCAGGTTTTCGATTTTGTAGCTCTGATTTTGTGGTCTATAGTCCAGGTGATTTTCAATAAAATTGAATTTTCTACAAAATGTGTAGAAATATTCGAACGATCCAAATGCCCATTGGCATGACAATTACAGGTCTCAATGCCTATCGATATAGGTATCAATCATCGGAATCGGAGCACAATTGCAGGTTTTCGATTTTGTAGCTCTGATTTTGTGGTCTATAGTCCAGGTGGTTTTCAATAAAATTGAATTTTCTACAAAATGTGTAGAAATATTCGAACGATCCAAATAACCGTTGTCATGAGCATATTTGCAGGTTTTCGATTTTGTAGCTCTGATTTTATGGTCTATAGTCCAGGTGATTTTCAATAAAATTGAATTTTCTACAAAATGTGTAGAAATATTCGAACGATCCAAATGCCCATTGGCATGACAATTACAGGTCTCAATGCCTATCGATAGAGGTATCAATCATCGGAATCCGAGCACAATTGCAGGTTTTCGATTTTGTAGCTCTGATTTTGTGGTTTATAGTCCAGGTGATTTTCAATAAAATTGAATTTTCTACAAAATATGTAGAAATATTCGAACGATCCAAATAACCGTTGTCATGAGCACAATTGCAGGTTTTCGATTTTTTAGCTCTGATTTTGTGGTCTATAGTCCAGGTGATTTTCAATAAAATTGAATTTTCTACAAAATGTGTAGAAATATTCGAACGATCCAAATGCCCATTGGCATGACAATTACAGGTCTCAATGCCTATCGATAGAGGTATCAATCATCGGAATCGGAGCACAATTGCAGGTTTTCGATTTTGTAGCTCTGATTTTGTGGTCTATAGTCCAGGTGATTTTCAATAAAATTGAATTTTCTACAAAATGTGTAGAAATATTCGAACGATCCAAATGCCCATTGGCATGACAATTACAGGGCTCAATGCCTATCGATAGAGGTATCAATCATCGGAATCCGAGCACAATTGCAGGTTTTCGATTTTGTAGCTCTGATTTTGTGGTCTATAGTCCAGGTGATTTTCAATAAAATTGAATTTTCTACAAAATATGTAGAAATATTCGAACGATCCAAATAACCGTTGTCATGAGCATATTTGCAGGTTTTCGATTTTGTAGCTCTGATTTTATGGTCTATAGTCCAGGTGATTTTCAATAAAATTGAATTTTCTACAAAATGTGTAGAAATATTCGAACGATCCAAATGCCCATTGGCATGACAATTACAGGTCTCAATGCCTATCGATAGAGGTATCAATCATCGGAATCGGAGCACAATTGCAGGTTTTCGATTTTGTAGCTCTGATTTTGTGGTCTATAGTCTAGGTGATTTTCAATAAAATTGAATTTTCTACAAAATGTGTAGAAATATTCGAACGATCCAAATAACCGTTGTCATGAGCACATTTGCAGGTTTTCGATTTTGTAGCTCTGATTTTGTGGTCTATAGTCCAGGTGATTTTCAATAAAATTGAATTTTCTACAAAATGTGTAGAAATATTCGAACGATCCAAATGCCCATTGGCATGACAATTACAGGTCTCAATGCCTATCGATAGAGGTATCAATCATGGGAATCGGAGCACAATTGCAGGTTTTCGATTTTGTAGCTCTGATTTTGTGGTCTATAGTCCAGGTGATTTTCAATAAAATTGAATTTTCTACAAAATGTGTAGACATATTCGAACGATCCAAATGCCCATTGGCATGACAATTACAGGTCTCAATGCCTATCGATAGAGGTATCAATCATCGGAATCGGAGCACAATTGCAGGTTTTCGATGTTGTAGCTCTGATTTTGTGGTTTATAGTCCAGGTGATTTTCAATAAAATTGAATTTTCTACAAAATGTGTAGAAATATTCGAACGATCCAAATAACCGTTGTCATGAGCACATTTGCAGGTTTTCGATTTTGTAGCTCTGATTTTGTGGTCTATAGTCCAGGTGATTTTCAATAAAATTGAATTTTCTACAAAATGTGTAGAAATATTCGAACGATCCAAATGCCCATTGGCATGACAATTACAGGTCTCAATGCCTATCGATAGAGGTATCAATCATGGGAATCGGAGCACAATTGCAGGTTTTCGATTTTGTAGCTCTGATTTTGTGGTCTATAGTCCAGGTGATTTTCAATAAAATTGAATTTTCTACAAAATGTGTAGAAATATTCGAACGATCCAAATGCCCATTGGCATGACAATTACAGGTCTCAATGCCTATCGATAGAGGTATCAATCATCGGAATCCGAGCACAATTGCAGGTTTTCGATTTTGTAGCTCTGATTTTGTGGTCTATAGTCCAGGTAATTTTCAATAAAATTGAATTTTCTACAAAATGTGTAGAAATATTCGAACGATCCAAATGCCCATTGGCATGACAATTACAGGTCTCAATGCCTATCGATAGAGGTATCAATCATCGGAATCCGAGCACAATTGCAGGTTTTCGATTTTGTAGCTCTGATTTTGTGGTCTATAGTCCAGGTGATTTTCAATAAAATTGAATTTTCTACAAAATGTGTAGAAATATTCGAACGATCCAAATGCCCATTGGCATGACAATTACAGGTCTCAATGCCTATCGATATAGGTATCAATCATCGGAATCGGAGCACAATTGCAGGTTTTCGATTTTGTAGCTCTGATTTTGTGGTCTATAGTCCAGGTGGTTTTCAATAAAATTGAATTTTCTACAAAATGTGTAGAAATATTCGAACGATCCAAATAACCGTTGTCATGAGCATATTTGCAGGTTTTCGATTTTGTAGCTCTGATTTTATGGTCTATAGTCCAGGTGATTTTCAATAAAATTGAATTTTCTACAAAATGTGTAGAAATATTCGAACGATCCAAATGCCCATTGGCATGACAATTACAGGTCTCAATGCCTATCGATAGAGGTATCAATCATCGGAATCCGAGCACAATTGCAGGTTTTCGATTTTGTAGCTCTGATTTTGTGGTTTATAGTCCAGGTGATTTTCAATAAAATTGAATTTTCTACAAAATATGTAGAAATATTCGAACGATCCAAATAACCGTTGTCATGAGCACAATTGCAGGTTTTCGATTTTTTAGCTCTGATTTTGTGGTCTATAGTCCAGGTGATTTTCAATAAAATTGAATTTTCTACAAAATGTGTAGAAATATTCGAACGATCCAAATGCCCATTGGCATGACAATTACAGGTCTCAATGCCTATCGATAGAGGTATCAATCATCGGAATCGGAGCACAATTGCAGGTTTTCGATTTTGTAGCTCTGATTTTGTGGTCTATAGTCCAGGTGATTTTCAATAAAATTGAATTTTCTACAAAATGTGTAGAAATATTCGAACGATCCAAATGCCCATTGGCATGACAATTACAGGGCTCAATGCCTATCGATAGAGGTATCAATCATCGGAATCCGAGCACAATTGCAGGTTTTCGATTTTGTAGCTCTGATTTTGTGGTCTATAGTCCAGGTGATTTTCAATAAAATTGAATTTTCTACAAAATATGTAGAAATATTCGAACGATCCAAATAACCGTTGTCATGAGCATATTTGCAGGTTTTCGATTTTGTAGCTCTGATTTTATGGTCTATAGTCCAGGTGATTTTCAATAAAATTGAATTTTCTACAAAATGTGTAGAAATATTCGAACGATCCAAATGCCCATTTGCATGACAATTACAGGTCTCAATGCCTATCGATAGAGGTATCAATCATCGGAATCGGAGCACAATTGCAGGTTTTCGATTTTGTAGCTCTGATTTTGTGGTCTATAGTCTAGGTGATTTTCAATAAAATTGAATTTTCTACAAAATGTGTAGAAATATTCGAACGATCCAAATAACCGTTGTCATGAGCACATTTGCAGGTTTTCGATTTTGTAGCTCTGATTTTGTGGTCTATAGTCCAGGTGATTTTCAATAAAATTGAATTTTCTACAAAATGTGTAGAAATATTCGAACGATCCAAATGCCCATTGGCATGACAATTACAGGTCTCAATGCCTATCGATAGAGGTATCAATCATGGGAATCGGAGCACAATTGCAGGTTTTCGATTTTGTAGCTCTGATTTTGTGGTTATTGTCCAGGTGATTTTCAATAAAATTGAATTTTCTACAAAATGTGTAGACATATTCGAACGATCCAAATGCCCATTTGCATGACAATTACAGGTCTCAATGCCTATCGATAGAGGTATCAATCATCGGAATCGGAGCACAATTGCAGGTTTTCGATGTTGTAGCTCTGATTTTGTGGTTTATAGTCCAGGTGATTTTCAATAAAATTGAATTTTCTACAAAATGTGTAGAAATATTCGAACGATCCAAATAACCGTTGTCATGAGCACATTTGCAGGTTTTCGATTTTGTAGCTCTGATTTTGTGGTCTATAGTCCAGGTGATTTTCAATAAAATTGAATTTTCTACAAAATGTGTAGAAATATTCGAACGATCCAAATGCCCATTGGCATGACAATTACAGGTCTCAATGCCTATCGATAGAGGTATCAATCATGGGAATCGGAGCACAATTGCAGGTTTTCGATTTTGTAGCTCTGATTTTGTGGTCTATAGTCCAGGTGATTTTCAATAAAATTGAATTTTCTACAAAATGTGTAGAAATATTCGAACGATCCAAATGCCCATTGGCATGACAATTACAGGTCTCAATGCCTATCGATAGAGGTATCAATCATCGGAATCCGAGCACAATTGCAGGTTTTCGATTTTGTAGCTCTGATTTTGTGGTCTATAGTCCAGGTGATTTTCAATAAAATTGAATTTTCTACAAAATGTGTAGAAATATTCGAACGAACCAAATGCCCATTGGCATGACAATTACAGGTCTCAATGCCTATCGATATAGGTATCAATCATCGGAATCGGAGCACAATTGCAGGTTTTCGATTTTGTAGCTCTGATTTTGTGGTCTATAGTCCAGGTGGTTTTCAATAAAATTGAATTTTCTACAAAATGTGTAGAAATATTCGAACGATCCAAATAACCGTTGTCATGAGCATATTTGCAGGTTTTCGATTTTGTAGCTCTGATTTTATGGTCTATAGTCCAGGTGATTTTCAATAAAATTGAATTTTCTACAAAATGTGTAGAAATATTCGAACGATCCAAATGCCCATTTGCATGACAAGTACAGGTCTCAATGCCTATCGATAGAGGTATCAATCATGGGAATCGGAGCACAATTGCAGGTTTTCGATTTTGTAGCTCTGATTTTGTGGTCTATAGTCCAGGTGATTTTCAATAAAATTGAATTTTCTACAAAATGTGTAGAAATATTCGAACGATCCAAATGCCCATTTGCATGACAATTACAGGTCTCAATGCCTATCGATAGAGGTATCAATCATCGGAATCGGAGCACAATTGCAGGTTTTCGATGTTGTAGCTCTGATTTTGTGGTTTATAGTCCAGGTGATTTTCAATAAAATTGAATTTTCTACAAAATGTGTAGAAATATTCGAACGATCCAAATAACCGTTGTCATGAGCACATTTGCAGGTTTTCGATTTTGTAGCTCTGATTTTGTGGTCTATAGTCCAGGTGATTTTCAATAAAATTGAATTTTCTACAAAATGTGTAGAAATATTCGAACGATCCAAATGCCCATTGGCATGACAATTACAGGTCTCAATGCCTATCGATAGAGGTATCAATCATGGGAATCGGAGCACAATTGCAGGTTTTCGATTTTTTAGCTCTGATTTTGTGGTCTATATATAGTCCAGGTGATTTTCAATAAAATTGAATTTTCTACAAAATGTGTAGAAATATTCGAACGATCCAAATGCCCATTGGCATGACAATTACAGGTCTCAATGCCTATCGATAGAGGTATCAATCATCGGAATCCGAGCACAATTGCAGGTTTTCGATTTTGTAGCTCTGATTTTGTGGTCTATAGTCCAGGTGATTTTCAATAAAATTGAATTTTCTACAAAATGTGTAGAAATATTCGAACGATCCAAATGCCCATTGGCATGACAATTACAGGTCTCAATGCCTATCGATATAGGTATCAATCATCGGAATCGGAGCACAATTGCAGGTTTTCGATTTTGTAGCTCTGATTTTGTGGTCTATAGTCCAGGTGATTTTCAATAAAATTGAATTTTCTACAAAATGTGTAGAAATATTCGAACGATCCAAATAACCGTTGTCATGAGCATATTTGCAGGTTTTCGATTTTGTAGCTCTGATTTTATGGTCTATAGTCCAGGTGATTTTCAATAAAATTGAATTTTCTACAAAATGTGTAGAAATATTCGAACATTCCAAATGCCCATTGGCATGACAATTACAGGTCTCAATGCCTATCGATAGAGGTATCAATCATCGGAATTCGAGCACAATTGCAGGTTTTCGATTTTGTAGCTCTGATTTTGTGATCTATAGTCCAGGTGATTTTCAATAAAATTGAATTTTCTACAAAATGTGTAGAAATATTCGAACGATCCAAATGCCCATTTGCATGACAATTACAGGTCTCAATGCCTATCGATAGAGGTATCAATCATCGGAATCGGAGCACAATTGCAGGTTTTCGATGTTGTAGCTCTGATTTTGTGGTTTATAGTCCAGGTGATTTTCAATAAAATTGAATTTTCTACAAAATGTGTAGAAATATTCGAACGATCCAAATAACCGTTGTCATGAGCATATTTGCAGGTTTTCGATTTTGTAGCTCTGATTTTATGGTCTATAGTCCAGGTGATTTTCAATAAAATTGAATTTTCTACAAAATGTGTAGAAATATTCGAACGATCCAAATGCCCATTTGCATGACAAGTACAGGTCTCAATGCCTATCGATAGAGGTATCAATCATCGGAATCGGAGCACAATTGCAGGTTTTCGATTTTTTAGCTCTGATTTTGTGGTCTATAGTCCAGGTGATTTTCAATAAAATTGAATTTTCTACAAAATGTGTAGAAATATTCGAACGATCCAAATGCCCATTGGCATGACAATTACAGGTCTCAATGCCTATCGATAGAGGTATCAATCATCGGAATCCGAGCACAATTGCAGGTTTTCGATTTTGTAGCTCTGATTTTGTGGTTTATAGTCCAGGTGATTTTCAATAAAATTGAATTTTCTACAAAATATGTAGAAATATTCGAACGATCCAAATAACCGTTGTCATGAGCACAATTGCAGGTTTTCGATTTTTTAGCTCTGATTTTGTGGTCTATAGTCCAGGTGATTTTCAATAAAATTGAATTTTCTACAAAATGTGTAGAAATATTCGAACGATCCAAATGCCCATTGGCATGACAATTACAGGTCTCAATGCCTATCGATAGAGGTATCAATCATCGGAATCGGAGCACAATTGCAGGTTTTCGATTTTGTAGCTCTGATTTTGTGGTCTATAGTCCAGGTGATTTTCAATAAAATTGAATTTTCTACAAAATGTGTAGAAATATTCGAACGATCCAAATGCCCATTTGCATGACAATTACAGGTCTCAATGCCTATCGTTAGAGGTATCAATCATCGGAATCGGAGCACAATTGCAGGTTTTCGATTTTGTAGCTCTGATTTTGTGGTCTATAGTCCAGGTGATTTTCAATAAAATTGAATTTTCTACAAAATGTGTAGAAATATTCGAACGATCCAAATAACCGTTGTCATGAGCACATTTGCAGGTTTTCGATTTTGTAGCTCTGATTTTGTGGTCTATAGTCCAGGTGATTTTCAATAAAATTGAATTTTCTACAAAATGTGTAGAAATATTCGAACGATCCAAATGCCCATTGGCATGACAATTACAGGTCTCAATGCCTATCGATAGAGGTATCAATCATGGGAATCGGAGCACAATTGCAGGTTTTCGATTTTGTAGCTCTGATTTTGTGGTCTATAGTCCAGGTGATTTTCAATAAAATTGAATTTTCTACAAAATGTGTAGAAATATTCGAACGATCCAAATGCCCATTTGCATGACAATTACAGGTCTCAATGCCTATCGATAGAGGTATCAATCATCGGAATCGGAGCACAATTGCAGGTTTTCGATGTTGTAGCTCTGATTTTGTGGTTTATAGTCCAGGTGATTTTCAATAAAATTGAATTTTCTACAAAATGTGTAGAAATATTCGAACGATCCAAATAACCGTTGTCATGAGCACATTTGCAGGTTTTCGATTTTGTAGCTCTGATTTTGTGGTCTATAGTCCAGGTGATTTTCAATAAAATTGAATTTTCTACAAAATGTGTAGAAATATTCGAACGATCCAAATGCCCATTTGCATGACATGTACAGGTCTCAATGTCTATCGATAGAGGTATCAATCATCGGAATCGGAGCACAATTGCAGGTTTTAGATTTTTTAGCTCTGATTTTGTGGTCTATAGTCCAGGTGATTTTCAATAAAATTGAATTTTCTACAAAATGTGTAGAAATATTCGAACGATCCAAATGCCCATTGGCATGACAATTACAGGTCTCAATGCCTATCGATAGAGGTATCAATCATCGGAATCCGAGCACAATTGCAGGTTTTCGATGTTGTAGCTCTGATTTTGTGGTCTATAGTCCAGGTGATTTTCAATAAAATTGAATTTTCTACAAAATGTGTAGAAATATTCGAACGATCCAAATGCCCATTGGCATGACAATTACAGGGCTCAATGCCTATCGATAGAGGTATCAATCATCGGAATCCGAGCACAATTGCAGGTTTTCGATTTTGTAGCTCTGATTTTGTGGTCTATAGTCCAGGTGATTTTCAATAAAATTGAATTTTCTACAAAATGTGTAGAAATATTCGAACGATCCAAATAACCGTTGTCATGAGCACAATTGCAGGTTTTCGATTTTGTAGCTCTGATTTTGTGGTCTATAGTCCAGGTGATTTTCAATAAAATTGAATTTTCTACAAAATGTGTAGAAATATTCGAACGATCCAAATGCCCATTGGCATGACAATTACAGGTCTCAATGCCTATCGATAGAGGTATCAATCATGGGAATCGGAGCACAATTGCAGGTTTTCGATTTTGTAGCTCTGATTTTGTGGTCTATAGTCCAGGTGATTTTCAATAAAATTGAATTTTCTACAAAATGTGTAGAAATATTCGAACGATCCAAATGCCCATTTGCATGACAATTACTGGTCTCAATGCCTATCGATAGAGGTATCAATCATCGGAATCGGAGCACAATTGCAGGTTTTCGATGTTGTAGCTCTGATTTTGTGGTTTATAGTCCAGGTGATTTTCAATAAAATTGAATTTTCTACAAAATGTGTAGAAATATTCGAACGATCCAAATAACCGTTGTCATGAGCACATTTGCAGGTTTTCGATTTTGTAGCTCTGATTTTGTGGTCTATAGTCCAGGTGATTTTCAATAAAATTGAATTTTCTACAAAATGTGTAGAAATATTCGAACGATCCAAATGCCCATTTGCATGACATGTACAGGTCTCAATGCCTATCGATAGAGGTATCAATCATCGGAATCGGAGCACAATTGCAGGTTTTAGATTTTTTAGCTCTGATTTTGTGGTCTATAGTCCAGGTGATTTTCAATAAAATTGAATTTTCTACAAAATGTGTAGAAATATTCGAACGATCCAAATGCCCATTGGCATGACAATTACAGGTCTCAATGCCTATCGATAGAGGTATCAATCATCGGAATCCGAGCACAATTGCAGGTTTTCGATGTTGTAGCTCTGATTTTGTGGTCTATAGTCCAGGTGATTTTCAATAAAATTGAATTTTCTACAAAATGTGTAGAAATATTCGAACGATCCAAATGCCCATTGGCATGACAATTACAGGGCTCAATGCCTATCGATAGAGGTATCAATCATCGGAATCCGAGCACAATTGCAGGTTTTCGATTTTGTAGCTCTGATTTTGTGGTCTATAGTCCAGGTGATTTTCAATAAAATTGAATTTCTACAAAATATGTAGAAATATTCGAACGATCCAAATAACCGTTGTCATGAGCATATTTGCAGGTTTTCGATTTTGTAGCTCTGATTTTATGGTCTATAGTCCAGGTGATTTTCAATAAAATTGAATTTTCTACAAAATGTGTAGAAATATTCGAACGATTCAAATGCCCATTTGCATGACAATTACAGGTCTCAATGCCTATCGATAGAGGTATCAATCATTGGAATCGGAGCACAATTGCAGGTTTTCGATTTTGTAGCTCTGATTTTGTGGTCTATAGTCCAGGTGATTTTCAATAAAATTGAATTTTCTACAAAATGTGTAGAAATATTCGAACGATCCAAATAACCGTTGTCATGAGCACATTTGCAGGTTTTCGATTTTGTAGCTCTGATTTTGTGGCCTATAGTCCAGGTGATTTTCAATAAAATTGAATTTTCTACAAAATGTGTAGAAATATTCGAACGATCCAAATGCCCATTTGCATGACAAGTACAGGTCTCAATGCCTATCGATATAGGTATCAATCATCGGAATCGGAGCACAATTGCAGGTTTTCGATTTTTTAGCTCTGATTTTGTGGTCTATAGTCCAGGTGATTTTCAATAAAATTGAATTTTCTACAAAATGTGTAGAAATATTCGAACGATCCAAATGCCCATTTGCATGACAATTACAGGTCTCAATGCCTATCGATAGAGGTATCAATCATCGGAATCCGAGCACAATTGCAGGTTTTCGATTTTGTAGCTCTGATTTTGTGGTCTATAGTCCAGGTGATTTTCAATAAAATTGAATTTTCTACAAAATGTGTAGAAATATTCGAACGATCCAAATGCCCATTGGCATGACAATTACAGGTCTCAATGCCTATCGATAGAGGTATCAATCATCGGAATCCGAGCACAATTGCAGGTTTTCGATTTTGTAGCTCTGATTTTGTGGTCTATAGTCCAGGTGATTTTCAATAAAATTGAATTTTCTACAACATGTGTAGAAATATTCGAACGATCCAAATGCCCATTGGCATGACAATTACAGGGCTCAATGCCTATCGATAGAGGTATCAATCATCGGAATCCGAGCACAATTGCAGGTTTTCGATTTTGTAGCTCTGATTTTGTGGTCTATAGTCCAGGTGATTTTCAATAAAATTGAATTTTCTACAAAATATGTAGAAATATTCGAACGATCCAAATAACCGTTGTCATGAGCATATTTGCAGGTTTTCGATTTTGTAGCTCTGATTTTATGGTCTATAGTCCAGGTGATTTTCAATAAAATTGAATTTTCTACAAAATGTGTAGAAATATTCAAACGATCCAAATGCCCATTTGCATGACAATTACAGGTCTCAATGCCTATCGATAGAGGTATCAATCATCGGAATCGGAGCACAATTGCAGGTTTTCGATTTTGTAGCTCTGATTTTGTGGTCTATAGTCCAGGTGATTTTCAATAAAATTGAATTTTCTACAAAATTTGTAGAAATATTCGAACGATCCAAATAACCGTTGTCATGAGCACATTTGCAGGTTTTCGATTTTGTAGCTCTGATTTTGTGGTCTATAGTCCAGGTGATTTTCAATAAAATTGAATTTTCTACAAAATATGTAGAAATATTCGAACGATCCAAATAACCGTTGTCATGAGCATATTTGCAGGTTTTCGATTTTGTAGCTCTGATTTTATGGTCTATAGTCCAGGTGATTTTCAATAAAATTGAATTTTCTACAAAATGTGTAGAAATATTCGAACGATCCAAATGCCCATTTGCATGACAATTACAGGTCTCAATGCCTATCGATAGAGGTATCAATCATCGGAATCGGAGCACAATTGCAGGTTTTCGATTTTGTAGCTCTGATTTTGTGGTTTATAGTCCAGGTGATTTTCAATAAAATTGAATTTTCTACAAAATTTGTAGAAATATTCGAACGATCCAAATAACCGTTGTCATGAGCACATTTGCAGGTTTTCGATTTTGTAGCTCTGATTTTGTGGTCTATAGTCCAGGTGATTTTCAATAAAATTGAATTTTCTACAAAATGTGTAGAAATATTCGAACGATCCAAATGCCCATTGGCATGACAATTACAGGTCTCAATGCCTATCGATAGAGGTATCAATCATCGGAATCCGAGCACAATTGCAGGTTTTCGATTTTGTAGCTCTGATTTTGTGGTCTATAGTCCAGGTGATTTTCAATAAAATTGAATTTTCTACAAAATGTGTAGAAATATTCGAACGATCCAAATGCCCATTTGCATGACAATTACAGGTCTCAATGCCTATCGATAGAGGTATCAATCATCGGAATCGGAGCACAATTGCAGGTTTTCGATGTTGTAGCTCTGATTTTGTGGTTTATAGTCCAGGTGATTTTCAATAAAATTGAATTTTCTACAAAATGTGTAGAAATATTCGAACGATCCAAATAACCGTTGTCATGAGCACATTTGCAGGTTTTCGATTTTGTAGCTCTGATTTTGTGGTCTATAAGTCCAGGTGATTTTCAATAAAATTGAATTTTCTACAAAATGTGTAGAAATATTCGAACGATCCAAATGCCCATTTGCATGACAATTACAGGTCTCAATGCCTATCGATAGAGGTATCAATCATCGGAATCGGAGCACAATTGCAGGTTTTCGATTTTGTAGCTCTGATTTTGTGGTCTATAGTCCAGGTGATTTTCAATAAAATTGAATTTTCTACAAAATGTGTAGAAATATTCGAACGATCCAAATAACCGTTGTCATGAGCATATTTGCAGGTTTTCGATTTTGTAGCTCTGATTTTATGGTCTATAGTCCAGGTGATTTTCAATAAAATTGAATTTTCTACAAAATGTGTAGAAATATTCGAACGATCCAAATGCCCATTTGCATGACAAGTACAGGTCTCAATGCCTATCGATAAAGGTATCAATCATCGGAATCGGAGCACAATTGCAGGTTTTCGATTTTTTAGCTCTGATTTTGTGGTCTATAGTCCAGGTGATTTTCAATAAAATTGAATTTTCTACAAAATGTGTAGAAATATTCGAACGATCCAAATGCCCATTGGCATGACAATTACAGGTCTCAATGCCTATCGATAGAGGTATCAATCATCGGAATCCGAGCACAATTGCAGGTTTTCGATTTTGTAGCTCTGATTTTGTGGTCTATAGTCCAGGTGATTTTCAATAAAATTGAATTTTCTACAAAATGTGTAGAAATATTCGAACGATCCAAATGCCCATTTGCATGACAATTACAGGTCTCAATGCCTATCGATAGAGGTATCAATCATCGGAATCGGAGCACAATTGCAGGTTTTCGTTGTTGTAGCTCTGATTTTGTGGTTTATAGTCCAGGTGATTTTCAATAAAATTGAATTTTCTACAAAATGTGTAGAAATATTCGAACGATCCAAATAACCTTTGTCATGAGCACAATTGCAGGTTTTCGATTTTTTATCTCTGATTTTGTGGTCTATAGTCCAGGTGATTTTCAATAAAATTGAATTTTCTACAAAATGTGTAGAAATATTCGAACGATCCAAATGCCCATTGGCATGACAATTACAGGTCTCAATGCCTATCGATAGAGGTATCAATCATCGGAATCCGAGCACAATTGCAGGTTTTCGATTTTGTAGCTCTGATTTTGTGGTCTATAGTCCAGGTGATTTTCAATAAAATTGAATTTTCTACAAAATGTGTAGAAATATTCGAACGATCCAAATGCCCATTGGCATGACAATTACAGGTCTCAATGCCTATCGATAGAGGTATCAATCATCGGAATCCGAGCACAATTGCAGGTTTTCGATTTTGTAGCTCTGATTTTGTGGTCTATAGTCCAGGTGATTTTCAATAAAATTGAATTTTCTACAAAATATGTAGAAATATTCGAACGATCCAAATAACCGTTGTCATGAGCATATTTGCAGGTTTTCGATTTTGTAGCTCTGATTTTATGGTCTATAGTCCAGGTGATTTTCAATAAAATTGAATTTTCTACAAAATGTGTAGAAATATTCGAACGATCCAAATGCCCATTTGCATGACAATTACAGGTCTCAATGCCTATCGATAGAGGTATCAATCATCGGAATCGGAGCACAATTGCAGGTTTTCGATTTTGTAGCTCTGATTTTGTGGTCTATAGTCCAGGTGATTTTCAATAAAATTGAATTTTCTACAAAATTTGTTGAAATATTCGAACGATCCAAATAACCGTTGTCATGAGCACATTTGCAGGTTTTCGATTTTGTAGCTCTGATTTTGTGGTCTATAGTCCAGGTGATTTTCAATAAAATTGAATTTTCTACAAAATGTGTAGAAATATTCGAACGATCCAAATGCCCATTGGCATGACAATTACAGGTCTCAATGCCTATCGATAGAGGTATCAATCATCGGAATCGGAGCACAATTGCAGGTTTTCGATTTTGTAGCTCTGATTTTGTGGTCTATAGTCCAGGTGATTTTCAATAAAATTGAATTTTCTACAAAATGTGTAGAAATATTCGAACGATCCAAATGCCCATTGGCATGACAATTACAGGGCTCAATGCCTATCGATAGAGGTATCAATCATCGGAATCCGAGCACAATTGCAGGTTTTCGATTTTGTAGCTCTGATTTTGTGGTCTATAGTCCAGGTGATTTTCAATAAAATTGAATTTTCTACAAAATATGTAGAAATATTCGAACGATCCAAATAACCGTTGTCATGAGCATATTTGCAGGTTTTCGATTTTGTAGCTCTGATTTTATGGTCTATAGTTCAGGTGATTTTCAATAAAATTGAATTTTCTACAAAATGTGTAGAAATATTCGAACGATCCAAATGCCCATTTGCATGACAAGTACAGGTCTCAATGCCTATCGATAGAGGTATCAATCATCGGAATCGGAGCACAATTGCAGGTTTTCGATTTTTTAGCTCTGATTTTGTGGTCTATAGTCCAGGTGATTTTCAATAAAATTGAATTTTCTACAAAATGTGTAGAAATATTCGAACGATCCAAATGCCCATTTGCATGACAATTACAGGTCTCAATGCCTATCGATAGAGGTATCAATCATCGGAATCGGAGCACAATTGCAGGTTTTCGATGTTGTAGCTCTGATTTTGTGGTTTATAGTCCAGGTGATTTTCAATAAAATTGAATTTTCTACAAAATGTGTAGAAATATTCGAACGATCCAAATAACCGTTGTCATGAGCATATTTGCAGGTTTTCGATTTTGTAGCTCTGATTTTATGGTCTATAGTCCAGGTGATTTTCAATAAAATTGAATTTTCTACAAAATGTGTAGAAATATTCGAACGATCCAAATGCCCATTTGCATGACAAGTACAGGTCTCAATGCCTATCGATAGAGGTATCAATCATCGGAATCGGAGCACAATTGCAGGTTTTCGATTTTTTAGCTCTGATTTTGTGGTCTATAGTCCAGGTGATTTTCAATAAAATTGAATTTTCTACAAAATGTGTAGAAATATTCGAACGATCCAAATGCCCATTTGCATGACAATTACAGGTCTCAATGCCTATCGATAGAGGTATCAATCATCGGAATCCGAGCACAATTGCAGGTTTTCGATTTTGTAGCTCTGATTTTGTGGTCTATAGTCCAGGTGATTTTCAATAAAATTGAATTTTCTACAAAATGTGTAGAAATATTCGAACGATCCAAATAACCGTTGTCATGAGCATATTTGCAGGTTTTCGATTTTGTAGCTCTGATTTTATGGTCTATAGTCCAGGTGATTTTCAATAAAATTGAATTTTCTACAAAATGTGTAGAAATATTCGAACGATCCAAATGCCCATTTGCATGACAAGTACAGGTCTCAATGCCTATCGATAGAGGTATCAATCATCGGAATCGGAGCACAATTGCAGGTTTTCGATTTTTTAGCTCTGATTTTGTGGTCTATAGTCCAGGTGATTTTCAATAAAATTGAATTTTCTACAAAATGTGTAGAAATATTCGAACGATCCAAATGCCCATTTGCATGACAATTACAGGTCTCAATGCCTATCGATAGAGGTATCAATCATCGGAATCGGAGCACAATTGCAGGTTTTCGATGTTGTAGCTCTGATTTTGTGGTTTATAGTCCAGGTGATTTTCAATAAAATTGAATTTTCTACAAAATGTGTAGAAATATTCGAACGATCCAAATAACCGTTGTCATGAGCATATTTGCAGGTTTTCGATTTTGTAGCTCTGATTTTATGGTCTATAGTCCAGGTGATTTTCAATAAAATTGAATTTTCTACAAAATGTGTAGAAATATTCGAACGATCCAAATGCCCATTTGCATGACAAGTACAGGTCTCAATGCCTATCGATAGAGGTATCAATCATCGGAATCGGAGCACAATTGCAGGTTTTCGATTTTTTAGCTCTGATTTTGTGGTCTATAGTCCAGGTGATTTTCAATAAAATTGAATTTTCTACAAAATGTGTAGAAATATTCGAACGATCCAAATGCCCATTTGCATGACAATTACAGGTCTCAATGCCTATCGATAGAGGTATCAATCATCGGAATCCGAGCACAATTGCAGGTTTTCGATTTTGTAGCTCTGATTTTGTGGTCTATAGTCCAGGTGATTTTCAATAAAATTGAATTTTCTACAAAATGTGTAGAAATATTCGAACGATCCAAATGCCCATTGACATGACAATTACAGGTCTCAATGCCTATCGATAGAGGTATCAATCATCGGAATCCGAGCACAATTGCAGGTTTTCGATTTAGTAGCTCTGATTTTGTGGTCTATAGTCCAGGTGATTTTCAATAAAATTGAATTTTCTACAACATGTGTAGAAATATTCGAACGATCCAAATGCCCATTGGCATGACAATTACAGGGCTCAATGCCTATCGATAGAGGTATCAATCATCGGAATCCGAGCACAATTGCAGGTTTTCGATTTTGTAGCTCTGATTTTGTGGTCTATAGTCCAGGTGATTTTCAATAAAATTGAATTTTCTACAAAATGTGTAGAAATATTCGAACGATCCAAATAACCGTTGTCATGAGCACATTTGCAGGTTTTCGATTTTGTAGCTCTGATTTTGTGGTCTATAGTCCAGGTGATTTTCAATAAAATTGAATTTTCTACAAAATGTGTAGAAATATTCGAACGATCCAAATGCCCATTGGCATGACAATTACAGGTCTCAATGCCTATCGATAGAGGTATCAATCATGGGAATCGGAGCACAATTGCAGGTTTTCGATTTTGTAGCTCTGATTTTGTGGTCTATAGTCCAGGTGATTTTCAATAAAATTGAATTTTCTACAAAATGTGTAGAAATATTCGAACGATCCAAATGCCCATTTGCATGACAATTACAGGTCTCAATGCCTATCGATAGAGGTATCAATCATCGGAATCGGAGCACAATTGCAGGTTTTCGATGTTGTAGCTCTGATTTTGTGGTTTATAGTCCAGGTGATTTTCAATAAAATTGAATTTTCTACAAAATGTGTAGAAATATTCGAACGATCCAAATAACCGTTGTCATGAGCACATTTGCAGGTTTTCGATTTTGTAGCTCTGATTTTGTGGTCTATAGTCCAGGTGATTTTCAATAAAATTGAATTTTCTACAAAATGTGTAGAAATATTCGAACGATCCAAATGCCCATTTGCATGACATGTACAGGTCTCAATGCCTATCGATAGAGGTATCAATCATCGGAATCGGAGCACAATTGCAGGTTTTAGATTTTTTAGCTCTGATTTTGTGGTCTATAGTCCAGGTGATTTTCAATAAAATTGAATTTTCTACAAAATGTGTAGAAATATTCGAACGATCCAAATGCCCATTGGCATGACAATTACAGGTCTCAATGCCTATCGATAGAGGTATCAATCATCGGAATCCGAGCACAATTGCAGGTTTTCGATGTTGTAGCTCTGATTTTGTGGTCTATAGTCCAGGTGATTTTCAATAAAATTGAATTTTCTACAAAATGTGTAGAAATATTCGAACGATCCAAATGCCCATTGGCATGACAATTACAGGGCTCAATGCCTATCGATAGAGGTATCAATCATCGGAATCCGAGCACAATTGCAGGTTTTCGATTTTGTAGCTCTGATTTTGTGGTCTATAGTCCAGGTGATTTTCAATAAAATTGAATTTCTACAAAATATGTAGAAATATTCGAACGATCCAAATAACCGTTGTCATGAGCATATTTGCAGGTTTTCGATTTTGTAGCTCTGATTTTATGGTCTATAGTCCAAGTGATTTTCAATAAAATTGAATTTTCTACAAAATGTGTAGAAATATTCGAACGATTCAAATGCCCATTTGCATGACAATTACAGGTCTCAATGCCTATCGATAGAGGTATCAATCATCGGAATCGGAGCACAATTGCAGGTTTTCGATTTTGTAGCTCTGATTTTGTGGTCTATAGTCCAGGTGATTTTCAATAAAATTGAATTTTCTACAAAATTTGTAGAAATATTCGAACGATCCAAATAACCGTTGTCATGAGCACATTTCAGGTTTTCGATTTTGTAGCTCTGATTTTGTGGTCTATAGTCCAGGTGATTTTCAATAAAATTGAATTTTCTACAAAATGTGTAGAAATATTCGAACGATCCAAATGCCCATTTGCATGACAAGTACAGGTCTCAATGCCTATAGATAGAGGTATCAATCATCGGAATCGGAGCACAATTGCAGGTTTTCGATTTTTTAGCTCTGATTTTGTGGTCTATAGTCCAGGTGATTTTCAATAAAATTGAATTTTCTACAAAATGTGTAGAAATATTCGAACGATCCAAATGCCCATTTGCATGACAATTACAGGTCTCAATGCCTATCGATAGAGGTATCAATCATCGGAATCCGAGCACAATTGCAGGTTTTCGATTTTGTAGCTCTGATTTTGTGGTCTATAGTCCAGGTGATTTTCAATAAAATTGAATTTTCTACAAAATGTGTAGAAATATTCGAACGATCCAAATGCCCATTGGCATGACAATTACAGGTCTCAATGCCTATCGATAGAGGTATCAATCATCGGAATCCGAGCACAATTGCAGGTTTTCGATTTTGTAGCTCTGATTTTGTGGTCTATAGTCCAGGTGATTTTCAATAAAATTGAATTTTCTACAACATGTGTAGAAATATTCGAACGATCCAAATGCCCATTGGCATGACAATTACAGGGCTCAATGCCTATCGATAGAGGTATCAATCATCGGAATCCGAGCACAATTGCAGGTTTTCGATTTTGTAGCTCTGATTTTGTGGTCTATAGTCCAGGTGATTTTCAATAAAATTGAATTTTCTACAAAATATGTAGAAATATTCGAACGATCCAAATAACCGTTGTCATGAGCATATTTGCAGGTTTTCGATTTTGTAGCTCTGATTTTATGGTCTATAGTCCAGGTGATTTTCAATAAAATTGAATTTTCTACAAAATGTGTAGAAATATTCGAACGATCCAAATGCCCATTTGCATGACAATTACAGGTCTCAATGCCTATCGATAGAGGTATCAATCATCGGAATCGGAGCACAATTGCAGGTTTTCGATTTTGTAGCTCTGATTTTGTGGTTTATAGTCCAGGTGATTTTCAATAAAATTGAATTTTCTACAAAATTTGTAGAAATATTCGAACGATCCAAATAACCGTTGTCATGAGCATATTTGCAGGTTTTCGATTTTTTAGCTCTGATTTTGTGGTCTATAGTCCAGGTGATTTTCAATAAAATTGAATTTTCTACAAAATGTGTAGAAATATTCGAACGATCCAAATGCCCATTGGCATGACAATTACAGGTCTCAATGCCTATCGATAGAGGTATCAATCATCGGAATCCGAGCACAATTGCAGGTTTTCGATTTTGTAGCTCTGATTTTGTGGTCTATAGTCCAGGTGATTTTCAATAAAATTGAATTTTCTACAAAATGTGTAGAAATATTCGAACGATCCAAATGCCCATTTGCATGACAATTACAGGTCTCAATGCCTATCGATAGAGGTATCAATCATCGGAATCGGAGCACAATTGCAGGTTTTCGATGTTGTAGCTCTGATTTTGTGGTTTATAGTCCAGGTGATTTTCAATAAAATTGAATTTTCTACAAAATGTGTAGAAATATTCGAACGATCCAAATAACCGTTGTCATGAGCACATTTGCAGGTTTTCGATTTTGTAGCTCTGATTTTGTGGTCTATAAGTCCAGGTGATTTTCAATAAAATTGAATTTTCTACAAAATGTGTAGAAATATTCGAACGATCCAAATGCCCATTTGCATGACAATTACAGGTCTCAATGCCTATCGATAGAGGTATCAATCATCGGAATCGGAGCACAATTGCAGGTTTTCGATGTTGTAGCTCTGATTTTGTGGTCTATAGTCCAGGTGATTTTCAATAAAATTGAATTTTCTACAAAATGTGTAGAAATATTCGAACGATCCAAATAACCGTTGTCATGAGCATATTTGCAGGTTTTCGATTTTGTAGCTCTGATTTTATGGTCTATAGTCCAGGTGATTTTCAATAAAATTGAATTTTCTACAAAATGTGTAGAAATATTCGAACGATCCAAATGCCCATTTGCATGACAAGTACAGGTCTCAATGCCTATCGATAAAGGTATCAATCATCGGAATCGGAGCACAATTGCAGGTTTTCGATTTTTTAGCTCTGATTTTGTGGTCTATAGTCCAGGTGATTTTCAATAAAATTGAATTTTCTACAAAATGTGTAGAAATATTCGAACGATCCAAATGCCCATTTGCATGACAATTACAGGTCTCAATGCCTATCGATAGAGGTATCAATCATCGGAATCGGAGCACAATTGCAGGTTTTCGTTGTTGTAGCTCTGATTTTGTGGTTTATAGTCCAGGTGATTTTCAATAAAATTGAATTTTCTACAAAATGTGTAGAAATATTCGAACGATCCAAATAACCGTTGTCATGAGCACAATTGCAGGTTTTCGATTTTTTATCTCTGATTTTGTGGTCTATAGTCCAGGTGATTTTCAATAAAATTGAATTTTCTACAAAATGTGTAGAAATATTCGAACGATCCAAATGCCCATTGGCATGACAATTACAGGTCTCAATGCCTATCGATAGAGGTATCAATCATCGGAATCCGAGCACAATTGCAGGTTTTCGATTTTGTAGCTCTGATTTTGTGGTCTATAGTCCAGGTGATTTTCAATAAAATTGAATTTTCTACAAAATGTGTAGAAATATTCGAACGATCCAAATGCCCATTGGCATGACAATTACAGGTCTCAATGCCTATCGATAGAGGTATCAATCATCGGAATCCGAGCACAATTGCAGGTTTTCGATTTTGTAGCTCTGATTTTGTGGTCTATAGTCCAGGTGATTTTCAATAAAATTGAATTTTCTACAAAATATGTAGAAATATTCGAACGATCCAAATAACCGTTGTCATGAGCATATTTGCAGGTTTTCGATTTTGTAGCTCTGATTTTATGGTCTATAGTCCAGGTGATTTTCAATAAAATTGAATTTTCTACAAAATGTGTAGAAATATTCGAACGATCCAAATGCCCATTTGCATGACAATTACAGGTCTCAATGCCTATCGATAGAGGTATCAATCATCGGAATCGGAGCACAATTGCAGGTTTTCGATTTTGTAGCTCTGATTTTGTGGTCTATAGTCCAGGTGATTTTCAATAAAATTGAATTTTCTACAAAATTTGTTGAAATATTCGAACGATCCAAATAACCGTTGTCATGAGCACATTTGCAGGTTTTCGATTTTGTAGCTCTGATTTTGTGGTCTATAGTCCAGGTGATTTTCAATAAAATTGAATTTTCTACAAAATGTGTAGAAATATTCGAACGATCCAAATGCCCATTTGCATGACAATTACAGGTCTCAATGCCTATCGATAGAGGTATCAATCATCGGAATCGGAGCACAATTGCAGGTTTTCGATTTTGTAGCTCTGATTTTGTGGTCTATAGTCCAGGTGATTTTCAATAAAATTGAATTTTCTACAAAATGTGTAGAAATATTCGAACGATCCAAATGCCCATTGGCATGACAATTACAGGGCTCAATGCCTATCGATAGAGGTATCAATCATCGGAATCCGAGCACAATTGCAGGTTTTCGATTTTGTAGCTCTGATTTTGTGGTCTATAGTCCAGGTGATTTTCAATAAAATTGAATTTTCTACAAAATATGTAGAAATATTCGAACGATCCAAATAACCGTTGTCATGAGCATATTTGCAGGTTTTCGATTTTGTAGCTCTGATTTTATGGTCTATAGTTCAGGTGATTTTCAATAAAATTGAATTTTCTACAAAATGTGTAGAAATATTCGAACGATCCAAATGCCCATTTGCATGACAATTACAGGTCTCAATGCCTATCGATAGAGGTATCAATCATCGGAATCGGAGCACAATTGCAGGTTTTCGATTTTGTAGCTCTGATTTTGTGGTCTATAGTCCAGGTGATTTTCAATAAAATTGAATTTTCTACAAAATGTGTAGAAATATTCGAACGATCCAAATAACCGTTGTCATGAGCACATTTGCAGGTTTTCGATTTTGTAGCTCTGATTTTGTGGTCTATAGTCCAGGTGATTTTCAATAAAATTGAATTTTCTACAAAATGTGTAGAAATATTCGAACGATCCAAATGCCCATTGGCATGACAATTACAGGTCTCAATGCCTATCGATAGAGGTATCAATCATCGGAATCGGAGCACAATTGCAGGTTTTCGATTTTGTAGCTCTGATTTTGTGGTCTATATTCCAGGAGATTTTCAATAAAATTGAATTTTCTACAAAATGTGTAGAAATATTCGAACGATCCAAATGCCCATTTGCATGACAATTACAGGTCTCAATGCCTATCGATAGAGGTATCAATCATCGGAATCGGAGCACAATTGCAGGTTTTCGATGTTGTAGCTCTGATTTTGTGGTTTATAGTCCAGGTGATTTTCAATAAAATTGAATTTTCTACAAAATGTGTAGAAATATTCGAACGATCCAAATAACCGTTGTCATGAGCATATTTGCAGGTTTTCGATTTTGTAGCTCTGATTTTATGGTCTATAGTCCAGGTGATTTTCAATAAAATTGAATTTTCTACAAAATGTGTAGAAATATTCGAACGATCCAAATGCCCATTTGCATGACAAGTACAGGGTTCAATGCCTATCGATAGAGGTATCAATCATCGGAATCGGAGCACAATTGCAGGTTTTCGATTTTGTAGCTCTGATTTTGTGGTCTATAGTCCAGGTGATTTTCAATAAAATTGAATTTTCTACAAAATGTGTAGAAATATTCGAACGATCCAAATGCCCATTTGCATGACAATTACAGGTCTCAATGCCTATCGATAGAGGTATCAATCATCGGAATCCGAGCACAATTGCAGGTTTTCGATTTTGTAGCTCTGATTTTGTGGTCTATAGTCCAGGTGATTTTCAATAAAATTGAATTTTCTACAAAATGTGTAGAAATATTCGAACGATCCAAATGCCCATTGACATGACAATTACAGGTCTCAATGCCTATCGATAGAGGTATCAATCATCGGAATCCGAGCACAATTGCAGGTTTTCGATTTTGTAGCTCTGATTTTGTGGTCTATAGTCCAGGTGATTTTCAATAAAATTGAATTTTCTACAAAATGTGTAGAAATATTCGAACGATCCAAATGCCCATTGGCATGACAATTACAGGGCTCAATGCCTATCGATAGAGGTATCAATCATCGGAATCGGAGCACAATTGCAGGTTTTCGATGTTGTAGCTCTGATTTTGTGGTTTATAGTCCAGGTGATTTTCAATAAAATTGAATTTTCTACAAAATGTGTAGAAATATTCGAACGATCCAAATAACCGTTGTCATGAGCACATTTGCAGGTTTTCGATTTTGTAGCTCTGATTTTGTGGTCTATAAGTCCAGGTGATTTTCAATAAAATTGAATTTTCTACAAAATGTGTAGAAATATTCGAACGATCCAAATGCCCATTTGCATGACAATTACAGGTCTCAATGCCTATCGATAGAGGTATCAATCATCGGAATCGGAGCACAATTGCAGGTTTTCGATGTTGTAGCTCTGATTTTGTGGTCTATAGTCCAGGTGATTTTCAATAAAATTGAATTTTCTACAAAATGTGTAGAAATATTCGAACGATCCAAATAACCGTTGTCATGAGCATATTTGCAGGTTTTCGATTTTGTAGCTCTGATTTTATGGTCTATAGTCCAGGTGATTTTCAATAAAATTGAATTTTCTACAAAATGTGTAGAAATATTCGAACGATCCAAATGCCCATTTGCATGACAAGTACAGGTCTCAATGCCTATCGATAGAGGTATCAATCATCGGAATCCGAGCACAATTGCAGGTTTTCGATTTTGTAGCTCTGATTTTGTGGTCTATAGTCCAGGTGATTTTCAATAAAATTGAATTTTCTACAAAATGTGTAGAAATATTCGAACGATCCAAATGCCCATTTGCATGACAATTACAGGTCTCAATGCCTATCGATAGAGGTATCAATCATCGGAATCCGAGCACAATTGCAGGTTTTCGATTTTGTAGCTCTGATTTTGTGGTCTATAGTCCAGGTGATTTTCAATAAAATTGAATTTTCTACAAAATGTGTAGAAATATTCGAACGATCCAAATGCCCATTGACATGACAATTACAGGTCTCAATGCCTATCGATAGAGGTATCAATCATCGGAATCCGAGCACAATTGCAGGTTTTCGATTTTGTAGCTCTGATTTTGTGGTCTATAGTCCAGGTGATTTTCAATAAAATTGAATTTTCTACAAAATGTGTAGAAATATTCGAACGATCCAAATGCCCATTGGCATGACAATTACAGGGCTCAATGCCTATCGATAGAGGTATCAATCATCGGAATCGGAGCACAATTGCAGGTTTTCGATGTTGTAGCTCTGATTTTGTGGTCTATAGTCCAGGTGATTTTCAATAAAATTGAATTTTCTACAAAATGTGTAGAAATATTCGAACGATCCAAATAACCGTTGTCATGAGCATATTTGCAGGTTTTCGATTTTGTAGCTCTGATTTTATGGTCTATAGTCCAGGTGATTTTCAATAAAATTGAATTTTCTACAAAATGTGTAGAAATATTCGAACGATCCAAATGCCCATTTGCATGACAAGTACAGGTCTCAATGCCTATCGATAGAGGTATCAATCATCGGAATCCGAGCACAATTGCAGGTTTTCGATTTTGTAGCTCTGATTTTGTGGTCTATAGTCCAGGTGATTTTCAATAAAATTGAATTTTCTACAAAATGTGTAGAAATATTCGAACGATCCAAATGCCCATTTGCATGACAATTACAGGTCTCAATGCCTATCGATAGAGGTATCAATCATCGGAATCGGAGCACAATTGCAGGTTTTCGATGTTGTAGCTCTGATTTTGTGGTCTATAGTCCAGGTGATTTTCAATAAAATTGAATTTTCTACAAAATGTGTAGAAATATTCGAACGATCCAAATAACCGTTGTCATGAGCACAATTGCAGGTTTTCGATTTTTTATCTCTGATTTTGTGGTCTATAGTCCAGGTGATTTTCAATAAAATTGAATTTTCTACAAAATGTGTAGAAATATTCGAACGATCCAAATGCCCATTGTCATGACAATTACAGGTCTCAATGCCTATCGATAGAGGTATCAATCATCGGAATCCGAGCACAATTGCAGGTTTTCGATTTTGTAGCTCTGATTTTGTGGTCTATAGTCCAGGTGATTTTCAATAAAATTGAATTTTCTACAAAATATGTAGAAATATTCGAACGATCCAAATAACCGTTGTCATGAGCATATTTGCAGGTTTTCGATTTTGTAGCTCTGATTTTATGGTCTATAGTCCAGGTGATTTTCAATAAAATTGAATTTTCTACAAAATGTGTAGAAATATTCGAACGATCCAAATGCCCATTTGCATGACAATTACAGGTCTCAATGCCTATCGATAGAGGTATCAATCATCGGAATCGGAGCACAATTGCAGGTTTTCGATTTTGTAGCTCTGATTTTGTGGTCTATAGTCCAGGTGATTTTCAATAAAATTGAATTTTCTACAAAATTTGTTGAAATATTCGAACGATCCAAATAACCGTTGTCATGAGCACATTTGCAGGTTTTCGATTTTGTAGCTCTGATTTTGTGGTCTATAGTCCAGGTGATTTTCAATAAAATTGAATTTTCTACAAAATGTGTAGAAATATTCGAACGATCCAAATGCCCATTTGCATGACAATTACAGGTCTCAATGCCTATCGATAGAGGTATCAATCATCGGAATCGGAGCACAATTGCAGGTTTTCGATTTTTTAGCTCTGATTTTGTGGTCTATAGTCCATGTGATTTTCAATAAAATTGAATTTTCTACAAAATGTGTAGAAATATTCGAACGATCCAAATGCCCATTGGCATGACAATTACAGGGCTCAATGCCTATCGATAGAGGTATCAATCATCGGAATCCGAGCACAATTGCAGGTTTTCGATTTTGTAGCTCTGATTTTGTGGTCTATAGTCCAGGTGATTTTCAATAAAATTGAATTTTCTACAAAATATGTAGAAATATTCGAACGATCCAAATAACCGTTGTCATGAGCATATTTGCAGGTTTTCGATTTTGTAGCTCTGATTTTATGGTCTATAGTTCAGGTGATTTTCAATAAAATTGAATTTTCTACAAAATGTGTAGAAATATTCGAACGATACAAATGCCCATTTGCATGACAATTACAGGTCTCAATGCCTATCGATAGAGGTATCAATCATCGGAATCGGAGCACAATTGCAGGTTTTCGATTTTGTAGCTCTGATTTTGTGGTCTATAGTCCAGGTGATTTTCAATAAAATTGAATTTTCTACAAAATGTGTAGAAATATTCGAACGATCCAAATAACCGTTGTCATGAGCACATTTGCAGGTTTTCGATTTTGTAGCTCTGATTTTGTGGTCTATAGTCCAGGTGATTTTCAATAAAATTGAATTTTCTACAAAATGTGTAGAAATATTCGAACGATCCAAATGCCCATTGGCATGACAATTACAGGTCTCAATGCCTATCGATAGAGGTATCAATCATCGGAATCGGAGCACAATTGCAGGTTTTCGATTTTGTAGCTCTGATTTTGTGGTCTATATTCCAGGAGATTTTCAATAAAATTGAATTTTCTACAAAATGTTTAGAAATATTCGAACGATCCAAATGCCCATTTGCATGACAATTACAGGTCTCAATGCCTATCGATAGAGGTATCAATCATCGGAATCGGAGCACAATTGCAGGTTTTCGATGTTGTAGCTCTGATTTTGTGGTTTATAGTCCAGGTGATTTTCAATAAAATTGAATTTTCTACAAAATGTGTAGAAATATTCGAACGATCCAAATAACCGTTGTCATGAGCATATTTGCAGGTTTTCGATTTTGTAGCTCTGATTTTATGGTCTATAGTCCAGGTGATTTTCAATAAAATTGAATTTTCTACAAAATGTGTAGAAATATTCGAACGATCCAAATGCCCATTTGCATGACAAGTACAGGTCTCAATGCCTATCGATAGAGGTATCAATCATCGGAATCGGAGCACAATTGCAGGTTTTCGATTTTTTAGCTCTGATTTTGTGGTCTATAGTCCAGGTGATTTTCAATAAAATTGAATTTTCTACAAAATGTGTAGAAATATTCGAACGATCCAAATGCCCATTTGCATGACAATTACAGGTCTCAATGCCTATCGATAGAGGTATCAATCATCGGAATCCGAGCACAATTGCAGGTTTTCGATTTTGTAGCTCTGATTTTGTGGTCTATAGTCCAGGTGATTTTCAATAAAATTGAATTTTCTACAAAATGTGTAGAAATATTCGAACGATCCAAATGCCCATTGACATGACAATTACAGGTCTCAATGCCTATCGATAGAGGTATCAATCATCGGAATCCGAGCACAATTGCAGGTTTTCGATTTTGTAGCTCTGATTTTGTGGTCTATAGTCCAGGTGATTTTCAATAAAATTGAATTTTCTACAAAATATGTAGAAATATTCGAACGATCCAAATAACCGTTGTCATGAGCATATTTGCAGGTTTTCGATTTTGTAGCTCTGATTTTATGGTCTATAGTCCAGGTGATTTTCAATAAAATTGAATTTTCTACAAAATGTGTAGAAATATTCGAACGATCCAAATGCCCATTTGCATGACAATTACAGGTCTCAATGCCTATCGATAGAGGTATCAATCATCGGAATCGGAGCACAATTGCAGGTTTTCGATGTTGTAGCTCTGATTTTGTGGTTTATAGTCCAGGTGATTTTCAATAAAATTGAATTTTCTACAAAATGTGTAGAAATATTCGAACGATCCAAATAACCGTTGTCATGAGCACATTTGCAGGTTTTCGATTTTGTAGCTCTGATTTTGTGGTCTATAAGTCCAGGTGATTTTCAATAAAATTGAATTTTCTACAAAATGTGTAGAAATATTCGAACGATCCAAATGCCCATTTGCATGACAATTACAGGTCTCAATGCCTATCGATAGAGGTATCAATCATCGGAATCGGAGCACAATTGCAGGTTTTCGATGTTGTAGCTCTGATTTTGTGGTCTATAGTCCTGGTGATTTTCAATAAAATTGAATTTTCTACAAAATGTGTAGAAATATTCGAACGATCCAAATAACCGTTGTCATGAGCATATTTGCAGGTTTTCGATTTTGTAGCTCTGATTTTATGGTCTATAGTCCAGGTGATTTTCAATAAAATTGAATTTTCTACAAAATGTGTAGAAATATTCGAACGATCCAAATGCCCATTTGCATGACAAGTACAGGTCTCAATGCCTATCGATAGAGGTATCAATCATCGGAATCCGAGCACAATTGCAGGTTTTCGATTTTGTAGCTCTGATTTTGTGGTCTATAGTCCAGGTGATTTTCAATAAAATTGAATTTTCTACAAAATGTGTAGAAATATTCGAACGATCCAAATGCCCATTGGCATGACAATTACAGGTCTCAATGCCTATCGATAGAGGTATCAATCATCGGAATCCGAGCACAATTGCAGGTTTTCGATTTTGTAGCTCTGATTTTGTGGTCTATAGTCCAGGTGATTTTCAATAAAATTGAATTTTCTACAAAATGTGTAGAAATATTCGAACGATCCAAATAACCGTTGTCATGAGCACAATTGCAGGTTTTCGATTTTTTATCTCTGATTTTGTGGTCTATAGTCCAGGTGATTTTCAATAAAATTGAATTTTCTACAAAATGTGTAGAAATATTCGAACGATCCAAATGCCCATTGGCATGACAATTACAGGTCTCAATGCCTATCGATAGAGGTATCAATCATCGGAATCCGAGCACAATTGCAGGTTTTCGATTTTGTAGCTCTGATTTTGTGGTCTATAGTCCAGGTGATTTTCAATAAAATTGAATTTTCTACAAAATGTGTAGAAATATTCGAACGATCCAAATGCCCATTGGCATGACAATTACAGGTCTCAATGCCTATCGATAGAGGTATCAATCATCGGAATCCGAGCACAATTGCAGGTTTTCGATTTTGTAGCTCTGATTTTGTGGTCTATAGTCCAGGTGATTTTCAATAAAATTGAATTTTCTACAAAATATGTAGAAATATTCGAACGATCCAAATAACCGTTGTCATGAGCATATTTGCAGGTTTTCGATTTTGTAGCTCTGATTTTATGGTCTATAGTCCAGGTGATTTTCAATAAAATTGAATTTTCTACAAAATGTGTAGAAATATTCGAACGATCCAAATGCCCATTTGCATGACAATTACAGGTCTCAATGCCTATCGATAGAGGTATCAATCATCGGAATCGGAGCACAATTGCAGGTTTTCGATTTTGTAGCTCTGATTTTGTGGTCTATAGTCCAGGTGATTTTCAATAAAATTGAATTTTCTACAAAATTTGTTGAAATATTCAAACGATCCAAATGCCCATTGGCATGACAATTACAGGTCTCAATGCCTATCGATAGAGGTATCAATCATCGGAATCGGAGCACAATTGCAGGTTTTCGATTTTGTAGCTCTGATTTTGTGGTCTATAGTCCAGGTGATTTTCAATAAAATTTAATTTTCTACAAAATGTGTAGAAATATTCGAACGATCCAAATGCCCATTGGCATGACAATTACAGGTCTCAATGCCTACCGATAGAGGTATCAATCATCGGAATCCGAGCACATTTGCAGGTTTTCGATTTTGTAGCTCTGATTTTGTGGTCTATAGTCCAGGTGATTTTCAATAAAATTTAATTTTCTACAAAATGTGTAGAAATATTCGAACGATCCAAATGCCCATTGGCATGACAATTACAGGTCTCAATGCCTATCGATAGAGGTATCAATCATCGGAATCCGAGCACAATTGCAGGTTTTCGATTTTGTAGCTCTGATTTTGTGGTCTATAGTCCAGGTGATTTTCAATAAAATTGAATTTTCTACAAAATGTGTAGAAATATTCGAACGATCCAAATGCCCATTGGCATGACAATTACAGGTCTCAATGCCAATCGATATAGGTATCAATCATCGGAATCCGAGCACAATTGCAGGTTTTCGATTTTGTAGCTCTGATTTTGTGGTCTATAGTCCAGGTGATTTTCAATAAAATTGAATTTTCTAAAAAATGTGTAGAAATATTCGAACGATCCAAATGCCCATTGGCATGACAATTACAGGTCTCAATGCCTATCGATAGAGGTATCAACCATCGGAATCGGAGCACAATTGCAGGTTTTCGATTTTGTAGCTCTGATTTTGTGGTCTATAGTCCAGGTGATTTTCAATAAAATTGAATTTTCTACAAAATGTGTAGAAATATTCGAACGATCCAAATAACTGTTGTCATGAGCACATTTGCAGGTTTTCGATTTTGTAGCTCTGATTTTGTGGTCTATAGTCCAGGTGATTTTCAATAAAATTGAATTTTCTACAAAATGTGTAGAAATATTCGAACGATCCAAATGCCCATTGGCATGACAATTACAGGTCTCAATGCCTATCGATAGAGGTATCAATCATCGGAATCGGAGCACAATTGCAGGTTTTCGATTTTGTAGCTCTGATTTTGTGGTCTATAGTCCAGGTGATTTTGAATAAAATTGAATTTTATACAAAATGTGTAGAAATATTCGAACGATCCAAATGCCCATTGGCATGACAATTACAGGTCTCAATGCCTATCGATAGAGGTATCAATCATCGGAATCGGAGCACAATTGCAGGTTTTCGATTTTGTAGCTCTGATTTTGTAGTCTATAGTCCAGATGATTTTCAATAAAATTGAATTTTCTACAAAATGTGTAGAAATATTCGAACGATCCAAATGCTCATTGGCATGACAATTACAGGTCTCAATGCCTATCGATAGAGGTATCAATCATCGGAATCCGAGCACAATTGCAGGTTTTCGATTTTGTAGCTCTGATTTTGTGGTCTATAGTCCAGGTGATTTTCAATAAAATTGAATTTTCTACAAAATGTGTAGAAATATTCGAACGATCCAAATAACCGTTGTCATGAGCATATTTGCAGGTTTTCGATTTTGTAGCTCTGATTTTATGGTCTATAGTCCAGGTGATTTTCAATAAAATTGAATTTTCTACAAAATGTGTAGAAATATTCGAACGATCCAAATGCCCATTGGCATGACAATTACAGGTCTCAATGCCTATCGATAGAGGTATCAATCATCGGAATCGGAGCACAATTGCAGGTTTTCGATTTTGTAGCTCTGATTTTGTGGTCTATAGTCCAGGTGATTTTCAATAAAATTGAATTTTCTACAAAATGTGTAGAAATATTCGAACGATCCAAATAACCGTTGTCATGAGCATATTTGCAGGTTTTCGATTTTGTAGCTCTGATTTTGTAGTCTATAGTCCAGGTGATTTTCAATAAAATTGAATTTTCTACAAAATGTGTAGAAATATTCGAACGATCCAAATGCCCATTGGCATGACAATTACAGGTCTCAATGCCTATCGATAGAGGTATCAATCATCGGAATCGGAGCACAATTGCAGGTTTTCGATTTTGTAGCTCTGATTTTGTGGTCTATAGTCCAGGTGATTTTCAATAAAATTGAATTTTCTACAAAATGTGTAGAAATATTCGAACGATCCAAATAACCGTTGTCATGAGCATATTTGCAGGTTTTCGATTTTGTAGCTCTGATTTTGTGGTCTATATTCCAGGTGATATTCAATAAAATTGAATTTTCTACAAAATGTGTAGAAATATTCGAACGATCCAAATGCCCATTGGCATGACAATTACAGGTCTCAATGCCTATCGATAGAGGTATCAACCATCGGAATCGGAGCACAATTGCAGGTTTTCGATTTTGTAGCTCTGATTTTGTGGTCTATAGTCCAGGTGATTTTCAATAAAATTGAATTTTCTACAAAATGTGTAGAAATATTCGAACGATCCAAATAACTGTTGTCATGAGCACATTTGCAGGTTTTCGATTTTGTAGCTCTGATTTTGTGGTCTATAGTCCAGGTGATTTTCAATAAAATTGAATTTTCTACAAAATGTGTAGAAATATTCGAACGATCCAAATGCCCATTGGCATGACAATTACAGGTCTCAATGCCTATCGATAGAGGTATCAATCATCGGAATCGGAGCACAATTGCAGGTTTTCGATTTTGTAGCTCTGATTTTGTGGTCTATAGTCCAGGTGATTTTCAATAAAATTGAATTTTCTACAAAATGTGTAGAAATATTCGAACGATCCAAATGCCCATTGGCATGACAATTACAGGTCTCAATGCCTATCGATAGAGGTATCAATCATCGGAATCGGAGCACAATTGCAGGTTTTCGATTTTGTAGCTCTGATTTTGTGGTCTATAGTCCAGGTGATTTTCAATAAAATTGAATTTTCTACAAAATGTGTAGAAATATTCGAACGATCCAAATAACTGTTGTCATGAGCACATTTGCAGGTTTTCGATTTTGTAGCTCTGATTTTGTGGTCTATAGTCCAGGTGATTTTCAATAAAATTGAATTTTCTACAAAATGTGTAGAAATATTCGAACGATCCAAATGCCCATTGGCATGACAATTACAGGTCTCAATGCCTATCGATAGAGGTATCAATCATCGGAATCGGAGCACAATTGCAGGTTTTCGATTTTGTAGCTCTGATTTTGTAGTCTATAGTCCAGGTGATTTTCAATAAAATTGAATTTTCTACAAAATGTGTAGAAATATTCGAACGATCCAAATGCCCATTGGCATGACAATTACAGGTCTCAATGCCTATCGATAGAGGTATCAATCATCGGAATCGGAGCACAATTGCAGGTTTTCGATTTTGTAGCTCTGATTTTGTGGTCTATAGTCCAGGTGATTTTCAATAAAATTGAATTTTCTACAAAATGTGTAGAAATATTCGAACGATCCAAATGCCCATTGGCATGACAATTACAGGTCTCAATGCCTATCGATAGAGGTATCAATCATCGGAATCGGAGCACAATTGCAGGTTTTCGATTTTGTAGCTCTGATTTTGTAGTCTATAGTCCAGGTGATTTTCAATAAAATTGAATTTTCTACAAAATGTGTAGAAATATTCGAACGATCCAAATGCTCATTGGCATGACAATTACAGGTCTCAATGCCTATCGATAGAGGTATCAATCATCGGAATCCGAGCACAATTGCAGGTTTTCGATTTTGTAGCTCTGATTTTGTGGTCTATAGTCCAGGTGATTTTCAATCAAATTGAATTTTCTACAAAATGTGTAGAAATATTCGAACGATCCAAATAACCGTTGTCATGAGCATATTTGCAGGTTTTCGATTTTGTAGCTCTGATTTTATGGTCTATAGTCCAGGTGATTTTCAATAAAATTGAATTTTCTACAAAATGTGTAGAAATATTCGAACGATCCAAATGCCCATTGGCATGACAATTACAGGTCTCAATGCCTATCGATAGAGGTATCAATCATCGGAATCGGAGCACAATTACAGGTTTTCGATTTTGTAGCTCTGATTTTGTGGTCTATAGTCCAGGTGATTTTCAATAAAATTGAATTTTCTACAAAATGTGTAGAAATATTCGAACGATCCAAATAACCGTTGTCATGAGCATATTTGCAGGTTTTCGATTTTGTAGCTCTGATTTTATGGTCTATAGTCCAGGTGATTTTCAATAAAATTGAATTTTCTACAAAATGTGTAGAAATATTCGAACGATCCAAATGCCCATTGGCATGACAATTACAGGTCTCAATGCCTATCGATAGAGGTATCAATCATCGGAATCGGAGCACAATTGCAGGTTTTCGATTTTGTAGCTCTGATTTTGTGGTCTATAGTCCAGGTGATTTTCAATAAAATTTAATTTTCTACAAAATGTGTAGAAATATTCGAACGATCCAAATGCCCATTGGCATGACAATTACAGGTCTCAATGCCTATCGATAGAGGTATCAATCATCGGAATCGGAGCACAATTGCAGGTTTTCGATTTTGTAGCTCTGATTTTGTGGTCTATAGTCCAGGTGATTTTCAATAAAATTGAATTTTCTACAAAATGTGTAGAAATATTCGAACGATCCAAATGCCCATTGGCATGACATTTACAGGTCTCAATGCCTATCGATAGAGGTATCAATCATCGGAATCGGAGCACAATTGCAGGTTTTCGATTTTGTAGCTCTGATTTTGTGGTCTATAGTCCAGGTGATTTTCAATAAAATTGAATTTTCTACAAAATGTGTAGAAATATTCGAACGATCCAAATGCCCATTGGCATGACAATTACAGGTCTCAATGCCTATCGATAGAGGTATCAACCATCGGAATTGGAGCACAATTGCAGGTTTTCGATTTTGTAGCTCTGATTTTGTGGTCTATAGTCCAGGTGATTTTCAATAAAATTGAATTTTCTACAAAATGTGTAGAAATATTCTAACGATCCAAATAACCGTTGTCATGAGCACATTTGCAGGTTTTCGATTTTGTAGCTCTGATTTTGTGGTCTATAGTCCAGGTGATTTTCAATAAAATTGAATTTTCTACAAAATGTGTAGAAATATTCGAACGATCCAAATGCCCATTGGCATGACAATTACAGGTCTCAATGCCTATCGATAGAGGTATCAATCATCGGAATCGGAGCACAATTGCAGGTTTTCGATTTTGTAGCTCTGATTTTGTGGTCTATAGTCCAGGTGATTTTCAATAAAATTTAATTTTCTACAAAATGTGTAGAAATATTCGAACGATCCAAATGCCCATTGGCATGACAATTACAGGTCTCAATGCCTATCGATAGAGGTATCAATCATCGGAATCGGAGCACAATTGCAGGTTTTCGATTTTTTAGCTCTGATTTTGTGGTCTATAGTCCAGGTGATTTTCAATAAAATTGAATTTTCTACAAAATGTGTAGAAATATTCGAACGATCCAAATGCCCATTGGCATGACAATTACAGGTCTCAATGCCTATCGATAGAGGTATCAATCATCGGAATCCGAGCACAATTGCAGGTTTTCGATTTTGTAGCTCTGATTTTGTGGTCTATAGTCCAGGTGATTTTCAATAAAATTGAATTTTCTACAAAATGTGTAGAAATATTCGAACGATCCAAATGCCCATTGGCATGACAATTACAGGTCTCAATGCCTATCGATAGAGGTATCAATCATCGGAATCGGAGCACAATTGCAGGTTTTCGATTTTGTAGCTCTGATTTTGTGGTCTATAGTCCAGGTGATTTTCAATAAAATTGAATTTTCTACAAAATGTGTAGAAATATACGAACGATCCAAATGCCCATTGGCATGACAATTACAGGTCTCAATGCCTATCGATAGAGGTATCAATCATCGGAATCGGAGCACAATTGCAGGTTTTCGATTTTGTAGCTCTGATTTTGTGGTCTATAGTCCAGGTGATTTTCAATAAAATTGAATTTTCTACAAAATGTGTAGAAATATTCGAACGATCCAAATAACGTTTGTCATGAGCACATTTGCAGGTTTTCGATTTTGTAGCTCTGATTTTGTGGTCTATAGTCCAGGTGATTTTTAATAAAATTGAATTTTCTACAAAATGTGTAGAAATATTCGAACGATCCAAATGCCCATTGACATGACAAATACAGGTCTCAATGCCTATCGATAGAGGTATCAATCATCGGAATCGGAGCACAATTGCAGGTTTTCGATTTTGTAGCTCTGATTTTGTGGTCTATAGTCCAGGTGATTTTCAATAAAATTGAATTTTCTACAAAATGTGTAGAAATATACGAACGATCCAAATGCCCATTGGCATGACAATTACAGGTCTCAATGCCTATCGATAGAGGTATCAATCATCGGAATCGGAGCACAATTGCAGGTTTTCGATTTTGTAGCTCTGATTTTGTGGTCTATAGTCCAGGTGATTTTCAATAAAATTGAATTTTCTACAAAATGTGTAGAAATATTCGAACGATCCAAATGCCCATTTGCATGACAATTACAGGTCTCAATGCCTATCGATAGAGGTATCAATCATCGGAATCGGAGCACAATTGCAGGTTTTCGATTTTGTAGCTCTGATTTTGAGGTCTATAGTCCAGGTGATTTTCAATAAAATTGAATTTTCTACAAAATGTGTAGAAATATTCGAACGATCCAAATAACCGTTGTCATGAGCACATTTGCAGGTTTTCGATTTTGTAGCTCTGATTTTGTGGTCTATAGTCCAGGTGATTTTCAATAAAATTGAATTTTCTACAAAATGTGTAGAAATTTTCGAACGATCCAAATAAGCGTTGTCATGAGCATATTTGCAGGTTCTAGATTTTGTAGCTCTGAATTTGTGGTCTATAGTCCAGGTGATTTTCAATAAAATTGAATTTTCTACAAAATGTGTAGAAATATTCGAACGATCCAAATGCCCATTGGCATGACAATTACAGGTCTCAATGCCTATCGATAGAGGTATCAATCATCGGAATCCGAGCACAATTGCAGGTTTTCGATTTTGTAGCTCTGATTTTGTGGTCTATAGTCCAGGTGATTTTCAATAAAATTGAATTTTCTACAAAATGTGTAGAAATATTCGAACGGTCCAAATAACCGTTGTCATGAGCACATTTGCAGGTTTTCGATTTTGTAGCTCTGATTTTGTGGTCTATAGTCCAGGTGATTTTCAATAAAATTGAATTTACTACAAAATGTGTAGAAATATTCGAACGATCCAAATGCCCATTGGCATGACAATTACGGGTCTCAATGCCTATCGATAGAGGTATCAATCATCGGAATCGGAGCACAATTGCAGGTTTTCGATTTTTTAGCTCTGATTTTGTGGTCTATAGTCCAGGTGATTTTCAATAAAATTGAATTTTCTACAAAATGTGTAGAAATATTCGAACGATCCAAATAACCGTTGTCATGAGCACATTTGCAGGTTTTCGATTTTGTAGCTCTGATTTTGTGGTCTATAGTCCAGGTGATTTTCAATAAAATTGAATTGTCTACAAAATGTGTAGAAATATTCGAACGATCCAAATAACCGTTGTCATGAGCATATTTGCAGGTTTTCGATTTTGTAGCTCTGATTTTATGGTCTATAGTCCAGGTGATTTTCAATAAAAATGAATTTTCTACAAAATGTGTAGAAATATTCGAACGATCCAAATGCCCATTGGCATGACAATTACAGGTCTCAATGCCTATCGATAGAGGTATCAATCATCGGAATCGGAGCACAATTGCAGGTTTTCGATTTTGTAGCTCTGATTTTGTGGTCTATAGTCCAGGTGATTTTCAATAAAATTGAATTTTCTACAAAATGTGTAGAAATATTCGAACGATCCAAATAACCGTTGTCATGAGCATATTTGCAGGTTTTCGATTTTGTAGCTCTGATTTTGTAGTCTATAGTCCAGGTGATTTTCAATAAAATTGAATTTTCTACAAAATGTGTAGAAATATTCGAACGATCTAAATGCTCATTGGCATGACAATTACAGGTCTCAATGCCTATCGATAGAGGTATCAATCATCGGAATCCAAACACAATTGCAGGTTTTCGATTTTGTAGCTCTGATTTTTTGGTCTATAGTCCAGGTGATTTTCAATAAAATTGAATTTTCTACAAAATGTGTAGAAATATTCGAACGATCCAAATAACCGTTGTCATGAGCATATTTGCAGGTTTTCGATTTTGTAGCTCTGATTTTGTGGTCTATATTCCAGGTGATATTCAATAAAATTGAATTTTCTACAAAATGTGTAGAAATATTCGAACGATCCAAATGCCCATTGGCATGACAATTACAGGTCTCAATGCCTATCGATAGAGGTATCAACCATCGGAATCGGAGCACAATTGCAGGTTTTCGATTTTGTAGCTCTGATTTTGTGGTCTATAGTCCAGGTGATTTTCAATAAAATTTAATTTTCTACAAAATGTGTAGAAATATTCGAACGATCCAAATAACTGTTGTCATGAGCACATTTGCAGGTTTTCGATTTTGTAGCTCTGATTTTGTGGTCCATAGTCCAGGTGATTTTCAATAAAATTGAATTTTCTACAAAATGTGTAGAAATATTCGAACGATCCAAATGCCCATTGGCATGACAATTACAGGTCTCAATGCCTATCGATAGAGGTATCAATCATCGGAATCGGAGCACAATTGCAGGTTTTCGATTTTGTAGCTCTGATTTTGTGGTCTATAGTCCAGGTGATTTTCAATAAAATTGAATTTTCTACAAAATGTGTAGAAATATTCGAACGATCCAAATGCCCATTGGCATGACAATTACAGGTCTCAATGCCTATCGATAGAGGTATCAATCATCGGAATCGGAGCACAATTGCAGGTTTTCGATTTTGTAGCTCTGATTTTGTGGTCTATAGTCCAGGTGATTTTCAATAAAATTGAATTTTCTACAAAATGTGTAGAAATATTCGAACGATCCAAATAACCGTTGTCATGAGCATATTTGCAGGTTTTCGATTTTGTAGCTCTGATTTTGTGGTCTATAGTCCAGGTGATTTTCAATAAAATTGAATTTTCTACAAAATGTGTAGAAATATTCGAACGATCCAAATGCCCATTGGCATGACAATTACAGGTCTCAATGCCTATCGATAGAGGTATCAATCATCGGAATCCGAGCACAATTGCAGGTTTTCGATTTTGTAGCTCTGATTTTGTGGTCTATAGTCCAGGTGATTTTCAATAAAATTGAATTTTCTACAAAATGTGTAGAAATATTCTAACGATCCAAATAACCGTTGTCATGAGCACATTTGCAGGTTTTCGATTTTGTAGCTCTGATTTTGTGGTCTATAGTCCAGGTGATTTTCAATAAAATTGAATTTTCTACAAAATGTGTAGAAATATTCGAACGATCCAAATGCCCATTGGCATGACAATTACAGGTCTCAATGCCTATCGATAGAGGTATCAATCATCGGAATCGGAGCACAATTGCAGGTTTTCGATTTTGTAGCTCTGATTTTGTGGTCTATAGTCCAGGTGATTTTCAATAAAATTTAATTTTCTACAAAATGTGTAGAAATATTCGAACGATCCAAATGCCCATTGGCATGACAATTACAGGTCTCAATGCCTATCGATAGAGGTATCAATCATCGGAATCGGAGCACAATTGCAGGTTTTCGATTTTTTAGCTCTGATTTTGTGGTCTATAGTCCAGGTGATTTTCAATAAAATTGAATTTTCTACAAAATGTGTAGAAATATTCGAACGATCCAAATGCCCATTGGCATGACAATTACAGGTCTCAATGCCTATCGATAGAGGTATCAATCATCGGAATCCGAGCACAATTGCAGGTTTTCGATTTTGTAGCTCTGATTTTGTGGTCTATAGTCCAGGTGATTTTCAATAAAATTGAATTTTCTACAAAATGTGTAGAAATATTCGAACGATCCAAATGCCCATTGGCATGACAATTACAGGTCTCAATGCCTATCGATAGAGGTATCAATCATCGGAATCGGAGCACAATTGCAGGTTTTCGATTTTGTAGCTCTGATTTTGTGGTCTATAGTCCAGGTGATTTTCAATAAAATTGAATTTTCTACAAAATGTGTAGAAATATACGAACGATCCAAATGCCCATTGGCATGACAATTACAGGTCTCAATGCCTATCGATAGAGGTATCAATCATCGGAATCGGAGCACAATTGCAGGTTTTCGATTTTGTAGCTCTGATTTTGTGGTCTATAGTCCAGGTGATTTTCAATAAAATTGAATTTTCTACAAAATGTGTAGAAATATTCGAACGATCTAAATAACGTTTGTCATGAGCACATTTGCAGGTTTTCGATTTTGTAGCTCTGATTTTGTGGTCTATAGTCCAGGTGATTTTTAATAAAATTGAATTTTCTACAAAATGTGTAGAAATATTCGAACGATCCAAATGCCCATTGATATGACAAATACAGGTCTCAATGCCTATCGATAGAGGTATCAATCATCGGAATCGGAGCACAATTGCAGGTTTTCGATTTTGTAGCTCTGATTTTGTGGTCTATAGTCCAGGTGATTTTCAATAAAATTGAATTTTCTACAAAATGTGTAGAAATATACGAACGATCCAAATGCCCATTGGCATGACAATTACAGGTCTCAATGCCTATCGATAGAGGTATCAATCATCGGAATCGGAGCACAATTGCAGGTTTTCGATTTTGTAGCTCTGATTTTGTGGTCTATAGTCCAGGTGATTTTCAATAAAATTGAATTTTCTACAAAATGTGTAGAAATATTCGAACGATCCAAATGCCCATTTGCATGACAATTACAGGTCTCAATGCCTATCGATAGAGGTATCAATCATCGGAATCGGAGCACAATTGCAGGTTTTCGATTTTGTAGCTCTGATTTTGAGGTCTATAGTCCAGGTGATTTTCAATAAAATTGAATTTTCTACAAAATGTGTAGAAATATTCGAACGATCCAAATAACCGTTGTCATGAGCACATTTGCAGGTTTTCGATTTTGTAGCTCTGATTTTGTGGTCTATAGTCCAGGTGATTTTCAATAAAATTGAATTTTCTACAAAATGTGTAGAAATTTTCGAACGATCCAAATAACCGTTGTCATGAGCATATTTGCAGGTTCTAGATTTTGTAGCTCTGAATTTGTGGTCTATAGTCCAGGTGATTTTCAATAAAATTGAATTTTCTACAAAATGTGTAGAAATATTCGAACGATCCAAATGCCCATTGGCATGACAATTACAGGTCTCAATGCCTATCGATAGAGGTATCAATCATCGGAATCCGAGCACAATTGCAGGTTTTCGATTTTGTAGCTCTGATTTTGTGGTCTATAGTCCAGGTGATTTTCAATAAAATTGAATTTTCTACAAAATGTGTAGAAATATTCGAACGGTCCAAATAACCGTTGTCATGAGCACATTTGCAGGTTTTCGATTTTGTAGCTCTGATTTTGTGGTCTATAGTCCAGGTGATTTTCAATAAAATTGAATTTACTACAAAATGTGTAGAAATATTCGAACGATCCAAATGCCCATTGGCATGACAATTACGGGTCTCAATGCCTATCGATAGAGGTATCAATCATCGGAATCGGAGCACAATTGCAGGTTTTCGATTTTTTAGCTCTGATTTTGTGGTCTATAGTCCAGGTGATTTTCAATAAAATTGAATTTTCTACAAAATGTGTAGAAATATTCGAACGATCCAAATAACCGTTGTCATGAGCACATTTGCAGGTTTTCGATTTTGTAGCTCTGATTTTGTGGTCTATAGTCCAGGTGATTTTCAATAAAATTGAATTGTCTACAAAATGTGTAGAAATATTCGAACGATCCAAATAACCGTTGTCATGAGCATATTTGCAGGTTTTCGATTTTGTAGCTCTGATTTTATGGTCTATAGTCCAGGTGATTTTCAATAAAATTGAATTTTCTACAAAATGTGTAGAAATATTCGAACGATCCAAATGCCCATTGGCATGACAATTACAGGTCTCAATGCCTATCGATAGAGGTATCAATCATCGGAATCGGAGCACAATTGCAGGTTTTCGATTTTGTAGCTCTGATTTTGTGGTCTATAGTCCAGGTGATTTTCAATAAAATTGAATTTTCTACAAAATGTGTAGAAATATTCGAACGATCCAAATAACCGTTGTCATGAGCATATTTGCAGGTTTTCGATTTTGTAGCTCTGATTTTGTAGTCTATAGTCCAGGTGATTTTCAATAAAATTGAATTTTCTACAAAATGTGTAGAAATATTCGAACGATCTAAATGCTCATTGGCATGACAATTACAGGTCTCAATGCCTATCGATAGAGGTATCAATCATCGGAATCCAAACACAATTGCAGGTTTTCGATTTTGTAGCTCTGATTTTTTGGTCTATAGTCCAGGTGATTTTCAATAAAATTGAATTTTCTACAAAATGTGTAGAAATATTCGAACGATCCAAATAACCGTTGTCATGAGCACAATTGCAGGTTTTCGATTTTGTAGCTCTGATTTTGTGGTCTATAGTCCAGGTGATTTTCAATAAAATTGAATTTTCTACAAAATGTGTAGAAATATACGAACGATCCAAATGCCCATTGGCATGACAATTACAGGTCTCAATGCCTATCGATAGAGGTATCAATCATCGGAATCGGAGCACAATTGCAGGTTTTCGATTTTGTAGCTCTGATTTTGTGGTCTATAGTCCAGGTGATTTTCAATAAAATTGAATTTTCTACAAAATGTGTAGAAATATTCGAACGATCCAAATGCCCATTTGCATGACAATTACAGGTCTCAATGCCTATCGATAGAGGTATCAATCATCGGAATCGGAGCACAATTGCAGGTTTTCGATTTTGTAGCTCTGATTTTGAGGTCTATAGTCCAGGTGATTTTCAATAAAATTGAATTTTCTACAAAATGTGTAGAAATATTCGAACGATCCAAATAACCGTTGTCATGAGCACATTTGCAGGTTTTCGATTTTGTAGCTCTGATTTTGTGGTCTATAGTCCAGGTGATTTTCAATAAAATTGAATTTTCTACAAAATGTGTAGAAATTTTCGAACGATCCAAATAACCGTTGTCATGAGCATATTTGCAGGTTCTAGATTTTGTAGCTCTGAATTTGTGGTCTATAGTCCAGGTGATTTTCAATAAAATTGAATTTTCTACAAAATGTGTAGAAATATTCGAACGATCCAAATGCCCATTGGCATGACAATTACAGGTCTCAATGCCTATCGATAGAGGTATCAATCATCGGAATCCGAGCACAATTGCAGGTTTTCGATTTTGTAGCTCTGATTTTGTGGTCTATAGTCCAGGTGATTTTCAATAAAATTGAATTTTCTACAAAATGTGTAGAAATATTCGAACGGTCCAAATAACCGTTGTCATGAGCACATTTGCAGGTTTTCGATTTTGTAGCTCTGATTTTGTGGTCTATAGTCCAGGTGATTTTCAATAAAATTGAATTTACTACAAAATGTGTAGAAATATTCGAACGATCCAAATGCCCATTGGCATGACAATTACGGGTCTCAATGCCTATCGATAGAGGTATCAATCATCGGAATCGGAGCACAATTGCAGGTTTTCGATTTTTTAGCTCTGATTTTGTGGTCTATAGTCCAGGTGATTTTCAATAAAATTGAATTTTCTACAAAATGTGTAGAAATATTCGAACGATCCAAATAACCGTTGTCATGAGCACATTTGCAGGTTTTCGATTTTGTAGCTCTGATTTTGTGGTCTATAGTCCAGGTGATTTTCAATAAAATTGAATTGTCTACAAAATGTGTAGAAATATTCGAACGATCCAAATAACCGTTGTCATGAGCATATTTGCAGGTTTTCGATTTTGTAGCTCTGATTTTATGGTCTATAGTCCAGGTGATTTTCAATAAAATTGAATTTTCTACAAAATGTGTAGAAATATTCGAACGATCCAAATGCCCATTGGCATGACAATTACAGGTCTCAATGCCTATCGATAGAGGTATCAATCATCGGAATCGGAGCACAATTGCAGGTTTTCGATTTTGTAGCTCTGATTTTGTGGTCTATAGTCCAGGTGATTTTCAATAAAATTGAATTTTCTACAAAATGTGTAGAAATATTCGAACGATCCAAATAACCGTTGTCATGAGCATATTTGCAGGTTTTCGATTTTGTAGCTCTGATTTTGTAGTCTATAGTCCAGGTGATTTTCAATAAAATTGAATTTTCTACAAAATGTGTAGAAATATTCGAACGATCTAAATGCTCATTGGCATGACAATTACAGGTCTCAATGCCTATCGATAGAGGTATCAATCATCGGAATCCAAACACAATTGCAGGTTTTCGATTTTGTAGCTCTGATTTTTTGGTCTATAGTCCAGGTGATTTTCAATAAAATTGAATTTTCTACAAAATGTGTAGAAATATTCGAACGATCCAAATAACCGTTGTCATGAGCATATTTGCAGGTTTTCGATTTTGTAGCTCTGATTTTGTGGTCTATATTCCAGGTGATATTCAATAAAATTGAATTTTCTACAAAATGTGTAGAAATATTCGAACGATCCAAATGCCCATTGGCATGACAATTACAGGTCTCAATGCCTATCGATAGAGGTATCAACCATCGGAATCGGAGCACAATTGCAGGTTTTCGATTTTGTAGCTCTGATTTTGTGGTCTATAGTCCAGGTGATTTTCAATAAAATTGAATTTTCTACAAAATGTGTAGAAATATTCGAACGATCCAAATAACTGTTGTCATGAGCACATTTGCAGGTTTTCGATTTTGTAGCTCTGATTTTGTGGTCCATAGTCCAGGTGATTTTCAATAAAATTGAATTTTCTACAAAATGTGTAGAAATATTCGAACGATCCAAATGCCCATTGGCATGACAATTACAGGTCTCAATGCCTATCGATAGAGGTATCAATCATCGGAATCGGAGCACAATTGCAGGTTTTCGATTTTGTAGCTCTGATTTTGTGGTCTATAGTCCAGGTGATTTTCAATAAAATTGAATTTTCTACAAAATGTGTAGAAATATTCGAACGATCCAAATGCCCATTGGCATGACAATTACAGGTCTCAATGCCTATCGATAGAGGTATCAATCATCGGAATCGGAGCACAATTGCAGGTTTTCGATTTTGTAGCTCTGATTTTGTGGTCTATAGTCCAGGTGATTTTCAATAAAATTGAATTTTCTACAAAATGTGTAGAAATATTCGAACGATCCAAATAACCGTTGTCATGAGCATATTTGCAGGTTTTCGATTTTGTAGCTCTGATTTTGTGGTCTATAGTCCAGGTGATTTTCAATAAAATTGAATTTTCTACAAAATGTGTAGAAATATTCGAACGATCCAAATGCCCATTGGCATGACAATTACAGATCTCAATGCCTATCGATAGAGGTATCAACCATCGGAATTGGAGCACAATTGCAGGTTTTCGATTTTGTAGCTCTGATTTTGTGGTCTATAGTCCAGGTGATTTTCAATAAAATTGAATTTTCTACAAAATGTGTAGAAATATTCGAACGATCCAAATAACCGTTGTCATGAGCATATTTGCAGGTTTTCGATTTTGTAGCTCTGATTTTATGGTCTATAGTCCAGGTGATTTTCAATAAAATTGAATTTTCTACAAAATGTGTAGAAATATTCGAACGATCCAAATGCCCATTGGCATGACAATTACAGGTCTCAATGCCTATCGATAGAGGTATCAATCATCGGAATCGGAGCACAATTGCAGGTTTTCGATTTTGTAGCTCTGATTTTGTGGTCTATAGTCCAGGTGATTTTCAATAAAATTGAATTTTCTACAAAATGTGTAGAAATATTCGAACGATCCAAATAACCGTAGTCATGAGCACATTTGCAGGTTTTCGATTTTGTAGCTCTGATTTTGTGGTCTATAGTCCAGGTGATTTTCAATAAAATTGAATTTTCTACAAAATGTGTAGAAATATTCGAACGATCCAAATGCCCATTGGCATGACAATTACAGGTCTCAATGCCTATCGATAGAGGTATCAATCATCGGAATCGGAGCACAATTACAGGTTTTCGATTTTTTAGCTCTGATTTTGTGGTCTATAGTCCAGGTGATTTTCAATAAAATTGAATTTTCTACAAAATGTGTAGAAATATTCGAACGATCCAAATAGCCGTTGTCATGAGCACATTTGCAGGTTCTAGATTTTGTAGCTCTGATTTTGTGGTCTATAGTCCAGGTGATTTTCAATAAAATTTAATTTTCTACAAAATGTGTAGAAATATTCGAACGATCCAAATGCCCATTGGCATGACAATTACAGGTCTCAATGCCTATCGATAGAGGTATCAATCATCGGAATCGGAGCACAATTGCAGGTTTTCGATTTTGTAGCTCTGATTTTGTGGTCTATAGTCCAGGTGATTTTCAATAAAATTGAATTTTCTACAAAATGTGTAGAAATATTCGAACGATCCAAATGCCCATTGGCATGACAATTACAGGTCTCAATGCCTATCGATAGAGGTATCAATCATCGGAATCGGAGCACAATTGCAGGTTTTCGATTTTGTAGCTCTGATTTTGTGGTCTATAGTCCAGGTGATTTTCAATAAAATTGAATTTTCTACAAAATGTGTAGAAATATTCGAACGATCCAAATGCCCATTGGCATGACATTTACAGGTCTCAATGCCTATCGATAGAGGTATCAATCATCGGAATCGGAGCACAATTGCAGGTTTTCGATTTTGTAGCTCTGATTTTGTGGTCTATAGTCCAGGTGATTTTCAATAAAATTGAATTTTCTACAAAATGTGTAGAAATATTCGAACGATCCAAATAACCGTTGTCATGAGCACATTTGCAGGTTTTCGATTTTGTAGCTCTGATTTTGTGGTCTATAGTCCAGGTGATTTTTAATAAAATTGAATTTTCTACAAAATGTGTAGAAATATTCGAACGATCCAAATGCCCATTGACATGACAATTACAGGTCTCAATGCCTATCGATAGAGGTATCAATCATCGGAATCGGAGCACAATTGCAGGTTTTCGATTTTGTAGCTCTGATTTTGTGGTTATAGTCCAGGTGATTTTCAATAAAATTGAATTTTCTACAAAATGTGTAGAAATATACGAACGATCCAAATGCCCATTGGCATGACAATTACAGGGCTCAATGCCTATCGATAGAGGTATCAATCATCGGAATCGGAGCACAATTGCAGGTTTTCGATTTTGTAGCTCTGATTTTGAGGTCTATATATAGTCCAGGTGATTTTCAATAAAATTGAATTTTCTACAAAATGTGTAGAAATATTCGAACGATCCAAATAACCGTTGTCATGAGCACATTTGCAGGTTTTCGATTTTGTAGCTCTGATTTTGTGGTCTATAGTCCAGGTGATTTTCAATAAAATTGAATTTTCTACAAAATGTGTAGAAATATTCGAACGATCCAAATAACCGTTGTCATGAGCATATTTGCAGGTTTTCGATTTTGTAGCTCTGAATTTGTGGTCTATAGTCCAGGTGATTTTCAATAAAATTGAATTTTCTACAAAATGTGTAGAAATATTCGAACGATCCAAATGCCCATTGGCATGACAATTACAGGTCTCAATGCCTATCGATAGGTATCAATAGGTATCAATCATCGGAATCCGAGCACAATTGCAGGTTTTCGATTTTGTAGCTCTGATTTTGTGGTCTATAGTCCAGGTGATTTTCAATAAAATTGAATTTTCTACAAAATGTGTAGAAATATTCGAACGATCCAAATAACCGTTGTCATGAGCACATTTGCAGGTTTTCGATTTTGTAGCTCTGATTTTGTGGTCTATAGTCCAGGTGATTTTCAATAAAATTGAATTTACTACAAAATGTGTAGAAATATTCGAACGATCCAAATGCCCATTGGCATGACAATTACGGGTCTCAATGCCTATCGATATAGGTATCAATCATCGGAATCGGAGCACAATTGCAGGTTTTCGATTTTGTAGCTCTGATTTTGAGGTCTATAGTCCAGGTGATTTTCAATAAAATTGAATTTTCTACAAAATGTGTAGAAATATTCGAACGATCCAAATAACCGTTGTCATGAGCATATTTGCAGGTTTTCGATTTTGTAGCTCTGATTTTGTGGTCTATAGTCCAGGTGATTTTCAATAAAATTGAATTTTCTACAAAATGTGTAGAAATATTCGAACGATCCAAATGCCCATTGGCATGACAATTACAGGTCTCAATGCCTATCGATAGAGGTATCAATCATCGGAATCGGAGCACATTTGCAGGTTTTCGATTTTGTAACTCTGATTTTGTGGTCTATAGTCCAGGTGATTTTCAATAAAATTGAATTTTCTACAAAATGTGTAGAAATATTCGAACGATCCAAATAACCGTTGTCATGAGCACATTTGCAGGTTTTCGATTTTGTAGCTCTGATTTTATGGTCTATAGTCCAGGTGATTTTCAATAAAATTGAATTTTCTACAAAATGTGTAGAAATATTCGAACGATCCAAATGCCCATTGGCATGACAATTACAGGTCTCAATGCCTATCGATAGAGGTATCAATCATCGGAATCGGAGCACAATTGTAGGTTTTCGATTTTGTAGCTCTGATTTTGTGGTCTATAGTCCAGGTGATTTTCAATAAAATTGAATTTTCTACAAAATGTGTAGAAATATTCGAACGATCCAAATGCTCATTGGCATGACAATTACAGGTCTCAATGCCTATCGATAGAGGTATCAATCATCGGAATCGGAGCACAATTGCAGGTTTTCGATTTTGTAGCTCTGATTTTGTGGTCTATAGTCCAGGTGATTTTCAATAAAATTGAATTTTCTACAAAATGTGTAAAAATATTCGAACGATCCAAATAACCGTTGTCATGAGCATATTTGCAGGTTTTCGATTTTGTAGCTCTGATTTTGTGGTCTATAGTCCAGGTGATTTTTAATAAAATTGAATTTTCTACAAAATGTGTAGAAATATTCGAACGATCCAAATGCCCATTGGCATGACAATTACAGGTCTCAATGCCTATCGATAGAGGTATCAATCATCGGAATCGGAGCACAATTGCAGGTTTTCGATTTTGTAGCTCTGATTTTGTGGTCTATAGTCCAGGTGATTTTCAATAAAATTGAATTTTCTACAAAATGTGTAGAAATATTCGAACGATCCAAATGCCCATTGGCATGACATTTACAGGTCTCAATGCCTATCGATAGAGGTATCAATCATCGGAATCGGAGCACAATTGCAGGTTTTCGATTTTGTAGCTCTGATTTTGTGGTCTATAGTCCAGGTGATTTTCAATAAAATTGAATTTTCTACAAAATGTGTAGAAATATTCGAACGATCCAAATAACCGTTGTCATGAGCACATTTGCAGGTTTTCGATTTTGTAGCTCTGATTTTGTGGTCTATAGTCCAGGTGATTTTTAATAAAATTGAATTTTCTACAAAATGTGTAGAAATATTCGAACGATCCAAATGCCCATTGACATGACAATTACAGGTCTCAATGCCTATCGATAGAGGTATCAATCATCGGAATCGGAGCACAATTGCAGGTTTTCGATTTTGTAGCTCTGATTTTGTGGTTATTGTCCAGGTGATTTTCAATAAAATTGAATTTTCTACAAAATGTGTAGAAATATACGAACGATCCAAATGCCCATTGGCATGACAATTACAGGTCTCAATGCCTATCGATAGAGGTATCAATCATCGGAATCGGAGCACAATTGCAGGTTTTCGATTTTGTAGCTCTGATTTTGTGGTCTATAGTCCAGGTGATTTTCAATAAAATTGAATTTTCTACAAAATGTGTAGAAATATTCGAACGATCCAAATAACCGTTGTCATGAGCACATTTGCAGGTTTTCGATTTTGTAGCTCTGATTTTATGGTCTATAGTCCAGGTGATTTTCGATAAAATTGAATTTTCTACAAAATGTGTAGAAATATTCGAACGATCCAAATGCCCATTTGCATGACAATTACAGGGCTCAATGCCTATCGATAGAGGTATCAATCATCGGAATCGGAGCACAATTGCAGGTTTTCGATTTTGTAGCTCTGATTTTGAGGTCTATAGTCCAGGTGATTTTCAATAAAATTGAATTTTCTACAAAATGTGTAGAAATATTCGAACGATCCAAATAACCGTTGTCATGAGCACATTTTCAGGTTTTCGATTTTGTAGCTCTGATTTTGTGGTCTATAGTCCAGGTGATTTTCAATAAAATTGAATTTTCTACAAAATGTGTAGAAATATTCGAACGATCCAAATAACCGTTGTCATGAGCATATTTGCAGGTTTTCGATTTTGTAGCTCTGAATTTGTGGTCTATAGTCCAGGTGATTTTCAATAAAATTGAATTTTCTACAAAATGTGTAGAAATATTCGAACGATCCAAATGCCCATTGGCATGACAATTAAAGGTCTCAATGCCTATCGATAGGTATCAATAGGTATCAATCATCGGAATCCGAGCACAATTGCAGGTTTTCGATTTTGTAGCTCTGATTTTGTGGTCTATAGTCCAGGTGGTTTTCAATAAAATTGAATTTTCTACAAAATGTGTAGAAATATTCGAACGATCCAAATAACCGTTGTCATGAGCACATTTGCAGGTTTTCGATTTTGTAGCTCTGATTTTGTGGTCTATAGTCCAGGTGATTTTCAATAAAATTGAATTTACTACAAAATGTGTAGAAATATTCGAACGATCCAAATGCCCATTGGCATGACAATTACGGGTCTCAATGCCTATCGATAGAGGTATCAATCATCGGAATCGGAGCACAATTGCAGGTTTTCGATTTTGTAGCTCTGATTTTGAGGTCTATAGTCCAGGTGATTTTCAATAAAATTGAATTTTCTACAAAATGTGTAGAAATATTCGAACGATCCAAATAACCGTTGTCATGAGCACATTTGCAGGTTTTCGATTTTGTAGCTCTGATTTTGTGGTCTATAGTCCAGGTGATTTTCAATAAAATTGAATTTTCTACAAAATGTGTAGAAATATTCGAACGATCCAAATGCCCATTGGCATGACAATTACAGGTCTCAATGCCTATCGATAGAGGTATCAATCATCGGAATCGGAGCACATTTGCAGGTTTTCGATTTTGTAACTCTGATTTTGTGGTCTATAGTCCAGGTGATTTTCAATAAAATTGAATTTTCTACAAAATGTGTAGAAATATTCGAACGATCCAAATAACCGTTGTCATGAGCACATTTGCAGGTTTTCGATTTTGTAGCTCTGATTTTGTGGTCTATAGTCCAGGTGATTTTCAATAAAATTGAATTTTCTACAAAATGTGTAGAAATATTCGAACGATCCAAATGCCCATTGGCATGACAATTACAGGTCTCAATGCCTATCGATAGAGGTATCAATCATCGGAATCGGAGCACAATTGTAGGTTTTCGATTTTGTAGCTCTGATTTTGTGGTCTATAGTCTAGGTGATTTTCAATAAAATTGAATTTTCTACAAAATGTGTAGAAATATTCGAACGATCCAAATGCTCATTGGCATGACAATTACAGGTCTCAATGCCTATCGATAGAGGTAGCAATCATCGGAATCCGAGCACAATTGCAGGTTTTCGATTTTGTAGCTCTGATTTTGTGGTCTATAGTCCAGGTGATTTTCAATAAAATTGAATTTTCTACAAAATGTGTAGAAATATTCGAACGATCCAAATAACCGTTGTCATGAGCATATTTGCAGGTTTTCGATTTTGTAGCTCTGATTTTATGGTCTATAGTCCAGGTGATTTTCAATAAAATTGAATTTTCTACAAAATGTGTAGAAATATTCGAACGATCCAAATGCCCATTTGCATGACAATTACAGGTCTCAATGCCTATTGATAGAGGTATCAATCATCGGAATCGGAGCACAATTGCAGGTTTTCGATTTTGTAGCTCTGATTTTGTGGTCTATAGTCCAGGTGATTTTCAATAAAATTGAATTTTCTACAAAATGTGTAAAAATATTCGAACGATCCAAATAACCGTTGTCATGAGCATATTTGCAGGTTTTCGATTTTGTAGCTCTGATTTTGTGGTCTATAGTCCAGGTGATTTTCAATAAAATTGAATTTTCTACAAAATGTGTAGAAATATTCGAACGATCCAAATGCCCATTGGCATGACAATTACAGGTCTCAATGCCTATCGATAGAGGTATCAATCATCGGAATCGGAGCACAATTGCAGGTTTTCGATTTTGTAGCTCTGATTTTGTGGTCTATAGTCCAGGTGATTTTCAATAAAATTTAATTTTCTACAAAATGTGTAAAAATATTCTAACGATCCAAATGCCCATTGGCATGACAATTACAGGTCTCAATGCCTATCGATAGAGGTATCAATCATCGGAATCGGAGCACAATTGCAGGTTTTCGATTTTTTAGCTCTGATTTTGTGGTCTATAGTCCAGGTGATTTTCAATAAAATTGAATTTTCTACAAAATGTGTAGAAATATTCGAACGATCCAAATGCCCATTGGCATGAGCATATTTGCAGGTTTTCGATTTTGTAGCTCTGATTTTGTGGTCTATAGTCCAGGTGATTTTCAATAAAATTGAATTTTCTACAAAATGTGTAGAAATATTCGAACGATCCAAATGCCCATTGGCATGACAATTACAGGTCTCAATGCCTATCGATAGAGGTATCAATCATCGGAATCGGAGCACAATTGCAGGTTTTCGATTTTGTAGCTCTGATTTTATGGTCTATAGTCCAGGTGATTTTCAATAAAATTGAATTTTCTACAAAATGTGTAGAAATATTCGAACGATCCAAATGCCCATTGGCATGACAATTACAGGTCTCAATGCCTATCGATAGAGGTATCAATCATCGGAATCGGAGCATAATTGCAGGTTTTCGTTTTTTTAGCTCTGATTTTGTGGTCTATAGTCCAGGTGATTTTCAATAAAATTGAATTTTCTACAAAATGTGTAGAAATATTCGAACGATCCAAATGCCCATTGGCATGAAAATTACAGGTTTCAATGCCTATCGATAGAGGTATTAATCATCGGAATCGGAGCACAATTGCAGGTTTTCGATTTTGTAGCTCTGATTTTGTGGTCTATAGTCCAGGTGATTTCCAATAAAATTGAATTTTCTACAAAATGTGTAGAAATATTCGAACGATCCAAATAACCGTTGTCATGAGCACATTTGCAGGTTTTCGATTTTGTAGCTCTGATTTTATGGTCTATAGTCCAGGTGATTTTCGATAAAATTGAATTTTCTACAAAATGTGTAGAAATATTCGAACGATCCAAATGCCCATTTGCATGACAATTACAGGTCTCAATGCCTATCGATAGAGGTATCAATCATCGGAATCGGAGCACAATTGCAGGTTTTCGATTTTGTAGCTCTGATTTTGAGGTCTATAGTCCAGGTGATTTTCAATAAAATTGAATTTTCTACAAAATGTGTAGAAATATTCGAACGATCCAAATAACCGTTGTCATGAGCACATTTGCAGGTTTTCGATTTTGTAGCTCTGATTTTGTGGTCTATAGTCCAGGTGATTTTCAATAAAATTGAATTTTCTACAAAATGTGTAGAAATATTCGAACGATCCAAATAACCGTTGTCATGAGCATATTTGCAGGTTTTCGATTTTGTAGCTCTGAATTTGTGGTCTATAGTCCAGGTGATTTTCAATAAAATTGAATTTTCTACAAAATGTGTAGAAATATTCGAACGATCCAAATGCCCATTGGCATGACAATTACAGGTCTCAATGCCTATCGATAGAGGTATCAATCATCGGAATCCGAGCACAATTGCAGGTTTTCGATTTTGTAGCTCTGATTTTGTGGTCTATAGTCCAGGTGATTTTCAATAAAATTGAATTTTCTACAAAATGTGTAGAAATATTCGAACTATCCAAATAACCGTTGTCATGAGCACATTTGCAGGTTTTCGATTTTGTAGCTCTGATTTTGTGGTCTATAGTCCAGGTGATTTTCAATAAAATTGAATTTTCTACAAAATGTGTAGAAATATTCGAACGATCCAAATAACCGTTGTCATGAGCATATTTGCAGGTTTTCGATTTTGTAGCTCTGATTTTGTGGTCTATAGTCCAGGTGATTTTCAATAAAATTGAATTTTCTACAAAATGTGTAGAAATATTCGAACGATCCAAATGCCCATTTGCATGACAATTACAGGTCTCAATGCCTATCGATAGAGGTATCAATCATCGGAATCGGAGCACATTTGCAGGTTTTCGATTTTGTAACTCTGATTTTGTGGTCTATAGTCCAGGTGATTTTCAATAAAATTGAATTTTCTACAAAATGTGTAGAAATATTCGAACGATCCAAATAACCGTTGTCATGAGCACATTTGCAGGTTTTCGATTTTGTAGCTCTGATTTTGTGGTCTATAGTCCAGGTGATTTTCAATAAAATTGAATTTTCTACAAAATGTGTAGAAATATTCGAACGATCCAAATAACCGTTGTCATGAGCACATTTGCAGGTTTCCGATTTTGTAGCTCTGATTTTATGGTATATAGTCCAGGTGATTTTCGATAAAATTGAATTTTCTACAAAATGTGTAGAAATATTCGAACGATCCAAATGCCCATTTGCATGACAATTACAGGTCTCAATGCCTATCGATAGAGGTATCAATCATCGGAATCGGAGCACAATTGCAGGTTTTCGATTTTGTAGCTCTGATTTTGAGGTCTATAGTCCAGGTGATTTTCAATAAAATTGAATTTTCTACAAAATGTGTAGAAATATTCGAACGATCCAAATAAACGTTGTCATGAGCACATTTGCAGGTTTTCGATTTTGTAGCTCTGATTTTGTGGTCTATAGTCCAGGTGATTTTCAATAAAATTGAATTTTCTACAAAATGTGTAGAAATATTCGAACGATCCAAATGCCCATTGGCATGACAATTACAGGTCTCAATGCCTATCGATAGAGGTATCAATCATCGGAATCGGAGCACAATTGCAGGTTTTCGATTTTGTAGCTCTGATTTTGTGGTCTATAGTCCAGGTGATTTTCAATAAAATTGAATTTTCTACAAAATGTGTAGAAATATTCGAACGATCCAAATGCCCATTGGCATGACAATTACAGGTCTCAATGCCTATCGATAGAGGTATCAATCATCGGAATCCGAGCACAATTGCATGTTTTCGATTTTGTAGCTCTGATTTTGTGGTCTATAGTCCAGGTGATTTTCAATAAAATTGAATTTTCTACAAAATGTGTAGAAATATTCGAACGATCCAAATAACCGTTGTCATGAGCACATTTGCAGGTTTTCGATTTTGTAGCTCTGATTTTGTGGTCTATAGTCCAGATGATTTTCAATAAAATTCAATTTACTACAAAATGTGTAGAAATATTCGAACGATCCAAATGCCCATTGGCATGACAATTACGGGTCTCAATGCCTATCGATAGAGGTATCAATCATCGGAATCGGAGCACAATTGCAGGTTTTCGATTTTGTAACTCTGATTTTGAGGTCTATAGTCCAGGTGATTTTCAATAAAATTGAATTTTCTACAAAATGTGTAGAAATATTCGAACGATCCAAATAACCATTGTCATGAGCATATTTGCAGGTTTTCGATTTTGTAGCTCTGATTTTGTGGTCTATAGTCCAGGTGATTTTCAATAAAATTGAATTTTCTACAAAATGTGTAGAAATATTCGAACGATCCAAATGCCCATTTGCATGACAATTACAGGTCTCAATGCCTATCGATAGAGGTATCAATCATCGGAATCGGAGCACATTTGCAGGTTTTCGATTTTGTAACTCTGATTTTGTGGTCTATAGTCCAGGTGATTTTCAATAAAATTGAATTTTCTACAAAATGTGTAGAAATATTCGAACGATCCAAATAACCGTTGTCATGAGCACATTTGCAGGTTTTCGATTTTGTAGCTCTGATTTTGTGGTCTATAGTCCAGGTGATTTTCAATAAAATTGAATTTTCTACAAAATGTGTAGAAATATTCGAACGATCCAAATGCCCATTGGCATGACAATTACAGGTCTCAATGCCTATCGATAGAGGTATCAATCATCGGAATCGGAGCACAATTGCAGGTTTTCGATTTTGTAGCTCTGATTTTGTGGTCTATAGTCCAGGTGATTTTCAATAAAATTGAATTTTCTACAAAATGTGTAGAAATATTCGAACGATCCAAATGCTCATTGGCATGACAATTACAGGTCTCAATGCCTATCGATAGAGGTATCAATCATCGGAATCCGAGCACAATTGCAGGTTTTCGATTTTGTAGCTCTGATTTTGTGGTCTATAGTCCAGGTGATTTTCAATAAAATTGAATTTTCTACAAAATGTGTAGAAATATTCGAACGATCCAAATAACCGTTGTCATGAGCACATTTGCAGGTTTTCGATTTTGTAGCTCTGATTTTGTGGTTTATAGTCCAGGTGATTTTCAATAAAATTGAATTTTCTACAAAATGTGTAGAAATATTCGAACGATCCAAATGCCCATTGGCATGACAATTACAGGTCTCAATGCCTATCGATAGAGGTATCAATCATCGGAATCGGAGCACAATTGCAGGTTTTCGATTTTGTAGCTCTGATTTTGTGGTCTATAGTCCAGGTGATTTTCAATAAAATTGAATTTTCTACAAAATGTGTAGAAATATTCGAACGATCCAAATGCTCATTGGCATGACAATTACAGGTCTCAATGCCTATCGATAGAGGTATCAATCATCGGAATCCGAGCACAATTGCAGGTTTTCGATTTTGTAGCTCTGATTTTGTGGTCTATAGTCCAGGTGATTTTCAATAAAATTGAATTTTCTACAAAATGTGTAGAAATATTCGAACGATCCAAATAACCGTTGTCATGAGCATATTTGCAGGTTTTCGATTTTGTAGCTCTGATTTTATGGTCTATAGTCCAGGTGATTTTCAATAAAATTGAATTTTCTACAAAATGTGTAGAAATATTCGAACGATCCAAATGCCCATTTGCATGACAATTACAGGTCTCAATGCCTATCGATAGAGGTATCAATCATCGGAATCGGAGCACAATTGCAGGTTTTCGATTTTGTAGCTCTGATTTTGTGGTCTATAGTCCAGGTGATTTTCAATAAAATTGAATTTTCTACAAAATGTGTAGAAATATTCGAACGATCCAAATGCTCATTGGCATGACAATTACAGGTCTCAATGCCTATCGATAGAGGTATCAATCATCGGAATCCGAGCACAATTGCAGGTTTTCGATTTTGTAGCTCTGATTTTGTGGTCTATAGTCCAGGTGATTTTCAATAAAATTGAATTTTCTACAAAATGTGTAGAAATATTCGAACGATCCAAATAACCGTTGTCATGAGCATATTTGCAGGTTTTCGATTTTGTAGCTCTGATTTTATGGTCTATAGTCCAGGTGATTTTCAATAAAATTGAATTTTCTACAAAATGTGTAGAAATATTCGAACGATCCAAATGCCCATTTGCATGACAATTACAGGTCTCAATGCCTATCGATAGAGGTATCAATCATCGGAATCGGAGCACAATTGCAGGTTTTCGATTTTGTAGCTCTGATTTTGTGGTCTATAGTCCAGGTGATTTTCAATAAAATTGAATTTTCTACAAAATGTGTAGAAATATTCGAACGATCCAAATGCCCATTGGCATGACAATTACAGGTCTCAATGCCTATCGATAGAGGTATCAATCATCGGAATCGGAGCACAATTGCAGGTTTTCGATTTTGTGGTCTATAGTCCAGGTGATTTTCAATAAAACTGAATTTTCTACAAAATGTGTAGAAATATTCGAACGATCCAAATAACCGTTGTCATGAGCACATTTGCAGGTTTTCGATGTTGTAGCTCTGATTTTGTGGTCTATAGTCCAGATGATTTTCAATAAAATTGAATTTTCTACAAAATGTGTAGAAATATTCGAACGATCCAAATGCCCATTGGCATGACAATTACAGGTCTCAATGCCTATCGATAGAGGTATCAAACATCGGAATCGGAGCACAATTGCAGGTTTTCGATTTTGTAGCTCTGATTTTGTGGTCTATAGTCCAGGTGATTTTCAATAAAATTGAATTTTCTACAAAATGTGTAGAAATATTCGAACGATCCAAATAACCGTTGTCATGAGCATATTTGCAGGTATTCGATTTTGTAGATCTGATTTTGTGGTCTATAGTCCAGGTGATTTTCAATAAAATTGAATTTTCTACAAAATGTGTAGAAATATTCGAACGATCCAAATGCCCATTTGCATGACAATTACAGGTCTCAATGCCTATCGATAGAGGTATCAATCATCGGAATCGGAGCACAATTGCAGGTTTTCGATTTTGTAGCTCTGATTTTGTGGTCTATAGTCCAGGTGATTTTCAATAAAACTGAATTTTCTACAAAATGTGTAGAAATATTCGAACGATCCAAATAACCGTTGTCATTAGCACATTTGCAGGTTTTCGATTTTGTAGCTCTGATTTTGTGGTCTATAGTCCAGGTAATTTTCAATAAAATTGAATTTTCTACAAAATGTGTAGAAATATTCGAATGATCCAAATGCCCATTGGCATGACAATTACAGGTCTCAATGCCTATCGATAGAGGTATCAATCATCGGATGCGGAGCACAATTGCAGGTTTTCGATTTTGTAGCTCTGATTTTGTGGTCTACAATAGTCCAGGTGATTTTCAATAAAATTGAATTTTCTACAAAATGTGTAGAAATATTCGAACGATCCAAATGCCCATTGGCATGACAATTACAGGTCTCAATGCCTATCGATAGAGGTATCAATCATCGGAATCGGAGCACAATTGCAGGTTTTCGATTTTGTAGCTCTGATTTTGTGGTCTATAGTCCAGGTGATTTTCAATAAAATTGAATTTTCTACAAAATGTGTAGAAATATTCGAACGATCCAAATGCCCATTGGCATGACAATTACAGGTCTCAATGCCTATCGATAGAGGTATTAATCATCGGAATCGGAGCACAATTGCAGGTTTTCGATTTTGTAGCTCTGATTTTGTGGTCTATAGTCCAGGTGATTTTCAATAAAATTGAATTTTCTACAAAATGTGTAGAAATATTCGAACGATCCAAATAACCGTTGTCATGAGCACATTTGCAGGTTCTCGATTTTGTAGCTCTGATTTTGTGGTCTATAGTCCAGGTGATTTTCAATAAAATTGAATTTTCTACTAAATGTGTAGAAATATTCGAACGATCCAAATGCCCATTGGCATGACAATTACAGGTCTCAATGCCTATCGATAGAGGTATCAAACATCGGAATCGGAGCACAATTGCAGGTTTTCGATTTTGTAGCTCTGATTTTGTGGTCTATAGTCCAGGTGATTTTCAATAAAATTGAATTTTCTACAAAATGTGTAGAAATATTCGAACGATCCAAATAACCGTTGTCATGAGCACATTTGCAGGTTCTCGATTTTGTAGCTCTGATTTTGTGGTCTATAGTCCAGGTGATTTTCAATAAAATTGAATTTTCTACAAAATGTGTAGAAATATTCGAACGATCCAAATGCCCATTTGCATGACAATTACAGGTCTCAATGCCTATCGATAGAGGTATCAATCATCGGAATCGGAGCACAATTGCAGGTTTTCGATTTTGTAGCTCTGATTTTGTGGTCTATAGTCCAGGTGATTTTCAATAAAATTGAATTTTCTACAAAATGTGTAGAAATATTCGAACGATCCAAATAACCGTTGTCATGAGCACATTTGCAGGTTCTCGATTTTGTAGCTCTGATTTTGTGGTCTATAGTCCAGGTGATTTTCAATAAAATTGAATTTTCTACAAAATGTGTAGAAATATTCGAACGATCCAAATAACCGTTGTCATGAGCACATTTGCAGGTTTTCGATGTTGTAGCTCTGATTTTATGGTCTATAGTCCAGGTGATTTTCAATAAAATTGAATTTTCTACAAAATGTGTAGAAATATTCGAACGATCCAAATGCCCATTGGCATGACAATTACAGGTCTCAATGCCTATCGGTAGAGGTATCAATCATCGGATACGGAGCACAATTGCAGGTTTTCGATTTTGTAGCTCTGATTTTGTGGTCTATAGTCCAGGTGATTTTCAATAAAATTGAATTTTCTACAAAATGTGTAGAAATATTCGAACGATCCAAATAACCGTTGTCATGAGCACATTTGCAGGTTTTCGATGTTGTAGCTCTGATTTTATGGTCTATAGTCCAGATGATTTTCAATAAAATTGAATTTTCTACAAAATGTGTAGAAATATTCGAACGATCCAAATGCCCATTGGCATGACAATTACAGGTCTCAATGCCTATCGATAGAGGTATCAAACATCGGAATCGGAGCACAATTGCAGGTGTTCGATTTTGTAGCTCTGATTTTGTGGTCTATAGTCCAGGTGATTTTCAATAAAATTGAATTTTCTACAAAATGTGTAGAAATATTCGAACGATCCAAATAACCGTTGTCATGAGCATATTTGCAGGTTTTCGATTTTGTAGCTCTGATTTTGTGGTCTATAGTCCAGGTGATTTTCAATAAAATTGAATTTTCTACAAAATGTGTAGAAATATTCGAACGATCCAAATGCCCATTGGCATGACAATTACAGGTCTCAATGCCTATCGATAGAGGTATCAATCATCGGAATCGGAGCACAATTGCAGGTTTTCGATTTTGTAGCTCTGATTTTGTGGTCTATAGTCCAGGTGATTTTCAATAAAACTGAATTTTCTACAAAATGTGTAGAAATATTCGAACGATCCAAATAACCGTTGTCATTAGCACATTTGCAGGTTTTCGATTTTGTAGCTCTGATTTTGTGGTCTATAGTCCAGGTAATTTTCAATAAAATTGAATTTTCTACAAAATGTGTAGAAATATTCGAACGATCCAAATGCCCATTGGCATGACAATTACAGGTCTCAATGCCTATCGATAGAGGTATCAATCATCGGAATCGGAGCACAATTGCAGGTTTTCGATTTTGTAGCTCTGATTTTGTGGTCTATAGTCCAGGTGATTTTCAATAAAATTTAATTTTCTACAAAATGTGTAGAAATATTCGAACGATCCAAATGCCCATTGGCATGACAATTACAGGTCTCAATGCCTATCGATAGAGGTAGTAATCATCGGAATCGGAGCACAATTGCAGGTTTTCGATTTTGTAGCTCTGATTTTGTGGTCTATAGTCCACGTGATTTTCAATAAAATTGAATTTTCTACAAAATGTGTAGAAATATTCGAACGATCCAAATAACCGTTGTCATGAGCACATTTGCAGCTTCTCGATTTTGTAGCTCTGATTTTGTGGTCTATAGTCCAGGTGATTTTCAATAAAATTGAATTTTCTACAAAATGTGTAGAAATATTCGAACGATCCAAATGCCCATTGGCATGACAATTACAGGTCTCAATGCCTATCGATAGAGGTATCAAACATCGGAATCGGAGCACAATTGCAGGTTTTCGATTTTGTAGCTCTGATTTTGTGGTCTATAGTCCAGGTGATTTTCAATAAAATTGAATTTTCTACAAAATGTGTAGAAATATTCGAACGATCCAAATAACCGTTGTCATGAGCACATTTGCAGGTTCTCGATTTTGTAGCTCTGATTTTGTGGTCTATAGTCCAGGTGATTTTCAATAAAATTGAATTTTCTACAAAATGTGTAGAAATATTCGAACGATCCAAATGCCCATTGGCATGACAATTACAGGTCTCAATGCCTATCGATAGAGGTATTAATCATCGGAATCGGAGCACAATTGCAGGTTTTCGATTTTGTAGCTCTGGTTTTGTGGTCTATAGTCCAGGTGATTTTCAATAAAATTGAATTTTCTACAAAATGTGTAGAAATATTCGAACGATCCAAATAACCGTTGTCATGAGCACATTTGCAGGTTCTCGATTTTGTAGCTCTGATTTTGTGGTCTATAGTCCAGGTGATTTTCAATAAAATTGAATTTTCTACAAAATGTGTAGAAATATTCGAACGATCCAAATGCCCATTGGCATGACAATTACAGGTCTCAATGCCTATCGATAGAGGTATCAATCATCGGAATCTGAGCACAATTGCAGGTTTTCGATTTTGTAGCTGTGATTTTGTGGTCTATAGTCCAGGTGATTTTCAATAAAATTTAATTTTCTACAAAATGTGTAGAAATATTCGAACGATCCAAATAACCGTTGTCATGAGCACATTTGCAGGTTCTCGATTTTGTAGCTCTGATTTTGTGGTCTATAGTCCAGGTGATTTTCAATAAAATTGAATTTTCTACAAAATGTGTAGAAATATTCGAACGTTCCAAATGCCCATTGGCATGACAATTACAGGTCTCAATGCCTATCGATAGAGGTATTAATCATCGGAATCGGAGCACAATTGCAGGTTTTCGATTTTGTAGCTCTGGTTTTGTGGTCTATAGTCCAGGTGGTTTTCAGTAAAATTGAATTTTCTACAAAATGTGTAGAAATATTCGAACGATCCAAATGCCGATTGGCATGACAATTACAGGTCTCAATGCCTATCGATAGAGGTATCAATCATCGGAATCGGAGCACAATTGCAGGTTTTCGATTTTGTAGCTCTGATTTTGTGGTCTATAGTCCAGGTGATTTTCAATAAAATTTAATTTTCTACAAAATGTGTAGAAATATTCGAACGATCCAAATAACCGTTGTCATGAGCACATTTGCAGGTTCTCGATTTTGTAGCTCTGATTTTGTGGTCTATAGTCCAGGTGATTTTCAATAAAATTGAATTTTCTACAAAATGTGTAGAAATATTCGAACGATCCAAATGCCCATTTGCATGACAATTACAGGTCTCAATGCCTATCGATAGAGGTATCAATCATCGGAATCGGAGCACAATTGCAGGTTTTCGATTTTGTAGCTCTGATTTTGAGGTCTATTGTCCAGGTGATTTTCAATAAAATTGAATTTTCTACAAAATGTGTAGAAATATTCGAACGATCCAAATAACCGTTGTCATGAGCACATTTGCAGGTTTTCGATGTTGTAGCTCTGATTTTATGGTCTATAGTCCAGGTGATTTTCAATAAAATTGAATTTTCTACAAAATGTGTAGAAATATTCGAACGATCCAAATGCCCATTGGCATGACAATTACAGGTCTCAATGCCTATCGGTAGAGGTATCAATCATCGGATACGGAGCACAATTGCAGGTTTTCGATTTTGTAGCTCTGATTTTGTGGTCTATAGTCCAGGTGATTTTCAATAAAATTGAATTTTCTACAAAATGTGTAGAAATATTCGAACGATCCAAATAACCGTTGTCATGAGCACATTTGCAGGTTTTCGATGTTGTAGCTCTGATTTTATGGTCTATAGTCCAGATGATTTTCAATAAAATTGAATTTTCTACAAAATGTGTAGAAATATTCGAACGATCCAAATGCCCATTGGCATGACAATTACAGGTCTCAATGCCTATCGATAGAGGTATCAAACATCGGAATCGGAGCACAATTGCAGGTGTTCGATTTTGTAGCTCTGATTTTGTGGTCTATAGTCCAAGTGATTTTCAATAAAATTGAATTTTCTACAAAATGTGTAGAAATATTCGAACGATCCAAATAACCGTTGTCATGAGCATATTTGCAGGTTTTCGATTTTGTAGCTCTGATTTTGTGGTCTATAGTCCAGGTAATTTTCAATAAAATTGAATTTTCTACAAAATGTGTAGAAATATTCGAACGATCCAAATGCCCATTGGCATGACAATTACAGGTTTCAATGCCTATCGATAGAGGTATCAATCATCGGAATCGGAGCACAATTGCAGGTTTTCGATTTTGTAGCTCTGATTTTGTGGTCTATAGTCCAGGTGATTTTCAATAAAATTTAATTTTCTACAAAATGTGTAGAAATATTCGAACGATCCAAATGCCCATTGGCATGACAATTACAGGTCTCAATGCCTATCGATAGAGGTATCAATCATCGGAATCGGAGCACAATTGCAGGTTTTCGATTTTGTAGCTCTGATTTTGTGGTTTATAGTCCAGGTGATTTTCAATAAAATTGAATTTTCTACAAAATGTGTAGAAATATTCGAACGATCCAAATAACCGTTGTCATGAGCACATTTGCAGGTTCTCGATTTTGTAGCTCTGATTTTGTGGTCTATAGTCCAGGTGATTTTCAATAAAATTGAATTTTCTACAAAATGTGTAGAAATATTCGAACGATCCAAATGCCCATTGGCATGACAATTACAGGTCTCAATGCCTATCGATAGAGGTATTAATCATCGGAATCGGAGCACAATTGCAGGTTTTCGATTTTGTAGCTCTGATTTTGTGGTCTATAGTCCAGATGATTTTCAATAAAATTGAATTTTCTACAAAATGTGTAGAAATATTCGAACGATCCAAATGCCCATTGGCATGACAATTACAGGTCTCAATGCCTATCGATAGAGGTATCAATCATCGGAATCCGAGCACAATTGCAGGTTTTCGATTTTGTAGCTCTGATTTTGTGGTCTATAGTCCAGGTGATTTTCAATAAAATTGAATTTTCTACAAAATGTGTAGAAATATTCGAACGATCCAAATGCCCATTGGCATGACAATTGCAGGTCTCAATGCCTATCGATAGAGGTATTAATCATCGGAATCGGAGCACAATTGCAGGTTTTCGATTTTGTAGCTCTGATTTTGTGGTCTATAGTCCAGGTGATTTTCAATAAAATTGAATTTTCTACAAAATGTGTAGAAATATTCGAACGATCCAAATGCCCATTGGCATGACAATTACAGGTCTCAATGCCTATCGATAGAGGTATCAATCATCGGAATCCGAGCACAATTGCAGGTTTTCGATTTTGTAGCTCTGATTTTGTGGTCTATAGTCCAGGTAATTTTCAATAAAATTGAATTTTCTACAAAATGTGTAGAAATATTCGAACGATCCAAATGCCCATTGGCATGACAATTACAGGTCTCAATGCCTATCGATAGAGGTATCAATCATCGGAATCGGAGCACAATTGCAGGTTTTCGATTTTGTAGCTCTGATTTTGTGGTCTACAATAGTCCAGGTGATTTTCAATAAAATTGAATTTTCTACAAAATGTGTAGAAATATTCGAACGATCCAAATGCCCATTGGCATGACAATTACAGGTCTCAATGCCTATCGATAGAGGTATCAATCATCGGAATCGGAGCACAATTGCAGGTTTTCGATTTTGTAGCTCTGATTTTGTGGTCTATAGTCCAGGTGATTTTCAATAAAATTGAATTTTCTACAAAATGTGTAGAAATATTCGAACGATCCAAATAACCGTTGTCATGAGCACATTTGCAGGTTCTCGATTTTGTAGCTCTGATTTTGTGGTCTATAGTCCAGGTGATTTTCAATAAAATTGAATTTTCTACAAAATGTGTAGAAATATTCGAACGATCCAAATGCCCATTGGCATGACAATTACAGGTCTCAATGCCTATCGATAGAGGTATTAATCATCGGAATCGGAGCACAATTGCAGGTTTTCGATTTTGTAGCTCTGATTTTGTGGTCTATAGTCCAGGTGATTTTCAATAAAACTGAATTTTCTACAAAATGTGTAGAAATATTCGAACGATCCAAATAACCGTTGTCATTAGCACATTTGCAGGTTTTCGATTTTGTAGCTCTGATTTTGTGGTCTATAGTCCAGGTAATTTTCAATAAAATTGAATTTTCTACAAAATGTGTAGAAATATTCGAACGATCCAAATGCCCATTGGCATGACAATTACAGGTCTCAATGCCTATCGATAGAGGTATCAATCATCGGAATCGGAGCACAATTGCAGGTTTTCGATTTTGTAGCTCTGATTTTGTGGTCTATAGTCCAGGTGATTTTCAATAAAATTGAATTTTCTACAAAATGTGTAGAAATATTCGAACGATCCAAATGCCCATTGGCATGACAATTACAGGTCTCAATGCCTATCGATAGAGGTATCAATCATCGGAATCGGAGCACAATTGCAGGTTTTCGATTTTGTAGCTCTGATTTTGTGGTCTATAGTCCAGGTGATTTTCAATAAAATTTAATTTTCTACAAAATGTGTAGAAATATTCGAACGATCCAAATAACCGTTGTCATGATCACATTTGCAGGTTTTCGATTTTGTAGCTCTGATTTTGTGGTCTATAGTCCAGGTGATTTTCAATAAAATTGAATTTTCTACAAAATGTGTAGAAATATTCGAACGATCCAAATGCCCATTTGCATGACAATTACAGGTCTCAATGCCTATCGATAGAGGTATCAATCATCGGAATCGGAGCACAATTGCAGGTTTTCGATTTTGTAGCTCTGATTTTGTGGTCTATAGTCCAGGTGATTTTCAATAAAATTGAATTTTCTACAAAATGTGTAGAAATATTCGAACGATCCAAATAACCGTTGTCATGAGCACATTTGCAGGTTCTCGATTTTGTAGCTCTGATTTTGTGGTCTATAGTCCAGGTGATTTTCAATAAAATTGAATTTTCTACAAAATGTGTAGAAATATTCGAACGATCCAAATGCCCATTGGTATGACAATTACAGGTCTCAATGCCTATCGATAGAGGTATCAATCATCGGAATCGGAGCACAATTGCAGGTTTTCGATTTTGTAGCTCTGATTTTGTGGTCTATAGTCCAGGTGATTTTCAATAAAATTGAATTTTCTACAAAATGTGTAGAAATATTCGAACGATCCAAATGCCCATTGGCATGACAATTACAGGTCTCAATGCCTATCGATAGAGGTGTCAATCATCGGAATCCGAGCACAATTGCAGGTTTTCGATTTTGTAGCTCTGATTTTGTGGTCTATAGTCCAGGTGATTTTCAATAAAATTGAATTTTCTACAAAATGTGTAGAAATATTCGAACGATCCAAATAACCGTTGTCATGAGCACATTTGCAGGTTTTCGATGTTGTAGCTCTGATTTTATGGTCTATAGTCCAGGTGATTTTCAATAAAATTGAATTTTCTACAAAATGTGTAGAAATATTCGAACGATCCAAATGCCCATTGGCATGACAATTACAGGTCTCAATGCCTATCGGTAGAGGTATCAATCATCGGATACGGAGCACAATTGCAGGTTTTCGATTTTGTAGCTCTGATTTTGTGGTCTATAGTCCAGGTGATTTTCAATAAAATTTAATTTTCTACAAAATGTGTAGAAATATTCGAACGATCCAAATAACCGTTGTCATGAGCACATTTGCAGGTTTTCGATGTTGTAGCTCTGATTTTATGGTCTATAGTCCAGATGATTTTCAATAAAATTGAATTTTCTACAAAATGTGTAGAAATATTCGAACGATCCAAATGCCCATTTGCATGACAATTACAGGTCTCAATGCCTATCGATAGAGGTATCAATCATCGGAATCGGAGCACAATTGCAGGTTTTCGATTTTGTAGCTCTGATTTTGTGGTCTATAGTCCAGGTGATTTTCAATAAAATTGAATTTTCTACAAAATGTGTAGAAATATTCGAACGATCCAAATAACCGTTGTCATGAGCATATTTGCAGGTTCTCGATTTTGTAGCTCTGATTTTGTGGTCTATAGTCCAGGTGATTTTCAATAAAATTGAATTTTCTACAAAATGTGTAGAAATATTCGAGCGATCCAAATGCCCATTTGCATGACAATTACAGGTCTCAATGCCTATCGATAGAGGTATCAATCATTGGAATCGGAGCACAATTGCAGGTTTTCGATTTTGTAGCTCTGATTTTGTGGTCTATAGTCCAGGTGATTTTCAATAAAATTGAATTTTCTACAAAATGTGTAGACATATTCGAACGATCCAAATGCCCATTGGCATGACAATTACAGGTCTCAATGCCTATCGATAGAGGTATCAATCATCGGAATCCGAGCACAATTGCAGGTTTTCGATTTTGTAGCTCTGATTTTGTGGTCTATAGTCCAGGTGATTTTCAATAAAATTGAATTTTCTACAAAATGTGTAGAAATATTCGAACGATCCAAATAACCGTTGTCATGAGCACATTAGCAGGTTTTCGATGTTGTAGCTCTGATTTTATGGTCTATAGTCCAGGTGATTTTCAATAAAATTGAATTTTCTACAAAATGTGTAGAAATATTCGAACGATCCAAATGCCCATTGGCATGACAATTACAGGTCTCAATGCCTATCGGTAGAGGTATCAATCATCGGATACGGAGCACAATTGCAGGTTTTCGATTTTGTAGCTCTGATTTTGTGGTCTATAGTCCAGGTGATTTTCAATAAAATTTAATTTTCTACAAAATGTGTAGAAATATTCGAACGATCCAAATAACCGTTGTCATGAGCACATTTGCAGGTTTTCGATGTTGTAGCTCTGATTTTATGGTCTATAGTCCAGATGATTTTCAATAAAATTGAATTTTCTACAAAATGTGTAGAAATATTCGAACGATCCAAATGCCCATTGGCATGACAATTACAGGTCTCAATGCCTATCGATAGAGGTATCAATCATCGGAATCGGAGCACAATTGCAGGTTTTCGATTTTGTAGCTCTGATTTTGTGGTCTATAGTCCAGGTGATTTTCAATAAAATTGAATTTTCTACAAAATGTGTAGAAATATTCGAACGATCCAAATAACCGTTGTCATGAGCATATTTGCAGGTTTTCGATTTTGTAGCTCTGATTTTGTGGTCTATAGTCCAGGTGATTTTCAATAAAATTGAATTTTCTACAAAATGTGTAGAAATATTCGAGCGATCCAAATGCCCATTTGCATGACAATTACAGGTCTCAATGCCTATCGATAGAGGTATCAATCATCGGAATCGGAGCACAATTGCAGGTTTTCGATTTTGTAGCTCTGATTTTGTGGTCTATAGTCCAGGTGATTTTCAATAAAACTGAATTTTCTACAAAATGTGTAGAAATATTCGAACGATCCAAATAACCGTTGTCATTAGCACATTTGCAGGTTTTCGATTTTGTAGCTCTGATTTTGTGGTCTATAGTCCAGGTAATTTTCAATAAAATTGAATTTTCTACAAAATGTGTAGAAATATTCGAACGATCCAAATTCCCATTGGTATGACAATTACAGGTCTCAATGCCTATCGATAGAGGTATCAATCATCGGAATCGGAGCACAATTGCAGGTTTTCGATATTGTAGCTCTGATTTTGTGGTCTATAGTCCAGGTGATTTTCAATAAAACTGAATTTTCTACAAAATGTGTAGAAATATTCGAACGATCCAAATAACCGTTGTCATGAGCACATTTGCAGGTTTTCGATTTTGTAGCTCTTATTTTGTGGTCTATAGTCCAGGTGATTTTCAATAAAATTGAATTTTCTACAAAATGTGTAGAAATATTCGAACGATCCAAATGCCCATTTGCATGACAATTACAGGTCTCAATGCCTATCGATAGAGGTATCAATCATCGGAATCGGAGCACAATTGCAGGTTTTCGATTTTGTAGCTCTGATTTTGTGGTCTATAGTCCAGGTGATTTTCAATAAAATTGAATTTTCTACAAAATGTGTAGAAATATTCGAACGATCCAAATAACCGTTGTCATGAGCACATTTGCAGGTTCTCGATTTTGTAGCTCTGATTTTGTGGTCTATAGTCCAGGTGATTTTCAATAAAATTGAATTTTCTACAAAATGTGTAGAAATATTCGAACGATCCAAATGCCCATTGGTATGACAATTACAGGTCTCAATGCCTATCGATAGAGGTATCAATCATCGGAATCGGAGCACAATTGCAGGTTTTCGATTTTGTAGCTCTGATTTTGTGGTCTATAGTCCAGGTGATTTTCAATAAAATTGAATTTTCTACAAAATGTGTAGAAATATTCGAACGATCCAAATGCCCATTGGCATGACAATTACAGGTCTCAATGCCTATCGATAGAGGTATCAATCATCGGAATCCGAGCACAATTGCAGGTTTTCGATTTTGTAGCTCTGATTTTGTGGTCTATAGTCCAGGTGATTTTCAATAAAATTGAATTTTCTACAAAATGTGTAGAAATATTCGAACGATCCAAATAACCGTTGTCATGAGCACAATTGCAGGTTTTCGATTTTGTAGCTCTGATTTTGTGGTCTATAGTCCAGGTGATTTTCAATAAAATTGAATTTTCTACAAAATGTGTAGAAATATTCGAACGATCCAAATGCCCATTGGCATGACAATTACAGGTCTCAATGCCTATCGGTAGAGGTATCAATCATCGGATACGGAGCACAATTGCAGGTTTTCGATTTTGTAGCTCTGATTTTGTGGTCTATAGTCCAGGTGATTTTCAATAAAATTGAATTTTCTACAAAATGTGTAGAAATATTCGAACGATCCAAATAACCGTTGTCATGAGCACAATTGCAGGTTTTCGATTTTGTAGCTCTGATTTTGTGGTCTATAGTCCAGGTGATTTTCAATAAAATTGAATTTTCTACAAAATGTGTAGAAATATTCGAACGATCCAAATAACCGTTGTCATGAGCACATTTGCAGGTTTTCGATGTTGTAGCTCTGATTTTATGGTCTATAGTCCAGATGATTTTCAATAAAATTGAATTTTCTACAAAATGTGTAGAAATATTCGAACGATCCAAATGGCCATTTGCATGACAATTACTGGTCTCAATGCCTATCGATAGAGGTATCAATCATCGGAATCGGAGCACAATTGCAGGTTTTCGATTTTGTAGCTCTGATTTTGTGGTCTATAGTCCAGGTGATTTTCAATAAAATTGAATTTTCTACAAAATGTGTAGAAATATTCGAACGATCCAAATGGCCATTTGCATGACAATTACTGGTCTCAATGCCTATCGATAGAGGTATCAATCATCGGAATCGGAGCACAATTGCAGGTTTTCGATTTTGTAGCTCTGATTTTGTGGTCTATAGTCCAGGTGATTTTCAATAAAATTGAATTTTCTACAAAATGTGTAGAAATATTCGAACGATCCAAATAACCGTTGTCATGAGCACATTTGCAGGTTCTCGATTTTGTAGCTCTGATTTTGTGGTCTATAGTCCAGGTGATTTTCAATAAAATTGAATTTTCTACAAAATGTGTAGAAATATTCGAACGATCCAAATGCCCATTGGCATGACAATTACAGGTCTCAATGCCTATCGATAGAGGTATCAATCATCGGAATCGGAGCACAATTGCAGGTTTTCGATTTTGTAGCTCTGATTTTGTGGTCTATAGTCCAGGTGATTTTCAATAAAATTGAATTTTCTACAAAATGTGTAGAAATATTCGAACGATCCAAATGCCCATTGGCATGACAATTACAGGTCTCAATGCCTATCGATAGAGGTGTCAATCATCGGAATCCGAGCACAATTGCAGGTTTTCGATTTTGTAGCTCTGATTTTGTGGTCTATAGTCCAGGTGATTTTCAATAAAATTGAATTTTCTACAAAATGTGTAGAAATATTCGAACGATCCAAATAACCGTTGTCATGAGCACATTTGCAGGTTTTCGATGTTGTAGCTCTGATTTTATGGTCTATAGTCCAGGTGATTTTCAATAAAATTGAATTTTCTATAAAATGTGTAGAAATATTCGAACGATCCAAATGCCCATTGGCATGACAATTACAGGTCTCAATGCCTATCGGTAGAGGTATCAATCATCGGATACGGAGCACAATTGCAGGTTTTCGATTTTGTAGCTCTGATTTTGTGGTCTATAGTCCAGGTGATTTTCAATAAAATTGAATTTTCTACAAAATGTGTAGAAATATTCGAACGATCCAAATAACCGTTGTCATGAGCACATTTGCAGGTTTTCGATGTTGTAGCTCTGATTTTATGGTCTATAGTCCAGATGATTTTCAATAAAATTGAATTTTCTACAAAATGTGTAGAAATATTCGAATGATCCAAATGCCCATTGGCATGACAATTACAGGTCTCAATGCCTATCGATAGAGGTATCAATCATCGGAATCGGAGCACAATTGCAGGTTTTCGATTTTGTAGCTCTGATTTTGTGGTCTATAGTCCAGGTGATTTTCAATAAAATTGAATTTTCTACAAAATGTGTAGAAATATTCGAACGATCCAAATAACCGTTGTCATGAGCACATTTGCAGGTTTTCGATTTTGTAGCTCTGATTTTGTGGTCTATAGTCTAGGTGATTTTCAATAAAATTGAATTTTCTACAAAATGTGTAGAAATATTCGAGCGATCCAAATGCCCATTTGCATGACAATTACAGGTCTCAATGCCTATCGATAGAGGTATCAATCATCGGAATCGGAGCACAATTGCAGGTTTTCGATTTTGTAGCTCTGATTTTGTGGTCTATAGTCCAGGTGATTTTCAATAAAACTGAATTTTCTACAAAATGTGTAGAAATATTCGAACGATCCAAATAACCGTTGTCATGAGCACATTTGCAGGTTCTAGATTTTGTAGCTCTGATTTTGTGGTCTATAGTCCAGGTGATTTTCAATAAAATTGAATTTTCTACAAAATGTGTAGAAATATTCGAACGATCCAAATGCCCATTGGTATGACAATTACAGGTCTCAATGCCTATCGATAGAGGTATCAATCATCGGAATCGGAGCACAATTGCAGGTTTTCGATTTTGTAGCTCTGATTTTGTGGTCTATAGTCCAGGTGATTTTCAATAAAATTGAATTTTCTACAAAATGTGTAGAAATATTCGAACGATCCAAATGCCCATTGGCATGACAATTACAGGTCTCAATGCCTATCGATAGAGGTATCAATCATCGGAATCCGAGCACAATTGCAGGTTTTCGATTTTGTAGCTCTGATTTTGTGGTCTATAGTCCAGGTGATTTTCAATAAAATTGAATTTTCTACAAAATGTGTAGAAATATTCGAACGATCCAAATAACCGTTGTCATGAGCACATTTGCAGGTTTTCGATGTTGTAGCTCTGATTTTATGGTCTATAGTCCAGGTGATTTTCAATAAAATTGAATTTTCTACAAAATGTGTAGAAATATTCGAACGATCCAAATGCCCATTGGCATGACAATTACAGGTCTCAATGCCTATCGGTAGAGGTATCAATCATCGGATACGGAGCACAATTGCAGGTTTTCGATTTTGTAGCTCTGATTTTGTGGTCTATAGTCCAGGTGATTTTCAATAAAATTTAATTTTCTACAAAATGTGTAGAAATATTCGAACGATCCAAATAACCGTTGTCATGAGCACATTTGCAGGTTTTCGATGTTGTAGCTCTGATTTTATGGTCTATAGTCCAGATGATTTTCAATAAAATTGAATTTTCTACAAAATGTGTAGAAATATTCGAACGATCCAAATGCCCATTGGCATGACAATTACAGGTCTCAATGCCTATCGATAGAGGTATCAATCATCGGAATCGGAGCACAATTGCAGGTTTTCGATTTTGTAGCTCTGATTTTGTGGTCTATAGTCCAGGTGATTTTCAATAAAATTGAATTTTCTACAAAATGTGTAGAAATATTCGAACGATCCAAATAACCGTTGTCATGAGCATATTTGCAGGTTTTCGATTTTGTAGCTCTGATTTTGTGGTCTATAGTCCAGGTGATTTTCAATAAAATTGAATTTTCTACAAAATGTGTAGAAATATTCGAGCGATCCAAATGCCCATTTGCATGACAATTACAGGTCTCAATGCCTATCGATAGAGGTATCAATCATCGGAATCGGAGCACAATTGCAGGTTTTCGATTTTGTAGCTCTGATTTTGTGGTCTATAGTCCAGGTGATTTTCAATAAAACTGAATTTTCTACAAAATGTGTAGAAATATTCGAACGATCCAAATAACCGTTGTCATTAGCACATTTGCAGGTTTTCGATTTTGTAGCTCTGATTTTGTGGTCTATAGTCCAGGTGATTTTCAATAAAATTGAATTTTCTACAAAATGTGTAGAAATATTCGAACGATCCAAATGCCCATTGGTATGACAATTACAGGTCTCAATGCCTATCGATAGAGGTATCAATCATCGGAATCGGAGCACAATTGCAGGTTTTCGATATTGTAGCTCTGATTTTGTGGTCTATAGTCCAGGTGATTTTCAATAAAACTGAATTTTCTACAAAATGTGTAGAAATATTCGAACGATCCAAATAACCGTTGTCATGAGCACATTTGCAGGTTTTCGATTTTGTAGCTCTTATTTTGTGGTCTATAGTCCAGGTGATTTTCAATAAAATTGAATTTTCTACAAAATGTGTAGAAATATTCGAACGATCCAAATGCCCATTTGCATGACAATTACAGGTCTCAATGCCTATCGATAGAGGTATCAATCATCGGAATCGGAGCACAATTGCAGGTTTTCGATTTTGTAGCTCTGATTTTGTGGTCTATAGTCCAGGTGATTTTCAATAAAATTGAATTTTCTACAAAATGTGTAGAAATATTCGAACGATCCAAATAACCGTTGTCATGAGCACATTTGCAGGTTTTCGATGTTGTAGCTCTGATTTTATGGTCTATAGTCCAGATGATTTTCAATAAAATTGAATTTTCTACAAAATATGTAGAAATATTCGAATGATCCAAATGCCCATTGGCATGACAATTACAGGTCTCAATGCCTATCGATAGAGGTATCAATCATCGGAATCGGAGCACAATTGCAGGTTTTCGATTTTGTAGCTCTGATTTTGTGGTCTATAGTCCAGGTGATTTTCAATAAAATTGAATTTTCTACAAAATGTGTAGAAATATTCGAACGATCCAAATAACCGTTGTCATGAGCATATTTGCAGGTTTTCGATTTTGTAGCTCTGATTTTGTGGTCTATAGTCCAGGTGATTTTCAATAAAATTGAATTTTCTACAAAATGTGTAGAAATATTCGAGCGATCCAAATGCCCATTTGCATGACAATTACAGGTCTCAATGCCTATCGATAGAGGTATCAATCATCGGAATCGGAGCACAATTGCAGGTTTTCGATTTTGTAGCTCTGATTTTGTGGTCTATAGTCCAGGTGATTTTCAATAAAACTGAATTTTCTACAAAATGTGTAGAAATATTCGAACGATCCAAATAACCGTTGTCATTAGCACATTTGCAGGTTTTCGATTTTGTAGCTCTGATTTTGTGGTCTATAGTCCAGGTGATTTTCAATAAAATTGAATTTTCTACAAAATGTGTAGAAATATTCGAACGATCCAAATGCCCATTGGTATGACAATTACAGGTCTCAATGCCTATCGATAGAGGTATCAATCATCGGAATCGGAGCACAATTGCAGGTTTTCGATATTGTAGCTCTGATTTTGTGGTCTATAGTCCAGGTGATTTTCAATAAAACTGAATTTTCTACAAAATGTGTAGAAATATTCGAACGATCCAAACAACAGTTGTCATGAGCACATTTGCAGGTTTTCGATTTTGTAGCTCTTATTTTGTGGTCTATAGTCCAGGTGATTTTCAATAAAATTGAATTTTCTACAAAATGTGTAGAAATATTCGAACGATCCAAATGCCCATTTGCATGACAATTACAGGTCTCAATGCCTATCGATAGAGGTATCAATCATCGGAATCGGAGCACAATTGCAGGTTTTCGATTTTGTAGCTCTGATTTTGTGGTCTATAGTCCAGGTGATTTTCAATAAAATTGAATTTTCTACAAAATGTGTAGAAATATTCGAACGATCCAAATAACCGTTGTCATGAGCACATTTGCAGGTTCTCGATTTTGTAGCTCTGATTTTGTGGTCTATAGTCCAGGTGATTTTCAATAAAATTGAATTTTCTACAAAATGTGTAGAAATATTCGAACGATCCAAATGCCCATTGGTATGACAATTACAGGTCTCAATGCCTATCGATAGAGGTATCAATCATCGGAATCGGAGCACAATTGCAGGTTTTCGATTTTGTAGCTCTGATTTTGTGGTCTATAGTCCAGGTGATTTTCAATAAAATTGAATTTTCTACAAAATGTGTAGAAATATTCGAACGATCCAAATGCCCATTGGCATGACAATTACAGGTCTCAATGCCTATCGATAGAGGTATCAATCATCGGAATCCGAGCACAATTGCAGGTTTTCGATTTTGTAGCTCTGATTTTGTGGTCTATAGTCCAGGTGATTTTCAATAAAATTGAATTTTCTACAAAATGTGTAGAAATATTCGAACGATCCAAATAACCGTTGTCATGAGCACATTTGCAGGTTTTCGATGTTGTAGCTCTGATTTTATGGTCTATAGTCCAGGTGATTTTCAATAAAATTGAATTTTCTACAAAATGTGTAGAAATATTCGAACGATCCAAATGCCCATTGGCATGACAATTACAGGTCTCAATGCCTATCGGTAGAGGTATCAATCATCGGATACGGAGCACAATTGCAGGTTTTCGATTTTGTAGCTCTGATTTTGTGGTCTATAGTCCAGGTGATTTTCAATAAAATTGAATTTTCTACAAAATGTGTAGAAATATTCGAACGATCCAAATAACCGTTGTCATGAGCACAATTGCAGGTTTTCGATTTTGTAGCTCTGATTTTGTGGTCTATAGTCCAGATGATTTTCAATAAAATTGAATTTTCTACAAAATGTGTAGAAATATTCGAACGATCCAAATGCCCATTGGCATGACAATTACAGGTCTCAATGCCTATCGATAGAGGTATCAATCATCGGAATCGGAGCACAATTGCAGGTTTTCGATTTTGTAGCTCTGATTTTGTGGTCTATAGTCCAGGTGATTTTCAATAAAACTGAATTTTCTACAAAATGTGTAGAAATATTCGAACGATCCAAATAACCGTTGTCATGAGCATATTTGCAGGTTTTCGATTTTGTAGCTCTGATTTTGTGGTCTATAGTCCAGGTGATTTTCAATAAAATTGAATTTTCTACAAAATGTGTAGAAATATTCGAGCGATCCAAATGCCCATTTGCATGACAATTACAGGTCTCAATGCCTATCGATAGAGGTATCAATCATCGGAATCGGAGCACAATTGCAGGTTTTCGATTTTGTAGCTCTGATTTTGTGGTCTATAGTCCAGGTGATTTTCAATAAAACTGAATTTTCTATAAAATGTGTAGAAATATTCGAACGATCCAAATAACCGTTGTCATTAGCACATTTGCAGGTTTTCGATTTTGTAGCTCTGATTTTGTGGTCTATAGTCCAGGTAATTTTCAATAAAATTGAATTTTCTACAAAATGTGTAGAAATATTCGAACGATCCAAATGCCCATTGGTATGACAATTACAGGTCTCAATGCCTATCGATAGAGGTATCAATCATCGGAATCGGAGCACAATTGCAGGTTTTCGATATTGTAGCTCTGATTTTGTGGTCTATAGTCCAGGTGATTTTCAATAAAACTGAATTTTCTACAAAATGTGTAGAAATATTCGAACGATCCAAATAACCGTTGTCATGAGCACATTTGCAGGTTTTCGATTTTGTAGCTCTTATTTTGTGGTCTATAGTCCAGGTGATTTTCAATAAAATTGAATTTTCTACAAAATGTGTAGAAATATTCGAACGATCCAAATGCCCATTTGCATGACAATTACAGGTCTCAATGCCTATCGATAGAGGTATCAATCATCGGAATCGGAGCACAATTGCAGGTTTTCGATTTTGTAGCTCTGATTTTGTGGTCTATAGTCCAGGTGATTTTCAATAAAATTGAATTTTCTACAAAATGTGTAGAAATATTCGAACGATCCAAATAACCGTTGTCATGAGCACATTTGCAGGTTCTCGATTTTGTAGCTCTGATTTTGTGGTCTATAGTCCAGGTGATTTTCAATAAAATTGAATTTTCTACAAAATGTGTAGAAATATTCGAACGATCCAAATGCCCATTGGTATGACAATTACAGGTCTCAATGCCTATCGATAGAGGTATTAATCATCGGAATCGGAGCACAATTGCAGGTTTTCGATTTTGTAGCTCTGATTTTGTGGTCTATAGTCCAGGTGATTTTCAATAAAATTGAATTTTCTACAAAATGTGTAGAAATATTCGAACGATCCAAATGCCCATTGGCATGACAATTACAGGTCTCAATGCCTATCGATAGAGGTATCAATCATCGGAATCCGAGCACAATTGCAGGTTTTCGATTTTGTAGCTCTGATTTTGTGGTCTATAGTCCAGGTGATTTTCAATAAAATTGAATTTTCTACAAAATGTGTAGATATATTCGAACGATCCAAATAACCGTTGTCATGAGCACATTTGCAGGTTTTCGATTTTGTAGCTCTGATTTTATGGTCTATAGTCCAGGTGATTTTCAATAAAATTGAATTTTCTACAAAATGTGTAGAAATATTCGACCGATCCAAACGCCCATTGGCATGACAATTACAGGTCTCAATGCCTATCGATAGAGGTATCAATCATCGGATACGGAGCACAATTGCAGGTTTTCGATTTTGTAGCTCTGATTTTGTGGTCTATAGTCCAGGTAATTTTCAATAAAATTGAATTTTCTACAAAATGTGTAGAAATATTCGAACGATTAAAATGCCCATTGGTATGACAATTACAGGTCTCAATGCCTATCGATAGAGGTATCAATCATCGGAATCGGAGCACAATTGCAGGTTTACGATTTTGTTGCTCTGATTTTGTGGTCTATATTCCAGGTGATTTTCAATAAAATTGAATTTTCTACAAAATGTGTAGAAATATTCGAACGATCCAAATGCCAATTGGCATGACAATTACTGGTCTCAATGCCTATCGATAGAGGTATCAATCATCGGAATCCGAGCACAATTGCAGGTTTTCGATTTTGTAGCTCTGATTTTGTGGTCTATAGTCCAGGTGATTTTCAATAAAATTGAATTTTCTACAAAATGTGTAGATATATTCGAACGATCCAAATAACCGTTGTCATGAGCACATTTGCAGGTTTTCGATTTTGTAGCTCTGATTTTATGGTCTATAGTCCAGGTGATTTTCAATAAAATTGAATTTTCTACAAAATGTGTAGAAATATTCGACCGATCCAAACGCCCATTGGCATGACAATTACAGGTCTCAATGCCTATCGATAGAGGTATCAATCATCGGATACGGAGCACAATTGCAGGTTTTCGATTTTGTAGCTCTGATTTTGTGGTCTATAGTCCAGGTGATTTTCAATAAAATTGAATTTTCTACAAAATGTGTAGAAATATTCGAACGATCCAAATAACCGTTGTTATGAGCACATTTGCAGGTTTTCGATTTTGTAGCTCTGATTTTGTGGTCTATAGTCCAGGTGATTTTCAATAAAATTGAATTTTCTACAAAATGTGTAGAAATATTCGAACGATCCAAATAACCGTTGTCATGAGCACATTTGCAGGTTTTCGATTTTGTAGCTCTGATTTTATGGTCTATAGTCCAGGTGATTTTCAATAAAATTGAATTTTCTACAAAATGTGTAGAAATATTCGAACGATCCAAATGCCCATTGGCATGACAATTACAGGTCTCAATGCCTATCGATAGAGGTATCAATCATCGGATACGGAGCACAATTGCAGGTTTTCGATTTTGTAGCTCTGATTTTGTGGTCTATAGTCCAGGTGATTTTCAATAAAATTGAATTTTCTACAAAATGTGTAGAAATATTCGAACGATCCAAATAACCGTTGTCATGAGCACATTTGCAGGTTTTCGATTTTGTAGCTCTGATTTTGTGGTCTATAGTCCAGGTAATTTTCAATAAAATTGAATTTTCTACAAAATGTGTAGAAATATTCGAACGATCCAAATGCCGATTGGCATGACAATTACAGGTCTCAATGCCTATCGATAGAGGTATCAATCATCGGAATCGGAGCACATATGCAGGTTTTCGATTTTGTAGTTCTGATTTTGTGGTCTATAGTCAAGGTGATTTTCAATAAAATTGAATTTTCTACAAAAGGTGTAGAAATATTCGAACGATCCAAATAACCGTTGTCATGAGCATATTTGCAGGTTTTCGATTTTGTAGCTCTGATTTTATGGTCTATAGTCCAGGTGATTTTCAATAAAATTGAATTTTCTACAAAATGTGTAGAAATATTCGAACGATAGAAATGCCCATTGGCATGACAATTACAGGTCTCAATGCCTATCGATAGAGGTATCAATCATCGGAATCGGAGCACAATTGCAGGTTTTCGATTTTGTAGCTCTGATTTTGTGGTCTATAGTCCAGGTGATTTTCAATAAAATTGAATTTTCTACAAAATGTGTAGAAATATTCGAACGATCCAAATAACCGTTGTCATGAGCACATTTGCAGGTTTTCGATTTTGTAGCTCTGATTTTATGGTCTATAGTCCAGGTGATTTTCAATAAAATTGAATTTTCTACAAAATGTGTAGAAATATTCGAACGATCCAAATGCCCATTGGCATGACAATTACAGGTCTCAATGCCTATCGATAGGTATCAATAGGTATCAATCATCGGAATCGGAGCACATATGCAGGTTTTCGATTTTGTAGCTCTGATTTTGTGGTCTATAGTCCAGGTGATTTTCAATAAAATTGAATTTTCTACAAAATGTGTAGAAATATTCGAACGATCCAAATAACCGTTGTCATGAGCATATTTGCAGGTTTTCGATTTTGTAGCTCTGATTTTATGGTCTATAGTCCAGGTGATTTTCAATAAAATTGAATTTTCTACAAAATGTGTAGAAATATTCGAACGATCCAAATGCCCATTGGCATGACAATTACAGGTCTCAATGCCTATCGATAGAGGTATCAATCATCGGAATCGGAGCACAATTGCAGGTTTTCGATTTTGTAGCTCTGATTTTGTGGTCTATAGTCCAGGTGATTTTCAATAAAATTGAATTTTCTACAAAATGTGTAGAAATATTCGAACGATCCAATTAACCGTTGTGATGAGCATATTTGCAGGTTTTCGATTTTGTAGCTCTGATTTTATGGTCTATAGTCCAGGTGATTTTCAATAAAATTGAATTTTCTACAAACTGTGTAGAAATATTCGAACGATCCAAATGATCATTGGCATGACAATTACAGGTCTCAATGCCTATCGATAGAGGTATCAATCATCGGAATCGGAGCACAATTGCAGGTTTTCCATTTTGTAGCTCTGATTTTGTGGTCTATAGTCCAGGTGATTTTCAATAAAATTGAATTTTCTACAAAATGTGTAGAAATATTCGAACGATCCAAATAACCGTTGTCATGAGCATATTTGCAGGTTTTCGATTTTGTAGCTCTGATTTTATGGTCTATAGTCCAGGTGATTTTCAATAAAATTGAATTTTCTACAAAATGTTTAGAAATATTCGAACGATCCAAATGCCCATTGGCATGACAATTACAGGTCTCAATGCCTATCGATAGAGGTATCAATCATCGGAATCGGAGCACAACTGCAGGTTTTCGATTTTGTAGCTCTGATTTTGTGGTCTATAGTCCAGGTGATTTTCAATTAAATTGAATTTTCTACAAAATGTGTAGAAATATTCGAACGATCCAAATACCCATTGGCATGAAAATTACAGGTCTCAATGCCTATCAATAGAGGTATCAATCATCGGAATCGGAGCACAATTGCAGATTTTCGATTTTGTAGCTCTGATTTTGTGGTCTATAGTCCAGATGATTTTTAATAAAATTGAATTTTCTACAAAATGTGTAGAAATATTAGAAAGATCAAAATTCCCATTGGCATGACAATTACAGGTCTCAATGCCAATCAATTATCGGAATCGGGCAATTGCAGGTTTTCGATTTTGTAGCTCTGATTTTGTGGTCTATAGTCCAGGTGATTTTCAATAAAATTGAATTTTCTACAAAATGTGTAGAAATATTCGAACGATCCAAATGCCCATTGGCATGACAATTGCAGGTCTCAATGCCTATCGATAGAGGTATCAATCATCGGAATCGGAGCACAATTGCAGGTTTTCGATTTTGTAGCTCTGATTTTGTGGTCTATAGTCCAGGTGATTTTCAATAAAATTGAATTTTCTACAAAATGTGTAGAAATATTCGAACGATCCAAATAACCGTTGTCATGAGCACATTTGCAGGTTTTCGATTTTGTAGCTCTGATTTTATGTTCTATAGTCCAGGTGATTTTCAATAAAATTGAGTTTTCTACAAAATGTGTAGAAATATTCGAACGATCCAAATGCCCATTGGCATGACAATTACAGGTCTCAATGCCTATCGATAGAGGTATCAATCATCGGATACGGAGCACAATTGCAGGTTTTCGATTTTGTAGCCCTGATTATGTGGTCTATAGTCCTGGTGATTTTCAATAAAATTGAATTTTCTACAAAATGTGTAGAAATATTCGAACGATCCAAATAACCGTTGTCATGAGCACATTTGCAGGTTTTCGATTTTGTAGCTCTGATTTTATGGTCTATAGTCCAGGTGATTTTCAATAAAATTGAATTTTCTACAAAATGTGTAGAAATATTCGAACGATCCAAATGCCCATTGGCATGACATTTACAGGTCTCAATGCCTATCGATAGAGGTATCAATCATCGGAATCGGAGCACAATTGCAGGTTTTCGATTTTGTAGCTGTGATTTTGTGGTCTATAGTCCAGGTGATTTTCAATAAAATTTAATTTTCTACAAAATGTGTAGAAATATTCGAACGATCCAAATAACCGTTGTCATGAGCACATTTGCAGGTTTTCGATTTTGTAGCTCTGATTTTGTGGTCTATAGTCCAGGTGATTTTCAATAAAATTGAATTTTCTCCAAAATGTGTAGAAATATTCTAACGATCCAAATGATCATTGGCATGACAATTACAGGTCTCATTGCCTATCGATGGAGGTATCAATCATCGGAATCGGAGCCCAGTTGCAGATTTTCGATTTTGTAGCTCTGATTTTATGGTCTGGTGATTTTCAATAAAATTGAATTTTCTACAAAATGTGTAGAAATATTCGAACGATCCAAATGCCCATTGGCATGACAATTACAGGTCTCAATGCCTATCGATAGAGGTATCAATCATCGGAATCGGAGCACAATTGCAGGTTGTCGATTTTGTAGCTGTGATTTTGTGGTCGATAGTCCAGGTGATTTTCAATAAAATTGAATTTTCTACAAAATGTGTAGAAATATTCGAACGATCCAAATAACCGTTGTCATGAGCACATTTGCAGGTTTTCGATTTTGTAGCTCTGATTTTATGGTCCATAGTCCAAATGATTTTCAATAAAATTGAATTTTCTACAAAATGTGTAGAAATATTCGAACGATCCAAATGCCCATTGGCATGACAATTACAGGTCTCAATGCCTATCGATAGAGGTATCAATCATCGGAATCGGAGCACAATTGCAGGTTTTCGATTTTGTAGCTGTGATTTTGTGGTCTATAGTCCAGGTGATTTTCAATAAAATTTAATTTTCTACAAAATGTGTAGAAATATTCGAACGATCCAAATAACCGTTGTCATGAGCACATTTGCAGGTTTTCGATTTTGTAGCTCTGATTTTGTGGTCTATAGTCCAGGTGATTTTCAATAAAATTGAATTTTCTACAAAATGTGTAGAAATATTCTAACGATCCAAATGATCATTGGCATGACAATTACAGGTCTCATTGCCTATCGATGGAGGTATCAATCATCGGAATCGGAGCCCAGTTGCAGATTTTCGATTTTGTAGCTCTGATTTTGTGGTCTATAGTCCAGGTGATTTTCAATTTTATTGAACATTTTTATTTTTTTTTTATTTCCACGAATTTTATACTAAATTATTTTTTTGTAGCGATCTCGATCCCGATTAATCTTCTCGGATTATCCCCAATTCAAAATTTTTTATCTAAAAACAAAGTTTTCGTTGGCTTTGCTTACATTCGAACTCCAGACCTTCTTCACTCCGCTCTATCACCTTACTACCTCGTCTATCGTATCATATACAAGTTAATATATATTTGTTTATTTTATGCAATCAAAACAAATGTGTCTATAATATGTCGATATGTTTACATCTCTGTTAGGGCATATGTACTACATTTACTACACAATGTTTCTGCTAAGTGCTGAAATATTTGGTTTTGCTTAAAAGAGGGCGTGTGTTTTACTTTTGTAAAAATGTACGAGGCTCGATTTTTAAATAATTAATAATTAATTACTTAACATTATTATTGCATTAACATTTTGTTTTTAAACATTATCATTGCATTAAAATAATATGGAATAGTTGTACTAAATATTCTGGTAACGAAATCGCAATAAATTCAAAAATCAAACTACTCATAAAATTTAGCAAGAGTAGCTGCATGCAGTCAGAAGTACTTGTGTGTACTTTGCCACGTTAAATTGAACCAAGCAATTAGAAAATATAAATAATTATTGATGAATATGGATATGAAACTGATAAATTGGCCTTAGCACTCAATACCAGAGATTTGAATTCACTTTCCGATAGTACATGTAGTAGCTGACCTACTACTCCGTTCATCAAGCCCAAAACCTACCCCCTATCCAGGGGAATAAATTAGTTTGGAAACTTTAGGTATTGAGATTTTAGCTGAAACTGATAAATGGGCCTTAGCGTTCCTTTCCAGAGATTTGAATTCACTTTCCGGATAGTACATATAGTAGCTGGCCTACTACTCCATCCATCGAGCCCCAAAACTACCCCCTATCTAGGGGAATAAATTCGTCTGGAAACTTTAGGTACTAATTGAGATTTCGTCTGAAATCCTTCATTGACCGTTAATACCTACTACTAGATATTTGAACTTGGGATCCGATAGTACATGGAGTAGCTGCTTAAAATTGTGATCCTTTATGCCGATTAACTATTTCTTAAACTAGAATTAATTTAAACTATACATTTTTTCTGGCGATTAAGACTAACAATTGTTAAATGTTATTTACGCCACTTGCCTATGGTTTGGATTCATTTTCTTATGGTCCATATATTATTTTGACTAAATTCCACTAACATTGCCTCTAAATGGTCTTACTTTCACAGGAAATCACTTTTATTCGAAAGATTTTGTAATGAAATTACATTTTTAGTACTAAATATTTCAATATGAATCGTAATTTTTCCAATTGGAATTCAGTTTAGCAGTGTGAAATTAATACATACGAGTATATAGAATCTGTGGATTTGTGGGAAACTTCACATCCATTTATTTTGTTTGTGTAAACATTTTATTTATTAAACCTAAACGAGCACACAACAACACGCACACAGTACCAAAATCTGTAATTTGATTTAAAAAAGAAAACATACAATTTGTTTAAAAATAGATAATTTATTAAAATCAAATTACAAATTAATTTTTTTTGTTTCGTTTCCATTATTTTTTATTTTTTCATTGTTAATGAAAATTTTCTTGAAATACAATATACGATAAATTATTTTTCCGCCACACCCTTAAATTTTGTAAATCTTGTACAGCGTTTTCTGATTTTGTTGGTGCTTGGTTTGTTTGAGCAAATGATGCAGATAGAGCCATTTTGAATATGATCCATGATTTGCTCATACTTTGTTCATTTCAAAATCAAATAGGCTCATACCACTAAAAGTCAAGTAATGTAAAACACAGCATACTTTCTTTATATTGGCCTACTAAAATAAAAGATTTTGGGCTTAATTTAAAAATTATGTAGGGTGATGTAAAAGAAGTAAACCTACCAAAAATAAACTAATCGCGACCTACTATACAGGGCGACGGATTTAAAATAACTGTCGAATATCCTCCGAATGAACGTATAATTGGCCCCATGAAATAAACCCGAAAATCGACATGATACAAGTCCAAATTTTGTAATCTGGAAAAGGAAGATATGGAGATTTAATTTTAAATTTAGAACGGAAACCTCCATTTTCCAGAATATTTTAAAGCTAAATCATCCCTTTCCAGAATCAAATTCGTAATCCATTCCAATATACTACATGAATAATTATTCAAAGACAGATACATTTGTTGTACTTTAGTGCCATGTTATTACGCCTAGAAAGTAATGCAAAAATTGTTGGGATACCTCCTTTTACCTTTGGAATTATTTCATGAAACAGGAATACATTAATACGTAGATGGTGTTAATGGAGTTTTCCGTTTTGTTTGGTTGAAGGAGACTCTAAGACTTTAAGATAGACAGACTTTAAGATACTTATTATCTTCAATAGATTTCACAGTAGTAATATAACTCCTGTAGATTTTTATGTATACGGGTATTTTTACAATGAAGCATATAAAATGAATCTATTTAATAAAGTAAACTTAAAAATAAAACACAAGAAGTCTGTTAAAATAAAACACAGTTAGCCTGAACAGCCGAACAGGTCGACCATTACTGAGACGTATGGCTGGCCTGATCATCAAAAATAACTTAACTGCATTTTTAGACAAATTGAGTTATATAGATAAATAAATTTATGGTTGTATGGAAAATCTATTTACACCATTGGTTTTGTAATCAAAATACCTTTCATTTCATGAATAACATCATGCATGATGTGTCACATATTGCAATTAAATTTGGTCTATTAAAAAACATCTTAAGTTCTGGATCGGTGGGTCAACCAATCAAAATCCCCATTTACATCAACTAAGTACGAATATCTTCAATTTTTCGAGAAAATTAGTGAGTTAACTTAAATCAAACAGTCAGTATACCAAGCTCAACCAACCAAAACTGTTGAATAGTGAACATTTTGGATCGTGATGATGGTTTTACTGACCTTACAAACAGCCAACTGGAATTTTAACTGTGACCGTGATTGATGTTCTTTCAATGAAACAACATTGATTGCGTTAATGTCGGCTTGTCACAATGCTAACAGTCTGAATTGCGTAATGATCTCAATACCGCTAAACGTAAGACGATAACATAAACACCTCAAACTTAAATGGTTATGTAGTTCATTAGTTAATTTTTCTTCGTGAGTTTCTTAACCTTTATCGGCCACTATTGATAAAATGTATCACGGCTCACCTATATATGTCTGAAGTGGGATCTTAATAGGTTTTAATAGCCACAATAACCGTAAGTTAAGGTTTTTACAGAGGAGATATTACAAAGGTTGTAAAAATATTATTTTGATTTGGAAAATTACAGTGATCTTTCTCAACAATTCCGATATAGTATATTGTATAACAAGTGGAGAAAATGAGTCATTGCAATACGAAAGTGAAATTTGCAATCTGAGCGATAGCGATGGCTGCAATCACTTGAGTATTGCAATTACACGTTTTCACACGAGTTATACACGCTATTTTTTCTACGATACAATAGTCCTGTAATATTTATAATTTATAAATAATTAGCAACATAAAAAATAACAAACAATATCATTAAAACATTTAGGTTTTCATCAGAAATCGTGTTGTAATTGAGAAATCGTTGTGTAATGAAAATTGCAACACGATTTGTGCAGTGCATCCTTTTCTTCATAATTTAAATTCAAAAATCATCGTCGAAAGCATAGGTTACTGCACTCTCGTAGAAAAAAGTATTAACATTGTATTTCTAGATCATAGTAGGGAAGACTGTCCCTACTGAAACGAATGCAGCAAGCATGTTTACACCAGTTTTAAACAGTGGCGTAACTAGGCATCTAATTAGGAGCCCACAATAATTTATGAAGCGTTCAAATATTAATTCAGAAGGAATAGATAGATGGTAGATCAGGTGAAGCATATTATAGTTTTATCTCTTGTTTTAAGAGTAACATTTTCCCTTTTTAATTAAAATTTTTTCTACTATCTCAGCCCGATTAAACTAAAATTCTATTTCTAATTATATATTCATATAGTACCTAGTTCAGGATAGATCAGATGATTTTCCATAAAATTGAATTTTCTACGAAATGTGTAGAAATATTCGAGCGATCTAAATGCCCGTTGGCATGACAATTACGGGTCTCAACACCTATTAATAGAGGCATCAATCATCGAAATCGGAGCACAATTGCAGATTTTCGTTTTTTTATTATGAATTTATGGTCTATAGTTCAGGTGATTTTCCATTAAATTGAATTTTCTACGAAATGTGTAGAAATATTCGAGCGATCTTTTGGTAGAGGCATCAATAAACCAAATCGGAGCACAATTGCAGATTTTCGTTTTTTTATTATGAATTTATGGTCTATAGTTCAGGTGATTTTCCATTAAATTGAATTTTCTACGAAATGTGTAGAAATATTCGAGCGATCCAAATGCCCGTTGGTATGACAATTACAGGTCTCAACACCTATTGATAGAGGCATCAATCATCGAAATCGGAGCACAATTGCAGATTTTCGTTTTTTTATTATGAATTTATGGTCTATAGTTCAGGTGATTTTCCATTAAATTGAATTTTCTACGAAATGTGTAGAAATATTCGAGCGATCTTTTGATAGAGGCATCAATAAACCAAATCGGAGCACAATTGCAGATTTTCGTTTTTTTATTATGAATTTATGGTCTATAGTTCAGGTGATTTTCCATTAAATTGAATTTTCTACGAAATGTGTAGAAATATTCGAGCGATCCAAATGCCCGTTGGCATGACAATTACAGGTCTCAACACCTATTGATAGAGGCATCAATCATCGAAATCGGAGCACAATTGCAGATTTTCGTTTCTTTATTATGAATTTATGGTCTATAGTTCAGGTGATTTTCCATAAAATTGAATTTTCTACGAAATGTGTAGAAATATTCTAGCGATCTAAATGCCCGTTGGCATGACAATTACAGGTCTCAACACCTATTGATAGAGGCATCAATCATCGAAATCGGAGCACAATTGCAGATTTTCGTTTTTTTATTATGAATTTATGGTCTATAGTTCAGGTGATTTTCCATAAAATTGAATTTTCTACGAAATGTGTAGAAATATTCGAGCGATCTTTTGATAAAGGCATCAATAAACCAAATCGGAGCACAATTGCAGATTTTCGTTTTTTTATTATGAATTTATGGTCTATAGTTCAGGTGATTTTCCATTAAATTGAATTTTCTACGAAATGTGTAGAAATATTCGAGCGATCTTTTGATAGAGGCATCAATAAACCAAATCGGAGCACAATTGCAGATTTTCGTTTTTTTATTATGAATTTATGGTCTATAGTTCAGGTGATTTTCCATTAAATTGAATTTTCTACGAAATGTGTAGAAATATTCGAGCGATCCAAATGCCCGTTGGCATGACAATTACAGGTCTCAACACCTATTGATAGAGGCATCAATCATCGAAATCGGAGCACAATTGCAGATTTTCGTTTTTTTATTATGAATTTATGGTCTATAGTTCAGGTGATTTTCCATTAAATTGAATTTTCTACGAAATGTGTAGAAATATTCGAGCGATCTCGGTGGCCGTTGGCATGACAATTACAGGTCTCAACACCTATTGATAGAGGCATCAATCATCGAAATCGGAGCACAATTGCAGATTTTCGTTTCTTTATTATGAATTTATGGTCTATAGTTCAGGTGATTTTCCATAAAATTGAATTTTCTACGAAATGTGTAGAAATATTCGAGCGATCTAAATGCCCGTTGGCATGACAATTACAGGTCTCAACACCTATTGATAGAGGCATCAATCATCGAAATCGGAGCACAATTGCAGATTTTCGTTTTTTTATTATGAATTTATGGTCTATAGTTCAGGTGATTTTCCATTAAATTGAATTTTCTACGAAATGTGTAGAAATATTCGAGCCAAATTTTAGTTTGCAAACCTTTATCAATGTAAATAAAAGGGAAAGTACATACAAAAATAAGACAGGCTGGTAGAGAGATGGTTAGAAAGTAAAGTAAAAAGCTGTTCAATTCTCCCCGCTGATCAAAAAATGATTTTTGTATAGTTTAAGATCTACCAATTTGTTATTGGACGGTTGTTTCGAGTTATGTTTGAATGTTATAACAAAAATATTTCAAATGAAAATTTTCGGATCAAGAACGGATCTAGAAAATTTCTGTTAGAGGTTATTTGTTCTCGCATAATGAATTCAAGCAGAAAACTTTTCAATATTTTAACAGGTAGAAGGTATTGATGTATCGCACTACTAGGTATTTCGGATCACCGGTTAATCGGATCAGCAGAAAAATTTTGCAGGGTAGGGCGCCCGAAATTTGTAGTTACGCCACTTACAGTAGGTGCACCCAGGTCTAAATAAGAATAGTCTTTGGTTATGGTACATATTTACTATTAAAATTCAAATGGTTTATTTGCAATCATCATACCCGTGCACATTATCTTTTATTGCTTCAATCAAGTATTTAACCGGGTGTCTAAGAAAAATAAAATTAAAAATGAAATAATTTAATCAATCTGTTTTTATTTATTATTTTGTTGTAATAACGAGACAATTTTAAAACAATACAAAAATATTAATTTATATTTCAATACAAACAAAACAAATTCAAAAAGAAACGTCAAAAATACCAAATTGTTTATATGTTCCCCCAGAGAAGTGGCTTCAGCCAACAACTGGCTTCAATTCCAGAGGTAAAAATTATAATTTTCATTTTTCCTTCATAATTTTTTTTTTAACTTTTTTTTTTATATATATTTTTCGAATATTTATTGTTTTTAAATACACATACAATGTTTCTTTACTAAAAATATATTATTTGATTTATACAAATTGTTTTTCTTCCTCCTTTTCATATTAATTTTTGTTAAAAAGATGAAATTTGGTTTTATTTTTAATTTCAATTTTTCTTTATATATTTTTGATTATATTAGATGGTAGAATTTATAAAAACTAAATAAAAAAAAAGCAATTAAAAACTTTTTGGTAGCCTTATCTTAACTTACAAAGGAATGTAATGTTGTTTAGAGACTCATAAATAAAATTAAAAATATAGAAAATTTGTTTGAAAAAAAAAATTGAATTAAATTGATGTTTTATGTATTTCAGTTTATGTTCTTTATTATATAAAATCCTATTTTTCCTTTATATATGATTGTCGTATTCTATTTGCATTTAAAGTTTAAGTTTAAACGGGATGATTTTCAAAGATAAGAGAAATTTGCGGCAAACTCTTGTACAATTGATACAACAAAAGCGATGCACAATTTATCATTCATTTGTCTTGGCTAAAAAGTTTGCTTTGAATATATGATAATCTTAGTTATTTAAATGTCCGCTATATACAAAAAAGCACTACTGTCGAGTGAGTGATGAATTGTGAATCGCGCAGCCACATGTCCTTCTTGGCAATTCATTTTCCTCGTAAGAAATTTGAAATGGACATTAACTGTTGAAAAAAACTTATAAATTTATTTTATTTTCATAGTTACTTAATTCTTGTTTAGTGATTTAATAGATTTTCTAACAACTTTTTCTGTAAATCGAGAATTCCCATGAAATGGATACAGCTGTCTTTATTAAACAAAAAATCCTATTCTTATGTTTGAGAATCATCCTCGTTTAAAGGTATTTAAATGTTTTTTTTTAGTAGCTCTAAACGTAAAACATAAAATTGATGTTCATTAAATTGTTACCTCCTATATAAATATTATATAAAAAATATTTTTTTATAAATTGCTCAAATTGTAAAATACTTAGCCCGCCGGAATGCAACATCAAACATTGATAATTGAAGAATTTGAACCAGACGTGTTTCGCCAATTGATCGAGTATATTCACACCGGATGTGTGACCCTACAGCCTCGTACTCTACTTGGAGTGATGAATGCAGCTGACTACTATGGTTTAGAAGAATTGCGAAGATCATGCGCTGGTTTTGTACAATGTTGTATAAATGTGGATACTGTTTGTGCACTACTAGCATCTGCCGAACGCTATATTCAATATAAATGCACAAAAAGTTTGGTTCAAAAAGTATTAGAATTTGTCGATGAGCATGGAAATGAAGTGTTAAATTTGGGCAGTTTTACATTATTGCCACAGCACGTGGTACGTTTAATTTTAGCTAGAGAAGAATTACGTGCCGATGAATTCACAAAATTTCAAGCGGCGCTCATGTGGAGTAAAAAATATTGTGATTCGAACCCAGTAAGTTTACGATATGCGTTAGAGCGGATTGATAATTCTAAAGTTTTGCTTCTTTTATTTAAGAATGTGCCACTAAAAGAAGTATTGGGAAATTTCCTGGAGTACATACAATTTCATAAAATTCCTGCAAATGTTTTGATGCGAGAGATTCATCCTCTTGGAATAGTGCCATATTCAATAATTATGAATGCTCTTGCATACCAGGTGACGTGTGTATTGATAACCATTTTTTATATAAATTTAGTTAAATAACTTTTTTTAACAGGCAGACCCAGCAAGTGTTGACCCCGGAAAACTCTCCCCAAATTCTAGTAGAGTAAGACGAGCTCGCCAATCGCAAGGCCGTTCTATGTCTGTACAAAGCTCTTTAGATCCGTACGGGTCAAACACCACATTAAGCTCAAGCGGTAGTAGTGATCCAGCTAGTGGACCTCCTCACAGCAACTAACAGAGGCTAAACGGCCCCTCCTCTCCATCCAACCCAGAATCCTCCCAAATCACCTTACCCAAAATTCGTAAAGCTAAATCCCAAAGCTTTCGTACACGTCGAAGCCCATCGGAAAAAAGAACCAGCCCCTCAAATGCACTTCATCTACAGGGATCTGTATTAATAAACAATGAACGGAAACGCAGCCCAGGTAGTGCTTCACAACATGACAAAAGCCCAACAAGTACATCACAAAAAAGCCCAATCGGTGGTAACGGTGGAAATTTGTCGCGACACGGTACACTGCGATCATCACACAAACGTAAAAGTAGTATTAGCACAAATTTAAATTTAAATCAAGGACGGCGCAGTCCTTCGCTATTTCCAGAGCAGAAAAGTCCTCAAGGACGAAAAAGTCCAATATTATTGGTTCATGAACCAACGTTACGCAGCCCTGGATTTAATAGTGCGAATGTTTATGACCATAGGAGCCCTACTTCGCAAATTCAAGGGCGACGCAGTCCTTCAGGCTTCTATCAAGGATTTGAACCAGAGCGAAGAAGCCCTACATCATTTTTACAGGAACAAGAAAGACATAGCGTTATCGGACTTGGCCCATTTGATGCAGAACGCCGCTCACCCACCACAATTCATGTGCAAGGAAGACGGAGTCCCGTCTATCAAATGGAAGAACGTCGAATGTCGACAGTTCAAGTGCAAGGTCGCCGGAGCCCAATTGGTTATTCACAAGGGCTAATCACATCGATCACAATTTCCCCTATGGAGAATCGCAGCCCTATTGGGTCTGGGAACATACCACCAATAACAGTTTCCAATCCATCTGAAACATACGCAATTATTACAAGATCAATAGAATCAGCTCAAGGTGAGGGCGGCAAAGAAACATCATCTTCATCAAAAGATTCGACATTATACAAAGATGGTTCACCCTTAAAAGATGTACCGCTACCACCTCCAGAAGTTAAAAAAGAGAAACCAAGTGTAATGCGCGAAATTTTGGCTTTTGTACGAAAACCATCAAAAAAAGTATCATCAGCTACATCTTCAACGCCCACTTCATCCACTTCAACAACGCGAACCGGTCGTTTTGCAGCAGCATTTTCCCGTGCCGAATCCGGATCAGGTACACCATTACTACGTCAAAGTACCTTTTCAAGTTCACCGGCAGCCTCAAGCCGTGCCGCCAAAAGTGCCGTAACTAAACAGATGTCGGAGGTTGGCTATGAACCAAAAATTACCTTAAAATTTTCCAAAATGTCAATACGTCTACGAAAATCAAGTAGTAACATTGACCATCATAATCAAGAGCGTAAAAAATCGCGCGATAAGAAATCCAGCGGGGATGAAATCAGTGAAAGTGAAAATGAATCGTCACAGAGTCGTAGCGAATTAAATAAGGTAAGTGGTAGTGGTCCATCATCACGTTCAGCATCGATCGTACCATTTGAATTGGAAAATGTACATTTCGAAAAGGTAGGTGAGTCATACATAAAACACGATTCAATTATAACCGAAGAATCAATAGATAGTACTAGTCCAGTTAAAATAGTTGCAATGTCATCGAATGATGATGATAGTAAAAATTTACAGGGCAGCAATGATAATTTGCTTACCACAAGTACGACTACGGTAACGGCTACCACAATTGAAAGTAATATCGAATATATCGAATTAAAAAAATCATCCGAGCATATCATAAGTTCTATTAGTGGAGACGATCAACAGAAAACTCTAAACGGACAAAAGACGGATAATCTGAAGTCAATCGATATTGACGATGATCAAAAAATGAAACTTGTTAAAGAAACACTATCGGCCACATTAGATGTTGAACCCGGTAAAATGACAGTGCAGTGTCCTACATTTGAAATTGAGCCGCCTTCTCGAAGGGCATCTTTTGATCCGCCACGTTCACCATACTTAGAAAGTTTGCGTAGCCCGAATGATACAGGTACAGATCACTCGTCAAAATTTGCGTCAGGCGACGATAGTTTCGAACTTATAGACACAGATCGTAATCGGGAATCAAGTTTTGAAGATCGATATTCCTCAAGGGATACCAGTTTCGATATATCAAGATATCAATCGACGAGTTATGAAGATCAAAATTCTAGTTTTGAATTAGTCGAAGCAGAAAATCAACAAATTAAAAATTTAAGCGATAGTAGTGATCATCCACCAACATCACGAGTTGATCTTCGTAAATCATCAATTGAGCTCGTGGATGTTGAAACATTCCAAAGACCTGGCCCTGAGGGTAGAAAATCTTCATTAGAAACACATTTTGATTACACAAAACCAACACAATTACGAAAAGGCGAATTAACTACTTCTAAAAGTGCATTTGGTATACCGCGAACACGTAAACAAATTTCTGAACCAGGTCGTTGTCGCGATCAGTTTGTTTCAAATATGAAATCACATTTCTCCGCTCCACCACGTGCCCGTAGTCCACTTTCGCAACAAACCTCGTCAAATTTTAGTTCACGTGATAGTTATGATTCTAGTTTTGAACCCATCTCATTGCCGCGGCCTGAATTGGCCAGCCCATTTTCTGATCCATCAAAGCAACATTTTCCATTACCTCGCAAATCATCCAATGACAATCAATCAACTTCGTTCTTATGCACCGATCAACGATGCCAATCAATTTTTGAACCCCGCCCATCACGCCTTTCATCCCCATTTCTAACCGATAGCAGCGGTAATGAATTTGAACCACCGTCACCACGTCGTGCCGCCAGTGCATCTCCAAAACATACATTCACATTTCGTATTGTAATGAAAAAAGTTGATAGTTCCCCGGACGCAATATGTCCGTCGGTGGAGCGACGCGGTCGTATGAATCGACGTCGTGATAGCCGTAAAAAAAAATTAATGGATGCAGGTAAAAGTTTTTAAAATTAATCATATCGTGTTCCTCCAATCAACAACACAAACCACTTTTTATAAACCAATAATTTTTAAATTTTTACTCTCAATATGTTATATAACTGTGACAATCCTTAAATAAAATAAAAAATATAAATGTTGTTAAAGTATATAAATTAAAAATATTTAAAAAATATTAATTGTTATGTTAAACCTTATAATTAAAAATATACATATATATATATACACATATTATTAATTAATTTATATTTAATTCCATTTTTCAAGTGATATTATTATATAAACGAACCATTTATAAATTTACTCAAATTTTTACCTTACAATTAATTATCATATATAACACTTATATTAAAAATTAGGTCCTAAAATAAAATTACATATGTACATTTACGTCATATACTCATTCCACTCAAGTTAATCGGACTGAACAAAATGGCGAGCATTTTTATAAAACCGCCAATTTTAATTCGACCTTTTTATACTCAATTTCACCAAATACTAGCAACGATAATCGTATATTATTTAAAAAATAATAATTAGTACTCGATTAACTTTTTTTGTTTTTGTTGTTTTAATATCTCAAAACTACGAATTTTGATTATTATTATTGAACTAATTAATGTAATCCGATAAAAACATAAATAATACGGTTAAATAATATTATGGTTAAATTTAATATAATTGATTTGCCTTTTTTTATTAATATATGTATAATCAAGACATGAATAATTAACAAGTATTAAAATTAATTATTTTAATTTAGTACATACATACATACTCGTATGTACCGTACCCTTTTCTTCCAAATGCCAAAAAAAAAAAAACATTTGATAACTTTAAAATCGAAACAAATCCCTTACACAATAATTAATATTAATTTATAAAAAAAAAAAATGTTATTAAAAATAAATATTTACACGAAACAAAATTTTAAAATTTTAAATGTATTTAAAAATTACAAAAAGACATACATATAACGTTAATAATAATTTAAAAAAAAATTTATTAAAAATTTAACTTTATTATAAAACTATATCAGCGTTAATATGTACTTTTATATGAAAATGTGTTTTTCGAGATAATAAAGAAACGGGCATGATAAGGTGGGGTTCCGTCTTCCGTGGTTAACTTCAATTAGTTAATAACATATTAGATATCTTTATCACAAATACTATTTGCGAGATACCGCTTTTTAAAAATTTGAGAGAATAACTAGAAAATACGTAACTGAAAAGGTATCATACTTACATGTTACCATAAATCGAAGATTTAGTAAAGATATCTCTAGCTGCCAGCGCAAATGGCGAATTGAGTTATATGTACCTAAATTCGGAGTATACAGAAATTAGCTAAAAAAAATGTATTGAGTATGTAAATGCAGATTATAATAATTTAGAATATCTACTATATTCCGAAATATTAAAATTCGTGAGATATATCTCCTAACCAGCATATTCAGATCAAAATTGGTGGTCAAATACTCATAAGTGGTATTAATCACAAAATTAAAATTTCAATTGGAATCAGTCAGTTATCGGGTGTAACCCCTTATTTGTTGGTCTATTTCCAGTAATATTTATGTTCACAATAACATTTAAATGTAGTTTAAACCATGAGGAATACGGAAAATGAATAAATGACAAATTATTAAAATACATACATATATGCATACTTAGTTACACAAACGAGTATTTTATTTATTAATATTAGATCTAAGAAAAGTGAGAAACTACAAAAATTACATTTTAAAAATACAGTACAAGTTTTAAGGTAGATCAAAAATAAATATTCCTGGCCGATTACTGTCGAAATTTATATTATACTTTTAGTATTATACATACATAATATACGATAATATTTTAAATAAAACTTTAACTATTACAATTGTAAATCTTTTCAGCAAAAATTTTTCCTATATAAATTTAGAGGACAGTTTTACGTTTTTACATAAACCTAACATAAAGATGCTCTTACGTTAAGTAGTTAAGCAATTTGTATATAAAAACTTAAGTGGTTTATGATTCATTTTCATTCAAGATTGTCCTGACTTTGCGACTTGCTAGGATTTATTTTGAGCTAATGAGCTAATTAATTTAACTGCAATTTTGTACGGTTGTATTACTTGACGCATCCCAAAACTAGAAAAAATTTGTTGATACAAACAATAAATGTTGTAAAATTCTACAAGTGCGTTGAAAATTAAAATCTTGCTTAACTTTAAGCAATTCGCAGTTGAATTTTCAATCATTCGATAAAGATTTAAATCTCAACACCTGACAAAGAAATAGAATTTTAAATTATTTATTTGGTTTTAATTAGGAACCACATTTAGTTTAAAAATAATACAACAAAATTAAATTATTTTAATTTAGTTTTTAATTTATTTTAGGTTTTTGGCCCTATTTTTAGTTAATAAAAAATCGTACGAAAACTCTAAAGATGTGATTTTTTGCCAAAATTACGTCACCTTCTTCATATAAAGATACTCAATTTATATGTTGATGGTCTCTAAAACCACAACAGAAACTTAAGAAGCTCAAATCACATGTCTGACAACAAAAATTAGCCTCAAGCTCAATAACAAATTCTAGATTTCATTTATTGAAAAAGTTATATTTAATATGAATAATTTTATTATAACTAAAATTATACCAAATAATTAATCACTCATAAAACTTAATTTCACGACGAATATAACTAATACTAAAGACTAAAATAATATTATAGAGTCATCTTACTACGAATAGAAAAAATTGAGGTGTGGCCAACACACGACTTTCTTTTACGAACAGAGAATTTTAAGAAATTTTATTTTTTTCCTAATTTTTTTTTTAATTTGTTTTTCATTTTTGGAAATATTTTGTATTAAGTAGTTTTTTGTAAACCTTATACTTTTTAAGATATTTGCAAAACAAATTTTCTGGACCAAGGGAGTGGCCACTTCCGGTTAGCTGATTTGGAGTAAAATTCACTGGGACCTTCCAATTTATCAAAAAAGCTTAAATCTGAAGTTTTAGTTCGATTGATTAAACCGTATGGGATGTAGAGAGGACACAGACAGACTGACAGACTGACAGACTGACAGACTGACAGACTGACAGACTGACAGACAGACAGACAGACAGACACCATTTCGAAACCCACTTTTTCGGACTCAGGGGACCTCAAAACAATTAAATCTCTAAAAATCTCAAGGTCCAAAATTTTCATGATTACTATACTTTATTTTACTAGAGTAAAAGAAAGTAAAATGATCCAACGGAAAAAAGCTGTTACAACGTCGTAAAATCAGAAAAACTACACAAATAGTTATAAATGTTAAATAGATATTCAATAAGTTCTTAAAACGTTGTGGCAGTGAAAAAAAAACTAATTAGCTTAAGTAGGTAAATAAGACATTCCAGCAGGGATTTTGTTATACGTCATAAAGCAAAACAGTCGGGAGAAAAGCAATGTTGCTGTGGTAGTCAACTAAACAAATATGACAGCTATAATACTTTATTTATTTTTTTGTGTAATTTTCAAACATATTTGCATTTAATCAAAATTACTGTTAAAATAAAAAAATAGTTAGAAAACAGGTCTAAAAGAAATTTATAAGTAATTTTGGAGGTGGAAAAGAATTTTTTCGGCTATGATTATTTACGGATACCCAAATCCAATATGCTTGCGGTCTAGTTTTGCGCTTTATGACATAAAACAAATAAGTCGAATATAATGGCGAACAAACATTTATATAATTATTTATAATTTTATATATTTATTAATTTATTATTTATAATAATTGTAAATAGTGATGTGGTATCTTGCAAATGAGTCTTGCCAAATGCGCTGTTTGAAGAGGCATGTTGCAATTGACTACATAGTACCAGTTGATGCAGATGGGTGTAACGTAACAGTAAGATTTGGTGCTTTTTCCATTGTTTTTTTGCGACTATCGACTACATCTTGCACTGAAGGAATATTTGATATATCTTAATTTAAAAAAAAATCATTAAAAAATTAACAAAATAATTTGCTTTACTTGCTCTACGGACGTGTCTCGTTCTTCTAACCTTTGCATACCCTGCACTGCCAACTTATACTCCGAATATTTGGCGAGCAAGCGTGCCAGTTCTGAGCACCATGAATTATCAGCTTTTTGCTCTGTAACCTAAACCTTGATATTTGAGGAACTCTTTGGTATCCGGTGAATAATGAACGATACCATTATTTTCATCTCCTTCAAAAGAGCACGCCCGACACACAAACAATTCCTTCTTGCTTACAGTTTCGAGAACACGGAAAACCTAATAATCATAACAAACCTATTAAATAATACTTTTATAATATTAAATAAACTTAAAATCACTAGAAAAAATGATTTCATAGCAAAGACTTACCATTATTAAAGATAAATGTACTGTTTTAGTAATTACCGCGTTAATCTGACAATAATGTTGAATAATATATTACAGAAATCCAACTTGATGTGCCAAATGGTTTGGAAAAGGTAAAACTGCTTAACTCAAAGCAAAATTACTTATCTAACAACGAAACTACTTAACACACAGTAAAATTTATATGAGTAAACTAAACGTGGATAAAAAAGCAAAAGCAAAATTGTTTAACACACAGCAAAACTGCTTAACACACCGCAGAATCTAAATGTGTACTATATGTAAATTTATAACTAAAACAATGTTGTTAACCCTCTAGCAGGAATTTCCGCTTTTAAACGGAGCACAGAAAACATGAATACTAAATAGAAAATTATTATTTGCTCTTGTACTCTTTGCACAGAATTACGTTTTTATAAGTTGTTAAAAATATTATAGATGTAAGTGCGTTAACGGTTATTATTTGCGTAATTCAAAAACTTCAGTTAAATATTTATGTGAACAAAATTGGGCAGACAAATATTTAATTGTCGCGTCACAATGCCCAATTGTACAAGAAATATTATTAGTGTCTTGTTTTTCTTGTCGTAGAAATCAGAGAGTAGAAAAATAGAACATTTATAATATTCTGATCTACAGTGCAGTATATTCTTGTTATGATTGAAAGGCACCATTCGAGTATAACGCGAAATGTTAACAGTTTTGGGAAGAGTACTTCGAGTGCAAAGATAAAAGAATGTAAAATGTAGAAAACATCGATACGTCGTGTGAGCGATGATAGCTGACATAGCAAGGCAATAGTAAAATAGTTTGCATTGCTCAAAACAGGAAAACGTATCTCGCTTGATTCACCGCAAGTATATGATTTTAATATGTTCCGAAGATTGCAAGAGAATTCAATCCAGTTTCGAACTGATGAGCTTATGATTATGAAAAAATCAATCTTCTCATCAGGCCGCGGCGACTGGACTGATTATACCACAATTTACATTCTATATATACAGAATGTGCTATGCGTTAAGTACTAGCGAATCGTACAAATACGGATGAATTCTCTTACAATTTTTCTTCTTCGCAATATTCACACACACACACACACACACACACACACACACACACACTTCACAATATTCACAGAAATAGAGCTGTGTGAATATTGTGAAGAAGAAAAATTGTAAGAGAATTCATCTGTATTAGTACGATTCGCTAGTTACTATTCGCTAGTACTTAATGTACAGCACATTCTGTATATAAAGAATGTAAATTGTGTTATAATCCGTCCAGTCGCCGCGGCCTGATGAGAAGATTGATTTTTTCATAATCATAAGCTCATCAGTTCGAAACTGGATTGAATTCTCTTACAATCTTCGGAACATATTAAAATCATATAATTAAATAAATAGAATTCTGTCTATTAGTCGGTTTCGTTGAATTACTGTTCGTAAATACTAATATACTACTCGTGTTAATCGAAACACACTTAAAATGGTCTAATCACCGGTAGCATAATATTAGAAATTACATGAATTAATTAACATTCAACAAAAAATTAATAAAGTAAAAATCACCGCAAGTGTGCTAGTAAGTTTTAAAAGGCTTAGGTTGCAATTGAGAGATATGTATAAACAAAATTATATCACATCAAATAGCTTAGCTTTACTGAAAGGCGCAATGAACCCTTGTGTTTCTGAAATATTAGTATGCATTCGTGAGACCAAATTTTATTAGACTGGCGGTTGGTGCTTTTACAGTTCAACCGGGAATTAGAATTTCAATTAGTGATGTTTTTGTATTATATAATCTTTGTTAATGTAGTAATATGTTAGTAATTTTAACCTGAGACAATTTTAGACCTAATTTTCGATTTTTTTACATTAAAATTACCCTACCATAATTTTCCCACTCAGAAAAAATTGCCTGCTAGAGGGTTAAAGTAAATAATATTCCATGCAAAGTCCAACAGCTAAAACGCTTAACACAAATCAATAATGTTTTATGATCAATGATTTTCTCATTCAAAAGCTAATTAGTTACTTGAAACATTTAATATATTTTGGTTACTTTTTCGTAAGTTCGTAAGACAATTTAGCTGTAATAATATTTAATTTAGGACAAATAGTTAAAATGGTTATCTATTATGCTATTTAGCTGTTACAAATATTAAAGCCATCTTTTAATTTAGTTTTTCTTCTCATAAAAATGGCTGCATCATTTATCTTTTTAAACAAGTTCGACAAAACAACTTTATCACATGCAAAAATTAAAAAAACGCCAGTCTTCAGCTTTTGGTTGATTACCAGAAGCTTTTTAACAGATTTGGATTTATTTTTCAGCAAAAATAAATTTTTCGAAAAATTTTTGATTTTAATTTTATTATTAATATCAAATATTTATAAGCCGCGTTTTCCTTTTCCGACCTACTTTTTCAAACTGGTCGATGAAATTTGTTTCCCGTGTATTTTTCCGATTAAAAATCACAAGCAAAGTCATATTTTCCTTGTCAATATTTCATAAAATATTTATGACATTTATTATTGAAGTATAGAAAACATAGAAATAGGTTTTTACCAATTATTTAACAACAAATTGTTATTGTTACAATAATTTTCAAAATAATAGCCCTTTAATTATTTCTGACTGTTCTGCTATTTTGAAACCGATTTCCTTAACTATACGTGTTTGCTGCTACAACATTAATTTTTCTTATGTAACTATTTTGCTTGAGGCACAGCGAAACTGCAAATATAATTTTTAATAATATATATATATATATATAATTTAATTAATTATTTAAAAATATAGGTTCCCTAAATCAAACCGCTGTCTCAAAAGTAATTTACCATTTATTACGAGTTTGCTGTTTGACGTTGCTATAACATATCGGCAAGCAAACTACGATTACCATTTTGGCTGCTATTACGTCGACAGACCATCAAACTGACGTTTTTGGTTATTTTTTAAGAAGTTATTATAACTAAATTGCTGTGAATTTTAGATGGCACAACGTTTTGACAACTCCAAATTGTTACTTGGGAATCCATATATAGCTTAGGAAAAGGGAAAACAAATATTGACTTGTATGTTTTTTGTGTACCAAAAGCAAAAATAAAATTTAATCATAAAATAAAATGAACGAGAAAGAAATATTGTATATCAATTTTGGGAATATTTTTTTATTCGTATTAAGACGTCTCTATAATATTAATTTAGTCTACGCTAATATATTTATTTAACGTTGAATGCTCATCACATCGTGATCATACAAACTACTTTCTGAACAAAACTGAACGCGATTATCATTTGCTGCAATTTGTTAATTAGTCTCTTAGCCAATAAATAGATGAAAATTAAACAATAATTTATCTCTTTTGAAAAGTTTCTGTTTAGTATTCAACAAGGTGTATTGGTTTAAATATCAAAACTGATTATTTTTAATATAGTTTTTTTTATATATTTAATATTCTATTGCAATTTAGTTAATTTGTTTAAAATTCCAGAAAATTACAATTAAACAGTTGTTTAAAATTACTGCAATTTTTTTAGAGTGACAAATACTCTCAAATCATTTTTTTTACTAGAAAATATTTGAGGTACACATATAGGAACATTTACAAAAACTTTGTTCCGCAAATACTTTAAAAGTTTAAACCTACATATAGCTATGTAAGAACAATGAAGATCATCAGAAATATGAAACATTTCCTATGTACATTTTTATACAAAAAATAATCCATTATCGTTTTGATGTGTTCCAAAATTGATATTGCCCTGTAAAATACATAACTAATTTTTAATACAATATAACTATAGTGAATAAACTATCATTTACTTTTGACATTGCAACTATTTTAATTATTTATGTACTTATGAATAATGTGTATGTACTTAATGTATGAAAATACAAAATATATTATTAAGACTATTATCTTCGCTGTTTAAAAGTTATCAAATAATTAAGTATCATCGACAAATGTAACACAATCATTTAACTAAGAAAAAAACTTTAGAAAAAAGCAAAACATGTTAGAGACAATCGTACGCAGCAATAAATTCAAGCAATTTCACAAAACAAAACAAATATCGAGCTAATCAAAATTATCGATAAATAATAATGTCATATTTGTCCATAAAAAAAAATCAATTACCCTTTTCCCGTTATAAGCCGAACCCTCTCTAATAAGTCACGGCTTCTTCGACCTATATATTTTTGAAAAACATTTTAGCGGCCTATAATAAGCCATTTCCTTTAATAAGCCAAAACCTCACTTAAATCGCAACCTTTAATAAGCCGACACGCCCGCATCTTACTTGAATTACTAAAATTATGCGGCCGCATCCTAACTCCTAAGGGTTTTTGTCAAAAATACAAGAATTATTATCCTATTTGCCATTTATTTCCTTTTGAAATTTCGTTATTTTCTTATTACCCATTTTTGAAATATTGGTTTTTTTATTAAGCAGCATTCCTTTAATAAAATTTATTAAAAAAAAAACCTTTTTAACACTAATGAGCCTTGGCTTACAACGGAAAAGATGGTACATGTTAATCATTTACAAGTAAGTAGGTAGCCTAGCTACAATTATTATTTATCGTGTTAAAGTTTTTGTATTAATCACATAATAGAATTATTATTAATCACGCTTTACCTAACCACACAGAGGAGGCCGAGGTTTTGGGCAACACAATTTATCCCGTTGTGTGATTTTAATTTATAATTTATCCCGCGAAAAAAAACCTTTTTTTTTTTTTTTTTTATTTTATTAGGCTTGGCTCCTAAAAAAAAACCTTCACGGATAAATTATAAATTGAATTAAATTAATTTAGTTTAAAAAAATACGTTTCAATTTTAAAAATATTTAAAATAATTGTTTAAGTACAGATATATGAGTATATGTATATATATTATCTAAAAAATATACATATTGTATTTTTTAACGCAGCTGGGATTAGGGGTCGCCATTATTTTAATTACCTAATTAATAAAACAATAAAATAAAATTAATTGTTATATAAATAATTAAATAACTAAATACAATATATAAATTATATAAAACCAATTATTAGGACAAATTAATTCTTAAGTAAATAAAAAAATAAATTTTTATTTTCTTAAATAATTAAATTGAGTGTTAAGAACTATGAAAACATTAATTTAAATTTAAACCAAAAAAGTTGACAATACATATATTCGTTAGTTGTGGCAGGAATTTATCATTTAATGTGTATGTGTTGATTTAATAATAAAAATTGTAAGTTAGTTAAAACAAATGCGAAATATGTATGTTTATTGCATAAACTTATTAACAAAGTTCATACCGATCCCATATTAAAGATGATTCATTTATACAAACAAAAAATATAGGGTACCGCCATTGCAATATACACAAAGTTACCTTTGATATTCATGTAAATATTTTACAATTTACATACAAATTATATGGAAATGGTTTAATTTTACTGTGCATGTTTTGATTCTACTACATGTATTATAGCAAAAGGCGGTATATAATAAGTTTCCTAACTTAAATCTCAACTGAAAATTGGCGGTGTAGCTAGAACGAAGTAACTAAAAAAAAATGGCCTATAAGGGTGTAAAAACATAATTACCCTCAATTTTGAACAAAATAAATATTATAAATTAGACTTACCTACATATTGAGACGTATAGAATCAAAATTACAATCAGGCTCAGCCATACAAAATGATTAAAGCTAATCGTAATAATTTTGGTCTCAAAAGTAAATATTCTAAACATACAAGATACGTATAATCATTAAGCTTTTTTTATATTTACATTATTTTATGTTATAATTTATTATATCTAATTTAAAATTAAAACTGCTTATATTTATATTATTTTTAACGGTTAGTATGTTTATGCTAGCAAAACTCGCAAATTAGAAGGTAACTAATTTTATATAAAATAATTAATTAGTAATTTAATTTAATTAAAATTATTTGCCACTTAGTTAAAAAATTATAATTTTTCTTTATTGCAGATATGTTGTTGTTTTTGCATTAACAGCTATATCAAATCAACAAATTTAACTAACAATTTGTATTATTGTAACTTTACTAACGTATCCATGTTTTAACTGTTTGCTTGCTATACATATAAATTAAAATACATATTAACAAACTTAAATAAACAAACTGTTGCAATGTCTCTTGTAAATTGAATATTCAAAATAAATAATTAATAAACGGATCTTATTATATAAACAAATGAAATAAAATTTCAAAAAAGTTCTTACAAATTATATCATCATTATTGTATAATTATGATTTATAAATAAAAGAGAAAACACATATTGCATGTTATACTCGACAAGAAGTAAATTTGTTATAATTTTATTAATGGAGCGAACAATAAGTATATACCTAAATTAGCAAATTCACGCCTGGGTTTGCAGATAAAATAAATAAGCAAAAGCTTAGCGACTACATACTTCGCAAGGTTCTTCTCAGTTACTTTTTGATCTGAAAACATCTTTAGCGGCAGGAATAAAAAATTGTATAGAAATCATGTTACGGAAACATTACATGTCTGTATGTGTGAATGTCGACCAGACAAAAAATAAAAAATATTTCGAGGCGAGGCACCTGGCATGAAAAGTACTTTCATATCAGGCGCCTCGGCTTTGAGCTTCAAAAATAAAAATTCTTTATTTCATTTTTAAAATATGCAAATTAGTTTTATTTGAAAAATAATTTATTTTGAAGTGATAATTTAAATTCAAATCAAACTATTATACTGTTACTGAAGATACATGTTAAACCGAAAGTGGTCTGACTGAAAATGTCCGAGATAAATTCAACATGTACACGGAGGCTTGACTGAAAGGAAAGGTTATTAACAAGAAGATCTTCTTGTTAACCATCTTTGCTTTCAGTCAAGCCGCCGTGTGTACATGTTGAATTTATCTCGGACGTTTTCAGTCAGACCACTTTCGGTTTAACATGTATCTTTAGTATGAATATGCTGCGAGTCGAGTCGAGTTTAATCCGAGTTTAACTCTCACTATATACGGAGTCGAGTTAAACTCGACTCGACCTAATAATTTGTAGAGTCGAGTTAAACTCTACTCTAAAAAATGCATTATATACGCATAGAGTAGAGTTAAAAAAACAACAACAAAATTAAAGAAAAATTCGTGCACCAATATTAAAAAATATTCGTTTTGATTTTTTCAATTAAATTTATTATTTTATTTTAAATATCTTATTTATTAAGATTTTAATTAATTAATTTTAATAATAAATTTTTGTTTTGGTATTTAGTTTTTTTATTTTTTCTAAAAAATTAATCCAACATTTCGGTGGTCTATCCTGTAATTTTCATGGAGTTTGATTGAAAATAACAATTTTTTAGACATAATATCGCTAGAAAAATGACAATAATATATATAGTGATCAACAACAAGAATAATCAATCTTATGATCATCTGAAATGATATTTTGTTCCATTTTTTTAAACTCGGTTTCAATCCTATTTGAACTCTGCATAACTCTGCAGTATATACACCTAGAGTTGGTTAGAAAATAACTCGACTCCGTATATAGTGAGAGTTAAACTCGGATTAAACTCGACTCGACTCGCAGCATATACAGTATATATATTGCAATGAAGTTATCTTTAAAGCCAAGGCAGTGCGTTCCACACTCGGCTGCAACATTTCAAAGTAGTACCACAGAATACAACCAGAAGAGACATAACGCTGTTTTTGTATAGAAAAATTTGGACTCATTTTTTTGACCTTGATTTGCCGAAGGTAAGAGAAAGTTGGGTTATGTATTCTTTGGTTTACTGGTTTTGATTTGAAATAATAAAAATTGAGAATCCTCAAAGTACTTTTCATACCAGGCGCCTCGCCTCGAAATATTTAGTTACCACAAATGCGAAGCTGAGACCCTTTCATACCGGTGGCGTTGGCTTTGAACATTCGTTTGCTATCAAATATTTTATTTAGGTCTATTTTACACGTGAATTATTGCAAGAACTGAGATATACTAAATTTGTAACGTACATATGAGCTAGATTTTTTGGTAAGTATGAAACAATTGTTCAAAAAATATGATTTGTAGGTTATGTTGAGAAAGCACTTCGCTTTGTACTACCACAGAATACAACCAGAAGAGACATAACGCTGTTTTTGTATGGAAAAATTTGGACTCATTTTCTTGACCTTGATTTGCCGAAGGTAAGAGAAAGTTGGGTTATGTATTCTTTGGTTTACTGGTTTTGATTTGAAATAATAAAAATTGAGAATCCTTAAAGTACTTTTCATACCAGGCGCCTCGCCTCGAAATATTTAGTTACCACAAATGCGAAGCTGAGACCCTTTCATACCGGTGGCGTTGGCTTTGAACATTCGTTTATTTGCTATCAAATATTTTATTTAGGTCTATTTTACACGTGAATTATTGCAAGAACTGAGATATACTAAATTTGTAACGTACATATGAGCTAGATTTTTTGGTAAGTATGAAACAATTGTTCAAAAAATATGATTTGTAGGTTATGTTGAGAAAGCACTTCGCTTTGTACTACCACAGAATACAACCAGAAGAGACATAACGCTGTTTTTGTATGGAAAAATTTGGACTCATTTTTTTGACCTTGATTTGCCGAAGGTAAGAGAAAGTTGGGTTATGTATTCTTTGGTGTACTGGTTTTTATTTGAAATAATAAGCGTGTTCCATTGGCGTTAGCAAACTACTCACAAGGTCTTGTATCTACTCGCAACTACTCATGCTCAAGTGATGGTGTAGTTGTTAGAAGTAGTTACGCATATAATTAACGAAGGAGGGATTTTAGTTTAAAAAATTCTAATAGATGGCTCTATACCAATTTTGGTTGTGTGAAACGTCATGTTTTAACCCTAATCCAACCAAGGTGTGCCTTTTTGGCTCGTTTGATAAATCCATCGATTTTCAAAATAATGTTAATTTAGTTATAAGCTTGTATGTATTTTATTTTGAAACATTTCCATACAACGTACTTGACATCTACTTATTCTCTGCAAACATTTTCGTAAATTATTTGATTAGGATTTGAATTTACTGGCATAACAAAAATATGTTGATTCGATTAGGGTTAAAAACAAAAAAATTTTGTTTATGTTTATGATACAACGCGCAATTGTTAAATCGTAAAAATATTTTAATTATTTTGTTGTTTAATGTTTTATTACTTATTATTATTAATAGACCAAGTTATTTTCTCTAAAAATCTAGCGGTTTTATTCAAATTGAGGTTAGGTTTTACTACTGTCACAAAAATTTGCGTTCCATTTAACATCTACTCTGACGGCTATAAGCTAGACGGCAAAGTCGGAGCAGGAGTCTTTTGTGAAAAATTAAATGTGAATTTATCCGTTCGTCTTCCTGATCACTGCAGTGTGTACCAGGCGGAGAGGTGGACTAACACCATAACATGCAATGTAGCGCGGCAAGTCTGGCCGAAACTGGACTTGGAGCGCTCCAAGACGCTACTATCCCTACGCAGACCTGACTTAGGTATAGTCGTAGGGGTACTCACAGGACACTGCCTCATTGGGGAGCATGCGAGGAGGCTTGGGTCAATGACAAATGACTTCTGTAGAAGCTGCATGGATGAGGAGGAGGAAGAGACTCTGAGCCACTTCCTCTGCTCATGCCCGGCGCTAGCTTACAGAAGGCACAAATATCTGGGCAAGTATAGTTTGGACGGCCTTATGGATCTCGTGAACTGCAATGTGCGAGATATCTTACGCTACGTAAATAGCTCAAATTGGTTCCAGTGAAGGTGGAAGGGGAGTAGGATCCCTCGGTATCACAACGGATCGTCATCGGTCTAAGTGTGCGTTTTGGCAGCCGCTCTAACCTAACCTAACCTAACATCTACTCACAAGTACTTGGCAGTAGCAAATTGTTTCCAATGGAACACAGTGAATAAAAATTGAGAATCCTTAACAGTATAGTTAGTGAAATTATTTGAAAAGTTTTGTTTTGACAGCATAATTTGTATAAAACCATTCATAATATTCGAAAATAATTATACTTCAATTTCCAAAAAAGAAGGTAAGATGAAAAAAAAATTTGATCCACGCAATGTCTATTCTGGTTAATCTTTCTTCTGTGGTACATATTAACTATGTACTTTAGAAGAAAGATTAACCAGGGGTGAGATGTTGTAACCATCACGTTTTTCGCTTCTATGCATTTTCGATAGAATAACTGTACTGCTTTGTTAAAAATATAAAATTTTAAAACAATTTAGTTCTAAAATACCGTTATTCCATCGAAAATGCATCGAAGCGAAAAACGTGATGGTTACAACATCTCACCCCAGAATGAGAATAGACATTGCGTGGATCAAATTTTTTTTTCATCTTACCACAGAAGAAAGATTAACCAGAACCGTCATAACGCTGTTTTTGTATGGAAAAATTTGGACTCATTTTTTTGACCTTGATTCGCCGAAGGTAAGAGAAAGTTGGGTTATGTATTCTTTGGTTCACTGGTTTTTAATTGAAATAATAAAAATTGAGAATCCTTAACAGTATAGTTAGTGAAATTATATGGCAAGTTTTGTTTTGACAGCATAATTTGTATTAAATATTCAAAAAAATCATAATATTCGAAAATAATTATACTTCAATGTCCAAAAAAGAAGGTAAGATGAAAAAAAAATTTGATCCACGCAATGTCTATTCTGGTTAATCTTTCTTCTGTGATCTTACCTTCTTTTTTGGACATTGAAGTATAATTATTTTCGAATATTATGAATTTTTGAATATTTAATACAAATTATGCTGTCAAAACAAAACTTGTCATATAATTTCACTAACTATACTGTTAAGGATTCTCAATTTTTATTATTTCAAATAAAAACCAGTAAACCAAAGAATACATAACCCAACTTTCTCTTACCTTCGGCGAATCCCGCAATGTCTATTCTGGTTAATCTTTCTTCTGTGATAGTACATACAAAGCGAACTGCTTTGTCAACATAACCTACAAATCATCTGAGCTAGTTATTAATTTGACGTTCGAAATTATTGTAAACAATTCCAATTTTGAACTGTAAACACAATTTTCACTTACTGCTATTATTCCAATTTTGGATTATAAAAACAATTTTTAATTACCGGATTGCAAAATTTTCTTTCATCGCTGTGAGAAGTGTGACAGTAGTCTCATTTACTTGTTGCTTTGAGAGGCGCTTTCGAACGATTGGAAAACTGTAAAATGCGATACTTATCGGAAATAATGTAAACCCTACGCAGCTACGCTCTGCATTAAATGACATTTCTCTCCATGGGTGAAATTATCGGAATTAAATTGAACGCTACACTCTGCATGCAGAATCATGACACTCCATGTCCAATCGTCAATTATACTTCTCAGTGGAATCAAATTATTCATTCCGGAATAAAATACACGGCATTGTTGTAAAATTCCCAAAGACCATTTTTTGATTTAATTTTATACTTTATTTTAAAATATAAACTACCTGAACAACTCGAATCGATATTATGTACACATATATATATTATCATTTAAAAGCCACCTCCACCACTATTCTTTTGAACCATTTGTGCAAATCGATTGGTTATCAGCAATGAAGTATCAATGAAACGATCAACACAGTTTTGTAAACATAGCTCTGTTTTACTGTCCAATTTATTACCAGGTTTCTCAACACATTTATCCCAGCACACATCATTGAATTCATGAATCTAATAATTTTAGAAGATTAAAAAAAATAATTCAACTTTTACGGTGTTATGTTTGAACATTCGTTTCGAATTTGCATATTTGAAATTCTAACCTGCGCAGTAACTTGAGCTTTTTGCTTCTCAAGCATTAAAAAATCTTGTAATTCTTTATCGGCAACATTTTTCATTAATTCATCGGTTTCCGACATTATTTATAAGCCAAGTATTTCGAGAATTTTAATTTATAAAATGACAAAAACACTGCACGATGCTTTGTTGTGAAAAATATATTTACGACTCGTCGAAAAATGAAAATGAATTCGCTGTCGCCTTCATCATAAACCGACATTACCGACCGACAGTCGACAATACGGCGAACCCGGTACAAGACTATTAGAGCACTGAACCTAAAATTATGGCGAATACCAACAAATTATTTTGGGGAATATCCTGTAATGTACTGTAATGACTGTATCGTACTAATACTTACATACAAATAATGTAACATTCGATTTGTTTTTGTTTTGATTTTATTCGTGAAAAAAATCAACAAGCAAATGCACGTATTTACTTCATTTTGTATTATAAAAATAATTGTATAGATTTTGTGTACATTAATACGTTATTATAATATTCTATTGTACTGTTTATTTTACTGTTAAGACAACTGCCAACGCACAGAAGATGAACAACCGTAAACAATAATATTAATCCATTGAAATAAAAAAAATGTCGACATTTGATTTCAAGATGCGAAAAAGAAATGTAAGCACATTATTTAATATGTAAGTTGCTTTTATTGTTTAATTTGTTTTTATTATAATACATAAATATAATTTATTTTAGTTCAATTCGATTCATAACAAAAAATATTTGTCTTTACAAAAATAGTGGATTTTTACAATTATTTCCTTTCCAAATAAAAAAACAATTGTTTTACTCGATTCAAAATAAATATGGATTTCATGACAATGAACTGTTGAAATTATTGATAAATCATAATCTGGAACAAATCAATTTTATAAATTCAAAAATATGTGACTCCAGTTTAGAGTTACTATCGAACGTTTGTTTTAATTTGAAAGAAATCAAATTTAATGGTGGCCGCTACGAATTTACCAAAATGGGATTGGTTCAATTATTCAGTCATATGAAGAAATTAAAAATTCTATTAATCTCTAATTCGCATGTGATTGATGATGAGGTATTAAATATATTGGCTAAAAATTCGCAACAATTAGAATTTTTGGATGTAAGTGGATGTCCAGGTGTTTCAGATGAGTCAATTGCCGCACTACAAAATCTTCCGTTAACTGCTTTAAATCTATCGACCACAAATATAACCGATAAATCACTTGAATATTTAGGTACGGGCGCATGTCACAAATCGTTATATGACTTAAACGTAAGTTATTGCAATGTTACGAAAAATGGTCTGAAAAATTTGCAATGGGATGTCATCAAGTACATTGGGTTTCTAGGAATAAATGTTGATAATTTATGCTTCATGAAATCGAATGGCCCCATTAAATTTATACAGTGGACAATTGATCCATACTAATATACTTAATACAAGTAAAAAATAAATTATCAAATTTATAGTATTTTTTAATAATATAAGTATATTTTGTTTATAGATTATATGAAAATAATATTTTTTTAACAAATATTCCAAAAAATAAAAAAAATGTAATTGTTTTATTATAAACAGTACATGGGATAGAAGACGAGGAATACTTTATGTTTATTAATAATAATTTGTTTTTTTTTTCAATCAACTCAATTAGGAATGACTTAATAATAATAATCAAATAATATTTAAACATAAAAAAATGTGTTTTTGTTGGTAATTCAAACATTATTATGTATGTACATATTATTTTGTTTTTATGCACGTTTAGCAGTTACAATTGGGTTTTGTTTTAATTGTAAAATTATTGAACGCATTCGTGAAACATCCCGACTAGATTTATTTGATTTTGGATTAAAATCACATAGTTTAGCGATACGTTCCCATTCCGTTCCTGGTTCAATTTCATCAGTTTCAGCTACAAATTGTTTTTCAGCATTTCTGAAAAGGAAGAAATAAAATGCAAATTTTAATATTGATTTATTAATAGTTTAATTCAATAAATTAACATAATTCGGTTAAATTATTTGATAAAGAAAACAGCAAAGCACATTGTTTTTCTTAAATTGCAATTGATTCACAGACTTGCTCGATTTTAAATAGTCAGCCACTTTGTTCTAACATCCTAGTTTTGTAATACTCAGAGATAGACTGCAGTTTAATAAAACCGATTTAATTAAACTCATTCAAGTATTCCACCATGCAAAAGAACGCTATTAGCTATACCACAGAATACAACTTAATCTTTCTTCTGTGGCTATACTCGAGGTTGACATACTAGGGCTGAATTTATTAAATCCGTTTTAATAATATTCTAGTTTCGTTTTGTCTTTTTTTATTTTTTGCATTCCGAAAAGAAAGCTTTTTATAGACAAATTTCTTTCATTTCTACAGTTTTATTAGTTTAAAACATATTCCGTCAAATATTTCAGCTTGTTAGGCATCTTCAGTAACTTCTGACTTATTAAAAATAATTAGATTAGAATTTTGAAAAAACTGTAGAAATGAAAGAAATTTGTCTATAAAAAGCTGTTTTCGGAATTCAAAAAATAAATCCTTTTTATTAAACCGCAGGGTGTGTCAAGGGTACAAATTAATGGACAAGCTGCCGCTATTACCATCGGGCTTGAAATGTAATAATTAAGCGAAACATTTTATACATATTCAACGAGTTGACTTCAGACTATTTGAGTGATAATCTTAAAAGATTTAAAAGAAAATATGATTTTATACAATTTGATGGATTACAATAGTCTGTCTGCCTAATACCGTCAAAGAGGAATGTAATATTAAGATATTTAAAATGAAATATTATAGTATGTATATTTTAAAGTAAAGTTTCTTTTCCGTTGCCGTTATTGAATAATGCAATTTCACTATTGAGCTTTTTAAACTAAATAAATAATCTACTTCAATCGTGAGAAGTACAAGTATGTTTCTGTTTTATTAATAAGATAATAAGAACTTGGAATTCGAAGAAACGAATTTTATATTTCATATTTTAGAAAATAAATCTTTTCGTATCTCGTTTCAAAAATCCATTATAACTGATTTTCAAGTTCTAAAGAACCATCAAGTCTAACTGATTTTGATAAAATAGAAGCCTATAATTTTATAAAATAATGCGCCCCATGCTACATTTTTATTGATGATATAAAACATGGATAAAAACCTTCAAGATATAAACAAACATTGGTTCTGACAATCAATATTTTCTTTAAATGTTTAAACATAAAATATATAAATAAAAGAGGTTATTTACAGTTGTTAATTTTTTACTCACTTAGCTGATTCCCTTTAGATTTACGCATAAATAGACAAAAAAGGTTTTTATGAAAATATTCATTTAAATTCACGAAATAACTTCGCAGGAGTTTTACTCGGAACCATATCATCGCTACCATCGCAAGCTATCGAATGTGAAAATTTCCTCTTAGGATAGCAAAAAATATTCGATAGTTTGCGATCTAAGAAAAGATAGAAAAAATATTTTTGTACATTCGATAGTTTGCGATCTTATAGCGTTGCCAGGACTACGGTTTAATAAATCCGACTTAGTGAATTTTCGAGATTAGCCGTAATTAGATTTACGGTATTTATGCTTTATTTTGAGTTTAGTGACTAAAACGATGTAATGGGAGTGTATTAGTTTGAAAAATTGAATGAAAACAACAGTTTAAGTGTATTAACCGTTATTTACAACGAGTTTAGCTAAATCGGATTTATTAAACCGCAGTCTGGCAACGCTATTAGCGACGATATATCCCATTGACTTAAATTTTCATGGTCGTGTGGAATTCTGGAAAAGAGGAAATTTAATTTTAAATAAATGCGGAATTTCAGAATCCTAATTTAATTCGAATTCCTTCTCTGAACTTAATAGCACTTTTCCGAGTTTAATTTCAAATTTTTTCGAATCTAATTCCATTTTTTCCTATATTAACTCCTGCGATCCTATTTCCTTGAACCATTTATAATAATGAATTATATTTTTAAATAAATTGGTACTACTTGAAATACTCACTGATTCGAGGATTTTGTCTTTGAAATCGATTCTTCGTGTTGTTTGTACCAATCATCTAATACTTTTTTAGCTTGCTCGCGTAATTCGTCTTTTTTCTTTTCTTCTTCAAGATCTTTTTCTTCAAGACGTGTTTTCTGTTCCTCGCGCCATTTCTTAATTTTTTCGGGTTCTTCTTGTGGTTGATGTCGTACAGCTGCAATTTTAAACATTTCGATTAAAAGCATCGTAATGAAAAGCGTGTCGTTTAAAAATCACACAGGATCAAGCGATTAAAAAAATATATTTTTTTTAAACCATGGTTAGTTAATATAAAATAAAAAAAATTGTAATCGCTTTATTTTCAACTAGATAAATATTTTGGGGGTATTGCCTTTTTAATTATCCAATAATCTTTACTAATTAGTAACACAGCGATTTTTTACTTATTGTGCAGGTTTAATTAGCTTCCTAATCCCAACTCTTAATATAATTTAATTATGAAATGGTCCTGAGAGCGCTTGACAAAACAATAATATTGCCAATACAATCAATCAATATGATTTCGGCGCACCTAAAATGTTTTGAAGTTCATTTTATGTATGTACATAAGAATTTGCAACGTGAAGATATGATTACCAATCAATGAAAATCGGTTCGATAATTGTACTTACTTTACTACATAGTCATACCATTAAATAATATCATGTTCGTATTCAACAATATCTTATTCAATTTATCATGCTGTATTACAGCCTCGAAACCGTATAATAGCGCTCTTACTCGTAAGGATAAACAAATCACAAAATAAATCGATTTTAACCATTCAAAAAAAATTCTTTAAATTCAAGTTAATTTTGATATACATATTGTTAATTTAGAAAAATTGATTTCAAATTTGGCCAAAATTCAAATTAGGTAGTCGCAAATTCGCAATTTCCCAAAATAATGGGCCTACATTTACTTTGGATTTATTTTATTAAACTTCCTTTACAGCTTCTTTTCACAATCCAATTCAATTAAAAGGAAGCTTATTTCTGGTAAATCCGTGAAGAGTGAGCAGTTTATTTTGAAAGTGGCCTAGTCCGTTTTCCAAAAAATCAAGCTTCGTAGCTGTTAGGTAGTTTGATTTTTTTTTAGAAAATGGCCTTAGGCCCTTTCCAAAAGTTATACTTATTTTATAGTTATCTATATACATACAATATACTTATTTGCCGACATCTTACATAATTATGTAAAATCATCCGAATTGATTTCACATACTTATTTTATATTTAATAATTTTTAATTAAATTTTGTATAAAACTTAATTACAGCATAATATCACAATGTATATGCCATTGCAAATTAACAGAATTTTTGGTTTCCAATTTAGATTTTTTTTGTAAGAAAGGGATAGAACATACTTATTTTAAGTTACCTCACTAACATACTTATTTAAATAACTGTCTAAATAAATAAGTATAACTTTTGGAAAGGGCCTTCCTTACCTTAGGCCACTTTCAAAATAAACGGCTCATATATGTCGGTATATTTTTTCATTCCAAAAGGAAATAATCTTCCAATAAAATGTAGAATTATTAATGCCAGTATTCACGAAATTTCAATTAAGTTTAATCAATCATTAAATTATCATTTTCCATAAACTCCAATTAACTTTGATTAATTCGAGCTTATTCTAATTAAAAATAATAACACGTGAAAACATGAAGTGATTATATAACCGTATGACATTCTAAAGACAAACAATTTAAACATTGATTCAGAACCATGGCCTAACCCACATTTAAAATTTTAACATTTTTTCATTTAATTAGTCATAAATGTTCATTGAAATGGTAATTTATTGTAAAACAAATATTATAATAAGTAACCTGAAAATAACTGTTTCTGGAATTGGAGGTCAGTATAATTAGATGGTTTCTGGAATTGGAGGTCAGTGTAATTAGAAGAAAAATGTGGGTTAGGCCACTATGGTTCTGAGCCCCTCATATATTGTTTGAGCACAATTTGAAATCGCAATGGTCCATGGATAATTTTGATCTTTGCGGTAATAGTGCAATTTTCGAGATTGAAAATGAAAATAAAGCAATCATATCTTAAGCGCTTTGCCCATAGGAAAACGAAAAACATGAAAAATGAAAAATTTGACAATTTTTAGCATTTTTTCGTTACGAAACAGAAAAACAACACGAAAAATATTTGCCTGTACTTTTTCTGACGATAAATATTTTAAATTTTCTGACAGAAATAGTTAAAATAATTTTCTGGGAAGATTAAATATTTCCTATGAGCAAATCGCTTTAATACAAAAAAATAAATAAATTAGATTGCCAGATTGAGGGGATTTACTAAATTAATTGAAAACAGTAAACAACACATATACAGAATACAGGTACATTTAAAACAACCACAATATACAATACATAATTTTCTAAAAAGCTGATAATATGATGGCCGTATACTATTAGTTTGTCTTAATAAACACCCCCCAATTGGCAATCGCCTTCTATAAAACCAAATTCCAGTGTCTAGGAAAATAAGAACCGGAAATCTTGAATTTTTTGTGATTTTTGTTTTTTCTTTAAAATTAGTAATATTTCTTAAGTGCAATAGAAGTTTATTATCTTACCTGGTTCAAAATCATAATGAATCATGCCAGTATCACTTACAGCGTCTGAACATATTAAAAATTATAAAATAAATACGAAATAAAATAAAACTAAAATCATAAAAAATTTCTAAATATTTGTTGCATGCAAAATTATAATGAAATTTCACTGGAATTTTCTTACAACATTAATCTTATTTATATAATATTATCATTTTTGGTAGTACATATTTATAAGTATAGGTTTGTTTATAAGGAATTTTTGTATAAAATTTGGGATAATATTCAAAATATCGTTACCTTGTACACTATCGTTTATTGCATTATTGATTAATTCATTTTGTTCAGTATTGTTGATTATTTCAAAGCTTCGCATACTATCCATGCTTGCAACATCTGAGAAATACACGGGCAATGTAATGTAGTTGTAAAATATTTCAACAAAGAAAACATTCCATTGTAAAATAAAATTTGGTTAGGTGAAGAAGCAAACGTTATATATATTAACGCCCACTTTTTACGACATTAATATTTTTATAAAAGTTATATTTTTACAATATATTTTGAAATATCACAACAACTAAAATCTTTTAAAGTTAACTTACCATCAAAACGGGGCTGAGTCATTGATGAATTCATGTTATTTCCACCGCTTACGGCGGCCGCAGGTAGTAAATCATCTTCCAAACCAGCTAATGCACTTTGTTCGCGAGCTAAAAATTCAGCTGCAGGATCTACCTCAGGTTGATCGAAATTATCACCAAATGCATCCATATTTTGATTAAAATTTGCCTCGGGTATAATTTAATTTTTTCTATCAAATGCTGCTGCTTGTAATTCTTACACAAATGAAAAATCAATAATGATTGGTGTTAAATAAAAAAAGTTGAGTTGTCAATTTTGGATTGGAATGAAGCTGCTTACAATTTGACAACGTCACGTACATTGGGCTTGTTTACAGTAAACCACTAAAAATTAGTGGCATGTTTCGATTCACTATCGATAGTGTTTTGTATCTTGTAAGAAAATTGTACTCCATCCTAGTCTATGGACGTGCTCAATCGGGCAAAAATGATAAAAAATATCATGATATATTATCCCACCCTAACTTCATTTTGTAATATTGTACGTCAAACCCGATTGAACAACCAAAATTGATAAAAAATGATAAATTGATTTTAAATGTTACATTTGGTTTTAAATCGCTTTGTAAAATTCAATAAACTCATTTTGTCGTCAGGTTTTAATTAAATGTTATATATTTTAATTATTTCTTTTTTATAAACTATTTTGATATTGAAACTATTTGGTTTTTATCCAAATATTGGAGACACAAATAATTTTAGTTTGAGTTTCGTTGTGTTTGTGTTCTCAGACGAAACTTCCAAATATAAATTATTATTTATGTTTAAATAAATAGGGGACTGTGTAAATATCATATAAATATCTTAAAAATGCAAATCCAATTTAATTTAAGTACCGAAAATATCATAAAGAAAATAAATTCAAAATTGACAGCTGGAACCAAGAAAAAAGTTGGTTTTTGTGTGTGATAAATGAGTGCGTTTAATGCCAAAAGTGATAAAAAATATCATGATATTTTTTATCATTTTTGCCCGATTGAACACTAGGTATATGTTCACTGATTGCCTTTTGACAGAAAATATCCGGATATTTTTGACAAATGTTAACCCCGCTAACTTCACTTTAATAAAATATCCGGATTTTTTTTTTTATGACATGAGTGAACAACTTTTGTTCTTTACTTGGTATTTTAAACCTCGACATCGCATTTTCTTTTTATTATTTTAATATTTTTTATTAATATCATTGCTCAAGTCGAAGCTTTTCATATTATTTTAAATTTAGCAGAAATTTTGGATTTTTTTACGCCGATAAACGAAATAATTTTCGGTTGTCAAAAAAAGTCTAAAAAAATCCAAATAAAAGTAGAGTTAAAAATAAACCGATCTTTTTGATGCATTCGTTTTTTGGCCCAAAAAATATCGGGATATGTTTTATCCCTTGTCATCAGCGAACACTAGGAGTGTTCAGTCGGGCAAAAGTGATAAAAACTATCATGATATTTTTTGTCTCGTTTTGCCATAAAACGCTCTCATTAATCACAAAAAAAAAACATTTTTTTTTTATTTTAACTTTCAAAATAAATACATATTTGAAAACAAAATATTTAGCTTTGGATTGTGGTGTGATATTTTTAATATTATTTAGGACGAGTATTATTTATTATTTTATAAAAATCGCTATAAATTTGTTTTGATGTTGCTCAAATGAGGATGCTCTAAAGAAGTTTGACGTGTAAAAATCACTTATTTCATGTCAAATTATTTTCGCCAAAAAACATCAAAAACAATTGATGTACATCGAAAATCAAGTTCTTTTCGTCAAAAAACATCAATGTTTTTTCGATGTACATCAATTTTACGAAATGTATATTTTTTCATAAATCAACTACAACAACCAATTAGAAACGTCAATTTTTAGTTGTCAAACCTTGTGTTCAATCGGGCAAAAATGATAAAAAATATCATGATATTTTTTATCACTTTTGGCATTAAACGTACTGATTTATCACACAAAAAACCAACTTTTTTCTTGGTTCCAGCTGTCAATTTTGAATTTATTTTCTTTATGATATTTTCGGTATTTAATTTAAATTAAATTTGATTTTTTAAGATATTTATATGGTATTTACACCGTCACCTATTTATTTAAATATAAATAATAATTTATATTTCGAAGTTTTGTCTGAGAACACAAACACAACGAAACTCAAACTAAAATTATTTGTGTCTCCAATATTTGGATAAAAACCAAATAGTTTCAATATCAAAATAATTTATAAAAAAGAAATAATTAATAAATATAACATTTAATTAAAAACCTGACGACAAAACGAGTTTATTTAATTTTACAAAGCGATTTAAAACAAAATGTAACATTTAAAATCAATTTATCATTTTTTATCAATTTTGGTTGTTCAATCGGGTTTGACGTACAGTATTACGAAATGAAGTTAGGGTGGGATAAAATATCATGATATTTTTTATCATTTTTGCCCGATTGAACACGACCAAAGTGGTCAAAGTTGTCAAAGTTGTCTGAGTTTTTAACAACTGTTTATATTGAAAACTTTATTTAATACGATGAAAATAATGAAACACAACAAACCAACAAAAAGATAATAAAAATCGAGAGGAAAATACTGTTTATATCGACAACTTTATTTAATTTAATTAAAATAATTAAGTACAACAAACTGTTTATATTGAAAACTTTATTTAAACGATTAATATAATTAAACAACAATTAAAATGATTTAAAATCAAGAAACAAAAAACCGAGCAAACGGCGCAGTGGTTAAAGTTCGGCTCCGGCTCCGACTCCGAAAATTTATATGTAAACTTATTAACGACACCGGCTCCAGCTCCGGCTCCAACTCTGACTCCAGATCCTCCCCCGACATCAAAATGTATCTTTCTATGAGTTAAGCAAATAGGGTTTTCATTTCCGTGAAACGCTGTTATTTATGTGCTGAAAAACTGTGGATATTTGACAAGCAGGCAGTAGCTGGAAATAGTGTCTCGGTGTTAATTTACAAAGGCCGTCGGCTCAATCCCAAAAGTCGATACTTTTGTTTTTTTTATTTACTGCGGCGCTTTAACTGGGAGGGTTTCTATTGAATTATTACCGAGTGCAAGGTTACATGTTTGCAATTTGTCAGGTTTAATAAGTCCCTTTTAATTCTTCTTGATGTTTTTATTTTCAAATTTTTTATTTGGTTTAACATCAGTAAATTTCCGTGAAATGTGATGACAAAATACTTAATTAGATTTGCGCGCTTAACCCAAATTTCTCGACTTCTCGACTTTCTACGCGTATCTCTTCATTCAGAAATGAAATTTCTCATATAAAAATGACACAGGCGAAAACGAAAATGAAAATTTCACCGTTGAACTTCATTTTATGATGCGCAGTTTAGCTAGCGAAATAGGAGTTTTCACTTCATTTTTATCTTCCTGGACGATAAATGTGAATATAAATTTTGACAATTTCATATGAGTTTTTGCGTTTTGAGGATCGAAGTGAATTTTATTGTATAACATACTTTGTCAGAGACAACATGAAGTTGTACGCACTAAAATATTTACGAAACTCGTCAAACTAAATTTTCACGTCAGATTTATATTCCTATATTTTTGGAGACCAGTGAAAATTGCATTTCGCTTGAATAGCGTACTAGGCTTTTAAAAAGGCCGAACATTTTTCGAGAAGCAACCCCAACTTCGGCTAGTCCGATTTTAAATTCCAATTTGAACTGCGCTAATGCATATATCCCAATATATCGCAGAGTTTATGTTTATTTTCGTATTTTTAAAGGAGCCGGAGCCTTGTGGAATAGACAGACTCCGGCTCCGGCTTTTTTTTTGCTTATTTAGCCCAATTATTTATATATATATATAAATAATTGGGCTAAATAAGCAAAAAAAAAGCCGGAGCCGGAGTCTGTCTATTCCACAAGGCTCCGGCTCCTTTAAAAATACGAAAATAAACATAAACTCTGCGGCTCCGACTCCACAGCCTTGATCAAAACCAACAAAAATGTCGATACAGAAGTTACCAAAAATAATATAATAACAAAAACATAACTTTTTAGAATATAACAAAAGAGAGATGGAAAAATTTTATCTTTTTAGTGTAGACACTGCATGTTGAAAAACCTGAAGTCTTTTGGCATGCGTATTGCGTCTGCCTTATTTATGTTTAAATAAATAGGTGACTGTGTAAATACCATATAAATATTTAAAAAAAGCAAATTTACTTTAATTTAAGTACCGTACATTTCATAAAGAAAATAAATTCAAAATTGACAGCTGGGACCAAAAAAACCATGAAAAAAGTTGGTTTTTTTGTGTGATAAATGAGTGCGTTTAATGCCAAAAGTGATAAAAAATATCATAATATTTTTTATCATTTTTGGCCGAACACTAGGATTTTATACATACTGGAAATATTTAATAGTTTCAAATACTACAAAAAATTATAATTAATTATCTTTAATAAAAAAATCAGAATAAATTAAATTGTTTGACGTTTAATTTTAACTTTTGTTTTTATTTTTTCATTTTTGTCGTTTCCTCGGGTTTGACATAAAATTTAACGGAACGAAGTTAGAGTCATAAGTAATTGACATGCAGTATCATGATATTTTTTATCACGTTTGGCCGAGAAAACAGTAACAATAAATATAAATTTCATTCATCGCTTAAAAAATTCATAATTTGCTAGTTTGTCACCGCTTCTCCGTCAATCTGTTTGGTGTCTTTGTTTTGTACTCACTTGTATAAAGGGTGAGAACTTGAACTCATTCCAATTGGAAATAACCATCACTCATGTGAACATAGCAACGCATATCGTTTAGATGAATATGTAATACCAACATTTAGATATTAAAAAGTTTTTTATTATAAAATCTCGTTATCAAATAATAAATTTATAAAATATTGTATTAAATAGTAATTAAAAAGAGAACACTGTTTAACTTAATCGTCCACACTAATTGTTGTTCTTCAACAACTGTATCACCAAAGAACATTCATCACAGGATATATAACAATTATCTTTTTCGTTTGTAGCCTCGTCTGGTACAATATAGACACCACCACATCTACATAAATAAAAATATTCCTCATTTTCTTCATCATAAGAAAAATCATCTAATTTTAATTTATCATAAACAATAGGATCCTCATTAAAACGTGACTGCATACGTTCAGCATCGTATATTTTTCTTGCGCTAGGATCACGCAGCACTTTCCATGCTTCATCGATAAGCATAAATTTTTCGGTTGATTTTATATTGATATTTTTATCCGGATGATATTTCAGTACCAAATTTTGATAAGATTTTTTAATTTCCTCGTATGTTGAATTTTCATTTACCTCCAATATTTCATAGTAATTTTTCATTTTTATTTTATTAGTTTTGTTTTGATAGCGAGCAAAATAATAACCTCATTTTCTTATATTGTTTTGACAGAACTGTTGTGTGTTGTGTATACAAAACGAAAAATTAAAATACCGTAAGTGCAAGGTTGTAAAAACTGCAATAGGTTGACACAAATGAAATCAATTTTTGTATGTTCGCACATTGTATATGTAAATGTTTATCAAATTTTTTTGTAAAATTATCAGTCATTTGTTGATTGTTCGTCGAGTGATAAAAAATATGTTCATAATGAAGTTTAAAGGTTGTTTTATCAGTAGTTTTTTACTTCTATTGCTAGGAAACCATTGCCGAAGTGAACTTCCATTGGTTCTCACTACTTGGAACTTCGTAAACGCAACAAGAACAGGTGAGTTTTTCTTTGATAGTTGAAGGATGGCGGATTTCTTTCGATTTATGATTGTATATGCTGCGAGCCGAGTGGAGTTTAATCCATGTTAAACCTTTACTATGTAAGGAGTATAGTCATTTTGTTACAGTGGCCAGTAGGGACCGAGCGCTAATTTTAGTGATTCAAAAAAATTGATAAACCTTACAATTTGCTAAAATTTGACTCGGTTTCTTTGTAGATTCTTTTCTGAGACAACTAACAGGGCAATTGCAAAACAAAGAAAGATTATGGCGACAATCTCGGATCCCGATTTCAATTTAATTTTCAAAATGACAACAAATTTAAATAATTTTATTTCACTTACACTTTTTGTATTTTATATTTATCGGGTTTATAAAACAAGATTATGATAATCTAATTATGAAGTGAGACAATCCCGAAAGCATTATAATCGTGCTGTGACACACTGAAAAAGATAACTACCAAATTCGCGATTAATTAGTAGTTTTTTATCTTTTTTGGTAAAAGTTGCATCGTGTTGCACCCAAAATTATAAAATAACAAAACAGTTGGTTGTTGCACTCAAACTTATAAAATCACAAAAACAGTCACATTTTGAAAGGAAAAATTGAATTTTGAGTATACCGGTCTCATTTTTCTATATTGATAAAATGTATTTGCACTTTATTCCTGTTTCTATCCTTTTGGAATAAAAAGAAAAGATTCATGCCGCAACTCGAAAATTATCGTTAGTTAGTTTTCTTGGTAATTTTGTAACAGAAAAACTTGACGGAATTAATTTTTCCTCATATTTTTCAAAAATTACTAAAAAAAAATTCACCGTCAAATTCTTCTGTTGCCAAATTATAAAAAAAGTTAGTGTCGACAGTTTTCGATAATGCAGCAATGCAAATCAGTCATATATGTATGTACATATATAATAATTTTTCATTGCGGAGACCTTATAAGTTAATTTTATAAGTTTAGAAATTTTTTTATTAGAGCGCTCTAAAAAAAACAATTTTTTACAAATTTACAATTTTAATGATCTAACCGCAACTTTTATTTTATTTCTAAACAGCCTGGGATATACTAGATGCCGGTGGCTCAGCGATTGATGCTGTTGTTGTTGGTTGCAAGGTCTGCCAGGTGCAGCAGTGCGATCGTACAGTTGGCTATGGTGGAAGTCCTGACGAGAATGGTGAAACAACATTAGATGCCATGATAATGGACGGTACAAATATGAACGTTGGTGCCGTTGCCGGATTGCGAAATATTAAAAATGCTATAGGTGTTGCACGCCTGGTTCTAGAAAATACAAGACACTCCTTCCTTGTCGGCGACCAAGCTTCTGATTTTGCCAAACATATGGGTTTTGTACAAGAGAGCTTGCAAACCGATGAGTCACATAAAGTCTGGAACGATTGGAAAGCAAATGGCTGTCAACCAAATTTCTGGGTGAATGTGGTTCCAGATCCTACTAATTCTTGTGGGCCTTATTCACCTGAATCTCATAACGATGTAAATGATCCCTATTGGAATGATAAAATTAAATTTGGTCGCTTTAATCATGACACAATTGGCATGATTGTAATTGACGAGAACAAGAAAATTGTTGCTGGAACTTCGACAAATGGAGCTAAGCATAAAATTCCCGGTCGAGTCGGTGATTCACCAATAATAGGGTCAGGTGCTTATGCTGACGGTGAAATTGGAGCCGCTGCTGCAACTGGTGATGGTGATATTCTAATGAGGTTCCTCCCTGCTTATCAATCGGTTGAAAATCTTCGTAATGGTGATGATCCTAATACAGCAGGCGAAAAGGCTCTACGAAGAATTATTAAATACTACGAACAATTTATGGGGGCTGTTATTGTTGCCGCCAAAAGTGGTAAATATGGAGCTGCATGTTATGGACTTCAAGAATTCCCTTATTCTGTTTACAACACTTTAACCAACAATGTAACTGTAGAGCATGTTAAATGTTTCACGTAAAAATAATTATAATCATGTCTAGTATACCTAATATAATTTATAGCAATCTTGATGTTATAAATAAACACTAGAATCCGGCTTTTATTTATATTTTTTATTGAAACCATAATCGAATGTCAACAAAAATGTCAATATAAAATCGAATTTTTTCAATTTTCACTTTAAATTTAATTAAATTAGACGCTTGTATATAGTATATAAATTTAATACTGTTATTATGTCATAATGGTTAGTATTTGGAGAATAATAAAGTTATACTGCGTAATGTATACGCAAAATAATTTTTTGAAAAATTTGTTTAGTTTGACAGATTAAATGGATTTTTTTTTCTAGGGTGCAAATATTTCTCAATTGGAGCGAGATATTGGGTCAGACCAGTTTCCGCCAAATGAGCACTACTTCGGACTTGTAAATGTAAGAAGTAAGGTATTTTTTAACCAGGCAAATTTTCATTTGTTTCTTTGCGTTACAGTTTGGCAATACATGTTACAGTAATTCCGTGCTTCAAGCTCTATACTTCTGTCGCCCGTTTCGAGAAAAAGTGCTAGAATATAAAGCCAAAAATAAAAAAACCAAGGAAACACTATTGACATGCTTAGCAGATCTATTCTACAGTATTGCAACACAAAAAAAGAAAGTCGGATCGATTGCACCCAAAAAATTTATAGCCCGGTTGCGCAAAGAAAAAGGCGAATTCGATAATTATATGCAACAAGATGCTCACGAATTTCTTAATTTTCTGATAAACCACATAAACGAGATAATCTTAGCGGAAAGAAATCCAGTCCGATCACGTAATGGTTCAAACGATAGTAATAATGGAACACCACCAGAGCCAACCTGGGTACATGAGATATTTCAAGGTATTCTAACGAGTGAGACTCGTTGTTTGAATTGTGAAACCGTTTCGAGTAAAGATGAGGATTTTTTTGATCTGCAAGTCGATGTGGATCAAAATACAAGTATAACCCATTGCTTACGCTGTTTCAGTAATACAGAAACATTGTGTAGTGATAATAAATTTAAATGTGATAACTGCTGCAGTTATCAAGAGGCCCAGAAAAGGATGAGAGTCAAAAAACTACCAATGATATTGGCATTGCATTTAAAACGTTTTAAATACATGGAACAGTATAATCGACATATCAAAGTATCTCATAGAGTTGTATTTCCGTTGGAACTACGATTATTTAATACATCCGATGATGCTGTGAATCCGGATAGATTATACGATTTAATGGCCGTTGTTATACATTGTGGTTCTGGCCCGAATCGTGGTCATTATATTAGTATTGTAAAAAGCCATGGATTTTGGCTTCTGTTCGACGATGACATGGTCGATAAAATTGAAGCATCAACAATAGAAGATTTCTATGGTCTTACATCGGACATCCAAAAATCATCTGAAACTGGCTATATTTTATTTTATCAGTCGCGAGATTGTGAGAAGTCCTAATTTCCTTGTTTTTTTATTCTTATTAGTTAAAAATATTTATTTTTGTTTGTAGAATTTAAAATTTTGTTTCGAAAATAAAAATATCAAAAAATTTAGGTTTTTATGTTTATTTCAATTTGATGTTACAACTTTCTATGCAATAAATTCATATGGAATTGGTGCTAAGATAACTGGCTGTGGTGGATCCTTAATAACAACAGACCCTCTAGGTTGAGCAGGTAGTCGTTTATAGCTCAATTTAACATTCTTGCCTTTGTTATCTTTACGAATTTGTTCGTTACGTTTGACACGGTTTAAGAAATCTTCACGGCATTTTGAGTGTTTAATGTGTTCAATTCTAACATTGATTCTTTTTGGGATGATGCGATGACGTACGCGCTTGTTTACAATAACACCGACAGCGTGTGGAGTTACATTATATACACGTCCAGTTTTGCCGTGATATGCCTTGTATGGCATACCTTTTTGTACGGCACCGTTTCCCTAAAAATAAATACAAATTTATAACCTCACTTACATATCTGGTACGTATACCATTTCGTATAAATCAATTACCTTAATGTCAACAATATCGCCAATTTTATACACTTTCATATAAGTGGACAATGGGATGTATCCACGCTTTCTGAATTGACGGGAGAACATATCTCGAGTACCCCGGCGATAACCCTTTGAATTTGTCATTTTGTCTGATGTTTCTAAAATGGATTAAAATAAAAGAAATTTGATTAAAGCCACGTGTAAAACACAATGCAAAATTTTTAGTTGTCATTTTCACTAATAAGAAATTAAAAATTCTTTTAACAAGTTATGCTTAGTTGTAGTTTAATAATTTATCTCAAAGATTTTATCTAATTGTTAAAGTTATGTAGCAAATTAATAATTTAAAATTAATTTTTTATTTTCTAAATTGACACTACATACCGTCAACTATGCGATATCAAAAGAAAAAGATTATTTTTAATGTTTCGCTTTACGAACACGGTGTGGTGCTATATAAATTTCCGGCATTTTGCAAAAAACTGTTATACGATATGAATTTAGCCGAAAAAAATAAAATGAATTATTTAAGCATATTTATGTGTCGAAATGATAAAGCTAATATTTTTGAAAGACTCATTTTAGTAGTTTAAATATGTTTACATAAAATGCTTAAACATTTTCTTTTGTACATACATATTTATTTATCTAATATCTTACATATTTATAACAGACAATTGCTCAATAATTAGAACATCCGCAAAAAAACTGTACTAAATTTACAGAGTATTCACAATGGAAAAACTTTTTACCTTTTACTTACAGGTTTGTATGAATTTCCAACATAACGAACAAAAATTTTTGTTCGTTATACATATTGGAAATTCATACAAACCTGTAAGTAAAAGGTAAAAAGTTTTTGCGTTGTGAATGCTATGTTATCTGCGTATCATTTATTTTTGTTACGTTGTTATAAAATTTACTGGGGTGATATGTTACAACCATCACCTTTTTCGCTTCGGTGCATTTTCGATAGAATATATAACTGTATTCCTTTGTTAAAAATATAAAATTTTAAAACAATTGTAAATTAATATACAAATTTTTGTCTCATTTGACTAACCCGGCTACTCCACCTGACATAAATTTTACCATTACAATTACCATATCTTGTAACAAAAATATAAAAAATGGCGTCGGGTGAGGAAAACATATAAAAAATTTGACGGTTAAAAAACATTTGCGTTTTGATATTTTAAAGAAATTGTGCAAAAATTGTTGCAAAAAAATCGTCACACTTATATGTATTTTAACGATTCTTTTTTGGCGGCCACATTTTTAATTATGTATTTAAAAATATCTCAACAAAATTTTTTTTTTTTTGTGAAAGAAAAAATTTTTGTAAACAGTTTCTAAAACTACAAATTAGAGAACTTCCATTCGAAACTGGTAACCAAATTTTTGAATCCAGCCAAGAAATGTAAAATTTTGGTATACAATCAAGTTATGCCTTCTTGGCAGCAAATGAATACGTTTATGCTCAGAGTCGAGTCATCTTTTAGTTAACTTTGGATCATCTTGTAGTTATCTTTTTTAGCGTTTATACTGCAGAGTCAAATCGTAGTCGAGTCGAAACTAGGTTGAAACCGAGTCAGAAACGTCAAAAAAAAATCATTTACTATCGTATGTTTATATGTTTTTATTGTATTATTTTCTGAATTTTATAAAAATAAAATGACAAAGTTTTATTGCCACACAAAAATCGAAGATTCGCACACGAATTAAGAAATCAAAATGGTGTCTTTTTATTACTATTTTTTTGTTGTTTTTATTTTTCGACTCGACTCCGTTTATAGTGAAGGTTTTTAGAGTTAACTCGACTCGACCCTAGAAATTTTTTAGGTCGAGTCAAGTTAACTACAAGATGACTCGACTCCGTTTATAGTAAAAGTTAACCTAGGTTCAAACCAGGTTGAACCCTAAGCATAAACGTACTCAATGACTGTATGACATATGGCAAGTCGTTGCAATTTCGTGTCTCATCTCCACTAGCAATTGTTCGAATTTTATTGGTATAAGTCGATGTTAATGGCAGGTGGAGAGTAGGTGTTTCATACCAATTTTACCCAATAAACAATAATTGGGACAAGCCCGTGCTAATTTTTCTTCGTCGTGGCGAGTGGAGACCGGCCATGTTACAACCATAACTTTTTTCACTTCGATGCATTTTCGATATAATAACTGTATTCCTTTGTTAAAAATATAAAATTTTAAAACAATTTAGTTGTAAGATACCGTTACTCTGTCGAAAATGAATCGAAGCCCAAAAAGTGATGGTTATAACATGTCAGTCCTGAAATTACATTGCCCATACAAAAAGTTAAAATATATAAAAGTCGTATTTTATTTGACCTAGGACTTGGAATTGAAATTTAGTCAAATAAAATAGCCATGGAATTCAATTATATTGTATATGCTGCGAGTCGAGTCGAGTTTAATCCTATTTTAACTCTGACGGACTCGAGTTATTTTCTAACCAACTCTTGGTGTATATACTGCAGAGTTAAAAATATGCAGAGTTCAAAAAATGGAATTGAAACCAAGTTAAAAAAAATGGAACAAAAAATCATTTCAGATGATGATTAGCGTTATTACATCTAAAAAATTGTAATTTTCAATCAAACTCCATTAAAATTACAGGATAGACGAAATAAAAAGCTAAATGCCAAAAAAATTATTATTAAAATCTTAATAAACAAGATATTTAAAATAAAACAATGAATTTAATTGAAAAAATTAAAGCGAAAATAGTTTAATATATTTTTTGTATATCGCTTTTATTCTTCAACAATATAATCTAAAACAAAAATGGCGAATTGGTGAAGGAATTTTGGCGAATTGGTGAACAAATTATTTTGTCTTTTTTTGTAGCGAAATACATTTTTTTTTTCGCGAATAAAATATTGGTATGTGGTTTTGTTTACATTAAGCGTATGTAATAAGTATTTTTTATAATTTTAATTGCCAAAATAGTCAAAATAATAATCAATTTCACAAAGCCGATCTATAGAACTAAAAAAAATGTGGTCTAGCGCACCCAGAGTAAAGTAGCCAAACTAAACGATGAATTCGGTTTTGAATTCCTTGATTGGAATTCGAAGAATTAGGTCCGAAGGGTGTGGTCAGGAATTCAGCCGCTGCGCAGTCTGTGCTGCACAAAAAAATTGACAGGCAGCCAGTATGCACAAAATTTGTGCTGCATTTTAAACCGACTTGCAGCCAGCTTATAGAATAGCATTTTGACAGCAATTTTTTCACTTTGGTTTATGTGACAGAAGATTTTGTAATTGTTTGTGGATCAAAAATGGAGATTATAATTAATTTAATGATTGAATTAGTTAAAAAAAAAAAAAAAGGAATTTTTTGTTTTTTCATACCGCTCGAACAATTCAATAGTGGAATTGTTGTTGTAAATTGTAAAATTAAATACGGCTAAAATTCAATATCGAAAATTTTCGAAAACGCAATTTGATGGATAATAAATCGCGCTTCATTTAAAACATATTTTCTTTTATTAAGTTCGATAAAAAGTTAATTTTTGGTCACATAAATCCGGTCATAATGATTAAAAATGTGTAAAAAGTAAAAACAGCAACATATAAATTTACTATAAATTTACTACGGATGTTCGGAAAAAGATTGACAAATTTTATCTTCGAATTTTACTAGAAATTTACTTTGGTGTTTTTCCGAATGTGCTAAATGTAATGAAGCGCATTCACAATGAACAAACTTTTTATTTACAGGTTTGTAAGAATTTCCAATATAACGAACAAAAATTTTTGGTCGTAACCCTTACACAACACGCGAATATATATTTTTATCACATTTTGTTTATAATTGTCAGTAAATTTTTTGGTTTGTAAGAATTTCCAATATAACGAACAAAAATTTTTGGTCGTAACCCTTACACAACACGCGAATATATATTTTTATCACATTTTGTTTATAATTGTCAGTAAATTTTTCATAATGGAAATCAAGCTTCAAAAAAATAAATGTCGGACAGTTTTGAAGAATAGGTGGCCTTGAATTCATACAATCAGGGGTGAGATGTTGTAACCATCACGTTTTTCGCTTCGATGCATTTTCGATGGAATAACGGTATTTTAGAACTAAATTGTTTTAAAATTTTATATTTTTAACAAAGCAGTACAGTTATTCTATCGAAAATGCATCGAAGCGAAAAACGTGATGGTTACAACATCTCACCCCAGATTTTGAAAAAAATTGCTCAAAGTCAGAACCAAAAAATTTGTCCAACCATAAATTTTATAAAAAATATAACAGTATCAAATGTCAAAACTAACCAACTTATGTTTCCACTGAACTATATTTGTTTATTGGATGAGTTGGAATTCAAAGTGTTGGAAATTAATCAAATATCAAAGTAAAAGTATATTTATGTGGTCGTACGTATTCCCAAATTTCCATATAAAACCACGTTATAATCACCTAAAATTAAGTTTAAAAACCAATTTAAGTACTATTCTAGCCATGTAAGTAAATTTAACATAAAATTATTTTGATTTTAATAGATAACTTATTCAATTCAATCGCAGCACTAAACGAAGAAAATCAAAAAATTATGATTTTTGAAGAAGAAAAATAAACAAATAATTGTGTGAAATTAAGGCTAATTAATAGGCAGATATTTGTTACGGAAACAGTAATTAAATTTCTTACAAATTGCCTATTTTACTAAAGAGAACAGTCGCTTATAAAATAGTAGACAAAAATTGTACAATAAAAACATTGAATTCCTCCTACACTAGCCACAAACTGGAGATAATATACTATCCCCTTTATATGGTGATTTAGTTGCATTAATCAGATAAATTTTTATACATAAATTCAGTTATGATTCCAAATAGGGAACATTCTAAAATCTCTTATTGAGGTTATGTCTCGAAATTCAAAGACGAGACCGGTCAACCGTTAAATACTTCCTTGATAGCACTTATCAGTGGATATTCTTGACAATAAAATACATATTAGACAAAGTAGAGAGAACGAAATTTCTCAAATATGTTTGTGTTGATATCTCAATATTATGAGAATGCGGTAGTACATGAACATGATAGTACTATAGTACACATATACACAATATGTTATGTTATGTTTATGGTCTCTCACCCGCTGATATTATATGTATGTAATGTTTTTTATCAACAATTTTATAACATAATTTTGCTTTTTAAAATAAAAATAAAATCATCTCATTTTTCCTGTATATTATACTCTCAAATTAAAATGAAATCATCGTAAAATACCATATTTTACAATATAATTTAATCATTACGTGGTCGAACTTCCAGGGCGACAGAAGTGAAAATTCAATTTTATTAAAAATATTATAAATATAGATAGTTTGTAACTTTAAAAATTGTATTTATTTTGTGATATTTTAGAATATAAATCAATTTAATTTATAATGATGATGTTGGGCGCATCACTTACCTGCTTACTAATAGTATCCGCTGCTGCAGTGCCAAAACCCGAAGACCAAAAACGAATTATAGATAATGACCTATCACACCAACAGCATTTCCAAGATTCAGAACATAATGCAAATTATGATCATGAAGCATTTTTAGGTGAAGATCAAGCAAAGACATTCGATCAGTTACCACCAGAAGAAAGTCGACGACGTTTAGGGTAAGGTTATTTCATTCATATTTTAATTGGTAATTAAGATTCCTTGCCTAATCTCGAATTTATCTTTTGCTTATTAGTGTAATAGTTGATAAGATCGATGAAGATAAAGATGGATTTGTAAATTTATCCGAATTGAAAAATTGGATACAATTTACGCAACGTCGTTATATTGAGGATGATGTTGAACGACAATGGCGACAACACAATCCCGAAAATACTGATATGCTGAATTGGGAGAATTATCGTAAAAATGTTTATGGATTCATGGATGAAATGGATCCGGAAGATATTGAAAAGCAGGATGAAGGATTTTCCTACAAATCAATGTTGGTTCGTGATCGAAGACGTTGGAGTGTAGCAGACCGTGATGGTGATGATAATTTAAGCCGAAAAGAGTTCACCGAATTTTTACATCCCGAGGAAAGTCCACGAATGCGAGATATTATTGTAGCTGAAACGTTAGAGGATATTGACAAGAACAATGACGGAAAAATCTCAGTTGATGAATATATTGGCGATATGTATCGTGGTGGAGAAGATGGCGAAGAAGAACCAGAGTGGGTACGAAATGAACGCGAGACATTCAAAACATACCGTGATAAAAATGGAGACGGTCTCATGGACAATGAAGAAGTTAAGGAATGGATAATTCCACAAGATTTTGACCATGCAGAAGCAGAGGCCCGCCACTTAATCTACGAAGCCGATTCAGACATTGATGAAAAACTAACAAAAGAAGAAATATTAGATAAATACGACCTCTTCGTAGGCTCGCAAGCGACTGACTTCGGTGAAGCTCTCACAAGACATGATGAATTTTAATTTGCCAAAAATTCGTCTAAAAGTTTAATTTGATATTATTTCTTGCTTAAATAATTTCTTTTTAATTTTCGTAATCTCGAAATAACTTATATGTGTTTTTTGATTTCATAATTTTTAGTTCCCTTCATTTCGGTTCTCCAGTATTTTGTTTAGTTTTTAGCGAAAAAATGAAGAAAAAACACAAAACGTGCCAAAGTTGTCTTATAATAATTAAAAACGATTTTTTTTAAAAAAACTACTCATTAATTTAATTATTTACTACTATATTAATTAAAATATTATATATATTTTTTGAATAATTTTACGTTTAATAATTAATTTCTATTGTATGTTTTTATGTTTAATAAAATAATGAACAAAATTTACTTAAGCAATTAAAACAAAAGAAATATTTTTTTTATAAAATAAATTAAAAATTTTAAAAAATTGTTTATTTTCAACAAATTTATTGAGAATTTTAATAATTTTTTTGGTTAATATCGGATAGTACTCTTGATAATGCGAATCCATATATCTAATTACTTGTACATAACATATCATCAATTTGCTGGAGTATTCGACAACGTCAACGTAAGTAAAGCGCAACAATTTTGAATAGATTAAGGCGTAATTTCTACGTATAATTGTAAGTTCTATCTACTTAGTAATTTGTAACTCATTTACGCAATGGTGTCTATTTAAATTAATCCTATTTTGCTTAAGTAATGGAGATTTTTTAAAAATAGATTGATTGTTGAAATCACCTACTCGAGGAAAACCAACATCTTTTTTAAATAAAAATTTTTAAACTGACATCTGTTGGTGAATACTTTAAGCAATTTTAGAATGATTTGCTTCCAAAGAAATATCCTACATATTGGATCTTTTTGAAAATAATAGGGCGGAATCATTATAAATCAATTAGCCTTTTCTTCTATTCTGCTTTTATTTCTACTAATACATGATTTTGAAACAATTCATAAATTTTTGTGTTTTTCTTTTAAATCGTATCTACACTCCCCAGCAATTAAATCGACCCAAACCTCCGTGCGTACACAAAGGCATATTTTTTTAAAATGGCTTAACTGATTTTCGTAAAAAAACTTTTTTTGACAGCTTAGTATTTTATCTTTACAAGGACACTTTATCATTAAAATCTATACAGTACTTTTCAAATTAAAGCAATCGTATCAAAATGCGATGTTTTGGTGAAAACAATTGGCGTGCTGCAATCTCCTGTATAATACTACGTTGACCGATATTTTCCATCAGACGTTGACCTGAACAAATGTCTACCAGCTTCATTCGTTGTTGAGAATGAAGACCGGGTCTGCTGGCGTCCAGGAGAGCGATTTTCGCAGTGCTGTTTTGCTGAAACAGTCTTGTACGGTGGCGATTCGTGCATGGTGTGGGCTGGCACGTCGCTTGAGGGGAAAACAGATCTTGTTTTCATACCTGATGAAGGCCGTAGAGCAGGTCTGACCGCTGAACGATCTATCGAGGACATTCTCTTGGATCATGTAGTGCCCTACGCAGGCTATATAGGGGAAGATTTCATATTGATGCATGACAATGCCCAGTGTCACACAGTTCGAACCACTCGGCAGTTCATGGATGGGTTGGACTCCAGATGATGAGGTGGCCAGCCCTCAGTACAACATGAATCCAATTGAGCATTTATGGGACGAACTAAACCGGCGGGTCCGACCCAGAAATCCGGTACCATCTAACACCAGTCACCTCAAGATTGCGTTGGACGAGGAGTGGGGTGCGATCCCCAAGTCTTTGTCAAAACTTTAATAAGGTCAATGGGGAACCGCATGTGAACCATTGTAGACGCAAGGGGTGCAATACTAAGTATTAACCAATAAAATTGTTTTTGTTTTGCTTAAGTTTTTGTTGTAATTTAAATTTATAAATATCCACAATATTTTTTTTTTCATAATCATCAATTTTGGTGGCGTTTTCATTCAAAATTCATTATAAAAATAAGTACTGAACCAATTTTCATGAAAATAGTATCATGTTAAAGTAAAAATATAGCATTGGCTTCTAACTGCTTGGTTTCCAAGTCGGTTCAAAGTTGTTATAAACTGCTACAATCTCTCTCTTGTCAAAACAAAGTAAGGTTGTGGTGGGTGCCTGGTCACATGGGCATCACTGGAAATGAGATAGCCGACGAACTTGCACGGACAGGCTCGTCGACTACACTCATTGGCCCTGAGCCTTTTTGTGGTATCCCGTGGGCTTCTGCAACCTACACAATCAGTAAATGGGAAAAAATACAGTGCTTGACTTATTGGAACTGTATTCCCGGCCTTAGACAAGCCAAATCTTTGATCAGACCATTTCACCACAAAAATTTGGCGATCAATTTCAGCAAAGGAAATATTAGGAAACTTGTGAGTTTTCTCTCAGGTCACTGTAACCTGAGATATCATTTGAACAAAATGAACCTGTCCACAGAGACGGAGTGCCGACTCTGTTTGGAAGAGACAGAAACCGCAGAACACATACTATGTGAGTGTGTTGCTCTGTGCACACGGAGGTGGATTCATTTTGAAGAGAGGTATCTGATCCCGGAGAAATGTAAATTGGCCTCTATAAATAGCATTCTCGCCTTTATTAGAGAGGTGGAGAAGCTCCTGGAGTAACAGTACCCAACAGCACAAAAGATCTTTTAGGTCGTAGTGCTAGCCGCTTTTGGGCAGGGACGAAAAAAAAAAAAAAAAAAAAAAAAAAAAAAAAGTAAAAATATCAGGCTTTCAAAAAAAAAATGTCTTGTGAAAATCGGTTAAGCCGTTTTAAAAATTTACATTCGCCATTCTGTGAGCGCTGAAGGTTTGAGTCGATTTATTTACTCGGGAGTGTAGTAGTTTCATAATAATCGTATGTAATAAGTATTATGCGTTTTCGGAAATAGATTCCGAATAACTTTAGGCTAAGTTTTAATTTTTTTTATGTTGGTAACAAATTATCCAAGTTATCTTATCCATCACATATAAAAAGTTAAGAATACATTAAATATGAAAGCAAAATTCTAAAATGCATTTTGAGACATAATTCAAAGAAATACAAAATAATTTTTCTAAAATATGGTACATTCATATTTATCCCAATTATGTATTCTTTTTTATTTTTATTTATATTTACAACCATAACTATGTATAACAAAATTGAAACAATAACATCTTGAAGTGATCTCATTCGCTCATATATAAATAAGTTATTTATTTAGGATCTACTTCCAAAAACGTACCAACATTTGGTTTTATCAATTTATTATCGTCTCTTATCGTTTCGATTTTTTTGTCACTTTCTTCGTTTTGGAAGTTACTACTTTGTCAAATTTCTAGCAAACACTCTAACTAAGTAGCAAGTGTTTATTAGAAATTTAATAACAGGTGTAACTGTCGAAATTATTATAATTTAAATTTTAAACAAAATAAATATCACTATAAGAAAGTGACAAAACCAAAATAGTTGTGTTTTATATATAAAATCTTTATAATACATGAATAAACAACAAAAGTGATAAGAAAATTTACATTGAATCAGGCCAACTTTTCTTTGCATCAACTCCTACGGTGAGTCTCACTCACCGTCACAATATTACAATTTACATTAATTTCAACCTTGGTTCTTACATACTGTTCTTTTTTAATTAATTGATAAATTATTTTAAATAAATATTTATAAGATGTTTTCTTTAAAAATACATTATTACGGAGTTGGTGGTAGCCCTATAGCAAAAAATCTTATTGGAGCGCAAGGGGTTAAAGCCTTGCCACAGGACTAGGGTTGCCAGTTGTACTTCTTTAGGGAGTACAGTGCTTCCGCTCTGGCTCTGACCCTGCAATGTATCTACTTTCTTTAAGTTGTAAAAAAGTTGTATACTTCTATACAAATTACAGAAAACAAGAACACAGCAAAATTGGAACCAGAAAAGAAGCACCGTACTCCCCAAAGAAGTCCAACTGGCAACCCTACACAGGACTTAAATTCAGACAGTTTCTGACGTCTTTCTTACTTTATCCAAACGAGAGGTAATTTTCATGGTGTAGTATAATGAAATATTTAAAAGTGAATACCACTTGAATCGCACTGTCTAAAAACAAAAAAACAGATTCGGGCTCATTAAAATCCCTTTCAGAAAACGTAGGTACCCAATGTTTTCTTTAAAATTACCTTTATAATATTGCAGTAGGGTTGAAATATTTTTTAGAGTTTGGGTACTGTATTAAGAAATAAAACAAGAATTTCAAAATAAAATTTCTTTAATTTAATTAAAAAAATAAACAACAAACAAAAAAATTCTAGTTTGTTTTACAATTTTAGCCAAACATTTATTTTAATCAAAACAATTTAGTAGCGAGCGTTTTTCGACCTCTCCCTCGAACCACATCTGGCAGCTTTTGATTCATTTTCAAAATTGAATTTTAATGGTATTTTGAAAGATGAGGCCACTCCTCAAAAAGAGCCTTTTTGGTTTGGCTTAGAGTTTCGATGAAAGACTCTATGCACCTAACATATCTCAAACATGTTCCATGGGATTAAAGTCTGGGGCTCTTCCTGAATGAAAATGAATGACTTGAACCTGGTTTTTGTTTTAAGATTCTAGCTAGGTAGTGTGGTTCAAGAAGTATGCACTTTTGAATATTTCGTTATATAGAGGCCATGTTTTAGTAAATGTGAAAAACCTCTTGTTTGGATAAATTATGCCTTGCCTACATTTTCTGAAGGGAATAAGCTTGCATTTAGTTTTTGTTTCAAGTTATTATACAATAGTTAGTGTCATTCAACATCAATTGCGTTTTATATTATGAACTGCAATTTGCAACCAGATTTTTCTGTCAAATCTTTTTAAAGATTGGTTGTAACTCGGATTTTTTGATAAAGATCTATACGTAGGTATGTAGGTATGTACTCACGTTCAAATTTTATTCTCATGGAGTTTCTCATAACTTGAATTAAAACTTAATCTTTATTGTTTTTAAATAATTTTAGTTCGATTTTAATTAAATTTTTTTCATTTTTTCATTTATTTATTTACAGAAATATTTACAAATTTTCTTATTAATAATAATTTCATTTTTTTTTATTTTTAGATTTTATAATTGTATTTAAATATTTTTTGTTTTATCATCTTAAATTAATTAATCAATTTATAATTTCCAATTTTACTTGTTTGTTCTTTATATATTTTAATGCTTTTTTTTATTCTTTGTAATATTTTAAATCAAATAAATTATAAATAATAATAAATAGATTTTTGTTTATATATTTTTATATGTGTTTCATTAATAAACAATAGCATTACATTTTTAATTATAAATATTATTTAAAATAATAAAATTATAACAAAATATTTTAATATTACTTAAATGAATTTAAACTATATAACATATTCTATTTTGTTCAGTTTAGTAAAATTGTTGTTAATTTCACGCAAATAACAGGTTTCTCTAAGTGTTTAATTAAACAAAGGCAATTTGTCATCTACTGATGGAGATCGAAAAAAAAAATCAAATTTACTCGTAGTTTTGACTTTACTATATTGAACAATTTTTATGCATTCTTAATTTAGTTGAACTTTGAAGCTTTGTCATTTTTCCGTCGTCTTTTTGCCGAGCGATTTGAAAAAATATAGTAATAACGCCCTTTGTTGTTAAGGCTAAATTTATTGTTAATAATTTTATATACATATGTATAATTTATTAATTTGTTCGTATACTGTGTTTATACTTATATGTTTTTTTTGTTAATAAAATTCCTTAACTTGAATTTAAAGAAATTTTCTTGAGAAATTTATTCTTAAAATTGAATTTGTCTGAAAGATCTAAGTAGGTAGTGAGTTATTCTATTTTGTTACCATTGATGAGTATTAATAAATGTTACTCCTCAGTAATGCTTCCTTTCTTCGAAAATGTTTTATTTATTTTTAAATTTATGTAGTTATTTGACGAGTCAATATTTTGTTTAATTAGTTGTAACAATTAAACAAAATTATAGTAAATACCGCTGGGTCACGTGCTTTAGTAAATTATTCAATATGTAATGTACATACGAGTATATTATTAGTTCCTTTCGGAAAAAATTTATAATCCGTTAGACATTATCAATTTATACGTGTAGGAACGGAAAGGAACGGATAATATAAATCAACCTTAATACCAATGATGTACTTAATACTCGTATACATATTAAAATTAAATATTTATTATAACAAAAAAAAAAAAAAATAATTAAAAATTTAATAAAAAAATAAAAAAAATAAGAAAATTAATTTTCAACTTTAATTAATTTTTTTTTTTCTCTTTTTGTTTTATGTTTTTTGGCAAAAACAAGACTAGAATATTAGATAGATCACAATTAATTATTTTTTATTTAATATGAACAAGTTAAATTTTTTTAATATTTGTTTTTGTTGTTTCGTAGTTTTGGAACATATCAAAATTAGTACATAAAACATATGTATATACATAGCTAGTTAGTTTTGAAGTCTTTTTGGATTCGATTTTTATTTAACCTTCGAGCGGGCGCGCATTTTATTTTAGCACGAGCGAGCGCGCGCCATAAATTTTACGTCATACAGTTTACAACAAATATTCACTATTTTATGATAACATAGAGTTTGGTAATTATTAATAATTAAAGAAAAATAGTATTTAAGCTTAAAAAATATTTTATTTGCCGTAAATTTTACGAGAAATTTTTTAATTTACTTTACAGTGTAGACTTATATTTTCTTTTCTTTATTTTTTTAAGATGTATTTGTAATTTTTCTTTGGTAAACATGTTCAATGACAAGAAGTGAAATGATTTGTGCAAACATAGTGTAATATATGTTTTTCACTTCGGTGTGTGCTGTTTCATAAGTTCTCCATCTGCCATTAACATTGAGTTATACCATTAAAATTCGAACAGTTGCTAGTGGAGACACAAAATTGTAATGACTTGCCATATGTCATACAGTCATTTGCTGCCAAGAAGGCATAACTTGGTTGTATTGTATACCTAAATTTTGACGTTTCTTGGCTGGATTCAAAAACATGTATGTACTATGTACTAGAATTTTTGTGGGGTGGTGTCGCACCTGTCACGAGAAGGTTTTTTTCCAAAAAAAATAATTTTTTATCAAATTTTTATATTATATGCGATAAATTTTTATTGTGGGATATGACAAGGAAACAATAAATAATTAATTTAATTCAGTACTATGTAAACAATGAAGGCCTATGGAACATAAATTAAGTTATTAATCTTTTAGTTTAATGTCTTGTATAAATTATAACTCACGCAAAACTACTAAACCAAGCGCAATTTATATTTTTTTGAGATCACTTTAAATTGTAATAAACGTCGCTTTAAAACATCAAAACGCAAATGATTTCTAAATTCAAATTTATTGTTTGTTTTCCTCACATGACGCCATTTTTTAAATTTGTGTTACCTGTTAATTGTAATGGTATAATTTATGTCAGATGAAGTATCCGGGTTAGCAAATACCATGCTCTTCGGTAATTTATTTAGTTTGGCGAATTTTTATATAATTAATTGTCAAACTGTTTCGATTTGTAGAACTTCCGATTAATAGTGCGTTGCTTCATAAATGAATAGGGTTCGCCTTAATAGAATACTAATTTTTGACCAGAAGGATGAAGTAGAGTATATGATATAAACTAAAATCCGTTAATAAAGTTAAGCCGGTCTATCATTTAGTTTGCGTTTCACAAAAATATGTATTGAGTTAAAAGGAGATTGTATTGAAGATTAAATGGAAAATTCAAATAATCTCTATAGCGGCCTAAATAAATACATCTTGGAATTAATAATCATGGGACAATTAAACTAACAGCGTAATGCCGCATTTTTAGAGGTGTCATCTTGGGATTGATTTTTATTTTACGAAAATGATTTTCATTTTACGTGAAGTATGCACTGCATTTCTATCAAGCATTTCTATCTTTATTGGTCCTGTTCATCAACATGTTAAGCAAAAATATTATTTTCTTCGAACTTCCTGGTTTTCATCCCTAGATTTTCATTTTTTTGGTACGCGGAAAAAATTATATTTTTGTTGTATTGAAAATATTTTCGTATTTTTTAATTATAATTAATTTGTTATTAAATATTTTTCCTATTGTTTTTGATTTATTATTAAAAAAAATTATTAATTTTTTAAATGTAAAATAATTATATTTTTTTATTTATATAATATTTATTTGTATTTTTGTAGTTAATTCGTTGTACACGTTTTTGTTGTTGTATTTTTTGTATAATATACATAATGCATAAAAATAATTAAATAATTTAAAATTGAAAAAACGAGAAAAACTGATAATATTAATATGTGTTTGTTTTGTTCTTGTTATAATAACATGTTTTGGTTGGCTTGTTGAAATTTCTGATAAAATTAGTAATAATTTAGTTAATTAAGAATTAAATAAGTTTTCCATTTTGTTTGTTTATAGTTTTTTGATTTAATATTTTTCTTTTCATTTCCGTGCTTCGATAATTTGTTTGTGTTTGGAAAAGAATTAAATAAAAAAAAATATTTTTTATTATGGAAATAAATTCTACGTTTTTATATTTTACAAAATATACATAAATTTTCAAAAAATAATAACAAATAATTAATTTAATTAATTTTTTTATAGTTATATAAATAAATAATATACCCATATAGTATTTTCATATATGTACATATATGTATAGTATTTTCAAGTCAAATAAAATCATTTTTTAGAACAAATTCAATAAATTTTAAATCAAATTTAATATATTTCAAACCGAAATCATTTTTTTTCATAACAAAGTACATTTTTTTCAAATCTAATTCAAATATTACTCGTATTAAATTAAACAATTTTTATTTAAAATATGTATTAATTTCCTTATCAAAATTTAAAAAAAAAAATAATAATAATTTAATTTTAATTTATTTCTAAAAGAAAATTTGGACAAAACTTTGCCATAAATACAAAAACCTTCAGCTAGAAATTATATTTAAAAGCCGGAATATACAGTTACTTATAGCTAGGTGCTTTGCTTATAGGAGGCAATTTTCTCTGTGAGAAGCTTATGGGAAATAGATAATAAGGCCTATTAAAATAGGTAAATATTTATGCAACAATTTTTTTTGTAACATATTGGCTTATCTCAAACGGCTAGAAAATGTTTTTGAGAATTCCAGAGGATAGGTATTTTCATTGGCCGCTTAGCTGTCTTGGGTACGAAAATGGCCGTTTAAATTGTTAAACATTTAATCAGTGTAAGGCTAAATTAGTCTTAGTTTAATTAAACCAACTTAATTTGATAGAAAATTCGAAATCGAAATTTAAACTCTAATTAAGAGTTTAATCTCGAATTAAAGAGCATTGTTTAATTAAGCGTTTAATTTTATAATGAGTTTGTTAAACAATTATTTAGATTTAAAAGAAAAAGAATTAGATTTAAAAAACAATTAATTTGCTATGCAAACAGTTGATTTCATTTCGAAATATATTGAATTTCGTTTGAAATTTATTGAATTTGATGTAAAAATAGTTGAATTTGACTTGAAAATGCTGCATATGTACCTACATATAGTATGTACATAGTTTTTTATGTAATGTATAATAAAAAGGAGAAAGTTATTTATAAATAAAAAATGACTTGTTAAATAGTAATAATAATAATATTATAATAACTATAATATTGAATTTATGTTCTAGATCTTTGACGTCATTGAGCTTGAGGCGATTCAAAAGTTTCCGAATCAGGGCTGCCATAACCACTTGAACCATCGTCCCGATGTGGTCCCATGTTACTAGGTGCTTGTGGCAAATTAGGTAATTTATTATCATTAAAACATTGTGATGGCCTTTGTGTTGTTAGCGGAATGGTTGCGGTTGATGATGATGATGCAGATGTGGAAGACATACGACCACCACCAATTCCACAATTCATATTGTCTCCTGCTGGCTAGAGAAAAATCAAATTAAAGTATTTTTTTTGACGCTTTAAGCTTTGTACATTTTGCTATATTTGCAATTTTTAATAATAATAATTTGTTGTGCAAAATAAAATAATTTTGTTGATATAACTAAGATTTAATCTAGAAATAAAAAAATCATTAATAACATGCAAACAAATAAAAAAGAAATTAAAACTAAAGCAAGCGCTTTCGCTGACATGATTGCAATGAGATTGGTACTTTATTTTAAAGCCATCAGCACTGTTAATATTTTGGATTATTAGTTTTACTAATCCAAAAAGCTTCGAATACTGTGCGAGTTGTGAGCATAAAAAGTGAAGTGTTTATTTCAAAATCTACTGAAGTGCACACCTTTGACTTCTTTATTTCTCAGACCGTTTATTTTGTGGGAAGATAAGCTTGAGACAAGAGACACAACACGTCACGAGTGTCTCAACCATTCGAACAAAACAAAATCGTTACTAAAAATCATTAAATACTAAAGCCGTTATTGAATATTCGTTTGTTTAATCTGTGTCAAAGAGTAATTATTTTCACATCAAAATGTTTACTTATAAGGTTAACTGATTACGGTTAGCAACGCTTATAAAACTATAGATAGCTTTAGTTGAAAAATAGTTGAAATTGTTTTTAAGCCCGGTCCGCTGTTTGTGTTTGTGAAAAGTAAAAAAATCTTAGTACGTTTAATTTCTAATGTGGATATTTACTAATATTCCATTCAAAATCGAATTTTTATTACCACAATTTCGGTCCTAAAACAAAACAAACAAAAAAATACTTCCTACCCCAAATAGCCTGTATAAAGCACGTAGCATACATATGTACGAGTATATCTCTGCAATACCAAAAAAAAATCGTCATCAACATCATGCTTTTCCATCAACAGCACTTCAAAATAACAAAAATAATTTTTATTTAAATTTTTTATTTCATTTTAAATAAAAAAAATAAATAAATAAATAAAAACACAATTACAAGCTATACATTTTTATTTATTTTATTCATCAAAAATAATTAAAAAACGAAAAAACAACAAGAACAAATTAATTTTTTCCATTTTCAACTTTTCATTAAAATCGTCAGCAGAAAATTTAATTGAATGTAGAGCATTTAATTTTCATGATTATTGTGCTATTATTATCATTATTATAATTAGAAATTAGTGAAGTTGTAATTTTTCTTTTTTTGTTGTATTTCTTTTATGTTTTTTAATTTTAATTGGAGGATTAATTATTTTTTCACTACCAAAAAATGACATAGTAATAAGAATAGCAGAAGGGAATTGAAAGGACTTGAAAGTAGTTTTTCATCTTCATTTATTATTATTTTCTATTACAATTCCTTTACGTTTTATTCTGTGAAAATTGACTAAATTAGCGCAAAACCGAATTTTATACTGGTTACTGTCAATAAATATTGGAGTAATATCACCAAAAAATTATTTTTATTTTAATAAATGAACTCAAAAACAAAAATATATGTATTGATATCTTGTATCATTTTGTTTTGTTACATATTAAATATTTATTTACTATTTTTATTACATAAAAGAAATAATTTTTTAATTAATTCAATTGTTGTTGTTTAAGTACAATATAACCCAAAACAGTATAATGGAATATTGGGGTTTATGATATATGTACATATGTACATATGTGGGCAAATAAATTACGCTTAAAAAAAATGAATCATGTAGAGATTCATTTAAGTGACATCATAAAGAAACCAAACCACCTGACATAATTTTTTTTATTTTTAAAAACTCCACCTGACATAAATTTTACCATGTTTGCATAACGCTCGAACAATTCAATAGTGGAATTGTTGTTGTAAATTGTTAAATTAAATACGGCTAAAATTCAATATCGAAAATTTTCGAAAACGCATTTCGATGGATAATATGCATCGAAGCGAAAAAAGTGATAGTTATGGCCGTGTTTTTTTATTACATCGGAGAGATCAGACAGAACAAAAACAAAAAAAACAATACGTGTAAAATAAAAACGCAGTAGTTTTTTTTTTTTTTTCTGTCTGATCTCTCCGATACAATAAAAAAACGTCACCCCAGATTTTGAAAAAAATTGCTCAAAGTCAGAACCAAAAAATTTGTCCAACCATACATTTTATAAAAAATATAACAGTATAAAATGTCAAAACTAACTAACTTATGTTTCCACTGAACTTTATATGTTTATTGGATGCGTTGGAATTCAAAGTGTTGGAAATTAATCATGCAAAATGCGACGCGCACGAGACGGACTCGTGCAGCCGCCTTAAAAGTATATTTATGAGGTCGTACGACCGTACATATTCCCAAATTTCCATATAAAACCACGTTATAATCACCTAAAATTAAGTAAAACCAATTTAAGTACTATTCTAGCCATGTAAGTAAATTTAACATAAAATTATTTTGATTTTAATAGATTAATAGATAACTCATTCAATTCAATTGCAGCAATAAACGAAGAAAATCAAAAAATTATGATTTTTGGAGAAGAAAAATAAACAAATAATTGTGTGAAATTAAGGCTAATTAATAGGCAGATATTTGTTACGGAAACAGTAATTAAATTTCTTACAAATAGCCTATTTTACTAAAGAGAACAGTCGCTTATAAAATAGTAGACAAAAATTGCACAGTAAAAACATTGAATTCCTCCTACACTAGCCACAAACTGGAGGTAATATACTATCCCCTTTATGTGGTGATTTAGTTGCATTAATCAGATAAATTTTTATACATAAATTCAGTTATGATTCCAAATAGGGAACATTCTAAAATCTCTTATTGAGGTTATGTTTCGAAATTCAAAGACGAGACCGGTCAACCGTTAAATACTTCCTTGATAGCTATTATCAGTGGATATTCTTGACAATAAAATACATATTAGACAAAGTAGAGAGAACGAAATTTCTCAAATATGTTTGTGTTGTTGATATCTCAATATTATGAGAATGCGGTAGTACATTTTAGTACACATATACACAATAGGTTATGTTATGTTTATGGTCTCTCACCCGCTGATATTATATGTATGTAATGTTTCTTATCAACAATTTTATAACATAATTTTGCTTTTTAAAATAAAAATAAAATCATCTCATTTTTCCTGTATATTATACTCTCAAATTACAATGAAATCATCGTAAAATACCATATTTTACAATATAATTTAATCATTACGTGGTCGAACTTCCAGGGCGACAGAAGTGAAAATTCAATTTTATTAAAAATATTATAAAAATAGATAGTTTGTAACTTTAAAAATTGTATTTATTTTGTGATATTTTAGAATATAAATCAATTTAATTTATAATGATGATGTTGGGCGCATCACTTACCTGCTTACTAATAGTATCCGCTGCTGCAGTGCCAAAACCCGAAGACCAAAAACGAATTATAGATAATGACCTATCACACCAACAGCATTTCCAAGATTCAGAACATAATGCAAATTATGAACATGAAGCATTTTTAGGTGAAGATCAAGCAAAGACATTCGATCAGTTACTACCAGAAGAAAGTCGACGACGTTTAGGGTAAGGTTATTTCATTCATATTTTAATTGGTAATTAAGATTCCTTGCCTAATCTCGAATTTATCTTTTGTTTATTAGTGTAATAGTTGATAAGATCGATGAAGATAAAGATGGATTTGTAAATTTATCCGAATTGAAAAATTGGATACAATTTACGCAACGTCGTTATATTGAGGAAGATGTTGAACGCCAATGGCGACAACACAATCCCGAAAATACTGATATGCTGAATTGGGAGAATTATCGTAAAAATGTTTATGGATTCATGGATGAAATGGATCCGGAAGATATTGAAAAGCAGGATGAAGGATTTTCCTACAAATCAATGTTGGTTCGTGATCGAAGACGTTGGAGTGTAGCAGACCGTGATGGTGATGATAATTTAAGCCGAAAAGAATTCACCGAATTTTTATATCCCGAGGAAAGTCCACGAATGCGAGATATTATTGTAGCTGAAACGTTAGAAGATATTGACAAGAGCAATGACGGAAAAATCTCAGTTGATGAATATATTGGCGATATGTATCGTGGTGGAGAAGATGGCGAAGAAGAACCAGTTCGGCAATTCATTGGAGCTATTTATACTTCAAACTGTAAGTTTTCAATTCCGACAGCAAGATTGTTCTGGCAGCTCTGGCAGTTTGTGAAAAAATTCAAAAAAGAAAATTTTTATTACAATTGAAAAATTTATGATAGGTACGTGGTAATTATTTAATTTTTATTTTATATGTTTGTATGTGCAAAGACAAAAATAAATAAGTGTGGCCGGAAGAATTCATTTATTTTTCTTATCCGAAAATTTACTGTTTTCATCAATCTTGGCCGATGGTCAATAAGCATGAGCAATTACAATAACCTGGTTTTGCTTTTCAAGCCCATTGAATTTAAGCTCTTTCCTTTTTCTTCGGTATAATTTCTTTAAGACCGTTCGGCAATTCATTGGAGCTGTTTAAACTTCAAACTGTAAGTTTTCAATTGCGACAGCAAGATTGTTCTGGCAGCTCTAAAATATTTTTTTCGAGTTTTAAATCGAATTTTCTGTAAATTAATTTCAAAATAGTTTGTCAACACATTTTCATAAATCTCAAACATTGATTATCGCCTGAAATGTTATAAATTGCTAATTTCCCTATTTTTGAACATCGAAATGTAACAAATATAATTCTTTTGAATGTTGAGATGTTGAGAAAGATTCGTATAAGCCTTCGTTTGTGGATCTTAAGCAATATTACGTCGATAGAAAAAAAAATATTCAGTGATTGTAAGACGCATCTGGGAAAAATGTTAAATGGTTTCCGGTTAACAACTAGGATTGATTTAATATTCTAAAATAATTTGTTAACCGAAACGTCAAGAGGCAGCCATTTGCTACTTGTCATGCCACCAGAAATCACTAGTAGGTCACCGCATTATTTTACAATAATACCACAGAGTACATAATTATGTACTCTGTGATAATACCTTTCACCTCTTCGATCAAATTCAAAACGCCTTCAAGTAAAAAATAATCAAATTTTTAATCGTGATTATCCGGTAGGTGCTTTAATATTTCATTGGATATTTTGTTAATTCCTGGTGATGTATTTTTACTGTTTTTTATTATTTTGTTTATTTCTTGTTGAAATTCATTTACTGATGGACATGGGTGTGGATTTGGATACGGCATTTTTAATTGTTCTGATGACTCTGGGAAGTTTATGTTTAGGAACTCTCTCACAGTACTTATATTATCTAGTATGTTGTAAGTTTTAGTTTTTTTGTTATTGATTAAATTTATTACTTTCCATACTCTTTTATCATCTGTGATATTCGTTATTTCCTCATTAATTTCATTCCATGATTTATATTTTGCCTTCTTTATTTCTCTCGTTACTATTGCTTTTGCCCTTTTCAATTGTAATGCTGTATGTATATCCTTCATTCTATTGTATTTTGTTTGGGCCTCGTTTTTTATTCTTCCATAGCTTTTCTATATTGCTGATCCACCAGTGTTTATTCCTATTAATAAGTCTCCTTCCCGATAATGTGTAACTGTTAGTACTTATGATGTTTGTTAACTTCTTTTCATAGTCTTCTATGTCAACTGTATTATACGGATTTAGGTTTTTAATTTCCTCTATTATTTTTTTTATTGACTTTAATTTAATTGAATTATTGTTATTTTCTGTGGTTATGTTTTCACTTATTGTTAGTTTTATTGGAATATGATCTGGACAGTATTGTACTTCTTATTTCGTTTTGACACTTTATTAATTTTACCGTCTTGATTTCACTTATTTGATTAAATAATGTTTTTCCTCTAGTTTCATCACTCAAGATTTGGCGATTTAGTTGAGATTCTCTATTTCTTATCTCTTTATGTTTAAACACTGTAGTATCCCAAGAAATTATTTGTTTTGTTTTGTATTTATTTTAATTTTTCTTTGTTTTATTTTATAATAAGCACACTTTCTGTTTTTTTCTAAATATTTCGTCATTAGAGAATCCTCTGAATCAGTACTTTAACATTCATCCTCGCTACTTGTTTGTCTTCATCCTTTCTACTTCTTTACATTTCTATCAAATTTTTTTTTAAACTTTAGTTCCTAGGAGAAATAACAGTTAATTTAGTTTTTGCCAAAATTATTTGTACCCACAACTTTGTTCTCATTATTATTTGTGTAATGTCAATTTCATTAAATGTATCTAACTTGGTTATTGGGATTCGAATAACGGATTCAAGGATGTTATTGAATTCATCCGACCATAACAATATTGTTGGGAATTTTGACCACAATTTAATTGCAGACAACTTACCTTTTGCTGCTTTCTGATCAATTTCAGTTTTAAATCCACCAAACAAATATATTAAAATAATGTAAATAATAAATTAAATTAAAAGTTTGTTTTGGTTTTAATATGAAATACATGGCCCTGTTTTTGGTTACACACAATCATGCTGCGGATACTCCTGACCAAATACAATGGTGGGCATGATTGTTGGTGCAAAAACAGCCGACTGACGGGTTATCGCCGTGTTCGTTATATCTATCTGTGTCCCATTTTTGGGACAATCAAGGGGATATAGCGATGGCGATAGAACGGAGTCGGTAGTCAGTTGTTTGCTCCTAAACAAATTTATTGTTAAATATTATTTGAAATTAATTTATCCCCTTTTCGTGATCTTCCAACAAAATTCCAGAACCAAGTAGCGATTAAAAGAAAATGCCGAAAATAAAAACAGATGATGGTGACATACAAGATGGGGAATCTACCGTTACTGTAAAATGTGGATTACAAAAACGATGCCAACAGCAAATTTTCAACAAAATACAAGAAGATGTTGTAGAAATGTCCTCGTTATTTGTAGAGGCAAGCCGGTACATTCATTTTTCATTAATGAAAAAATGGGCAAAAGGCGAATTCGATAAAGTAAAATTTCTAAATTATTATAATGCCTAATTGGCGAGAAGCAAAATTAAGTACGAGTTAGACGAAGATTATGAAAAATTACGCGAAAAATATAAATTGCCCAAATACAATAAAAAATATAAATCAAATTTATTTGTTGCGAATGCACAACAATACGATGTTATATTCCATAACAATATATGGATGCATTCTTATTCAAGAGTTAAAAAGTTTTTGAAAACAAGCAAGGAAAAAGATTTATTTGGAACATTAGATTATTTATTTAACAAAACATCCACATACATTCCGAAAGAGGAACTATTGAATTTAATGAAATTAAAATTAAACTGGAACGGTGAATGTTTTTATGACATAAAAAATAAATTAAGGTATACAAAATACATATATTTTTTTTATTATCTGCAAAGGTATAACGAAATGCAGAACCTTAAAAATTTTTCATTAATACCTGTGCTTAAATTTGGAAGACATCATATTCAATATGATTCCGTTGCGTTATGGCAACTCTTATGTTCCGTTGATCTATTTAAAGGTAAATGGTCGACATTCGATAAAGACAAAGAATGGCGAAAATATTTCAAGTTGCCGGAAACGAAAACCAAAAAATTTAACCATTCAATAAAGACAGATGGTGTGGCAATCAGTTTTTCAATGAAAAAACCAAAAATTCCTTTTCGGCCAAAAAAGAAGAAACAAATTGATCTAGACAAAGATTTAAATTTACAAAATATAAGAAATAATTATAAAAATTATGATGTAAAAATAGGGTTGGATCCAGGCCTAAAACTAATATTTGGAGGAGTTTGTAACGGCGAACCATTAAAAATAAAAAGTTCAATGTTTAGAGAAATGACGGGAGTACATAAACGAATTTATAAATTAAAAAAATGGACGCCCTCGTCATTCACGGACGAAATATATTCACCCATGTCTGGAAATTATCAAAATTATACGGATTTTCAACTGTCCAGATTTTCCTCTAGGCAAAAGGAATGTGGACAAAGAAAGGTGGCCCGGCTCAAGCTACAGAAGGCGAAACCTAAACAAAATTACCACAGACTACAACAAAAATTATCGTTAAATTAAACAAAATTTCTGCAAAATTCAACAAAATTTACCACAAAATTACCGCCTATTTTTGAATTTACTGTGCCACCATATCTTTACTTATGTAAGTACGTATTATTATTTTATATAAATTATAGTATATACACGATAATAATTTAAATATTTGTTTGTATACAGGAACATTTTATAACATGCAGATGTCGCTGCCGCAACGATTGGATATTCCAGCCGGATTCAAGATATGAAGAAACACCTTTCACTATCAAGTGAAATTTATAACCTGCTCAATCATCATTATTAAATATCCCCATTTTACCGCAAGAATTGGATATTCCAGCCGGATTCAGGATATGAAGAAACACCTTTCACTATCAAGTGAAATTTATAGACACACATATCACTAAAAAAACCTACCCAATCATCATTAAATATCCCCAAGTTAAATGTAATACTTTGGGGTGATCCACCTATGTAATATAGGTGGATTTAAATCTTAATCGATTTAGTCAAATGAGGATCTCATCTTTAATAAGGTAGAATATTGTAATAATATCGAAAAAATATCCTTGTTCTAAAAGTTGAATTAAAAAGGATAGCGTTAAATCGTTGAATTTATCGTTCAGAAACTTTCAATTTTTGAGAATAAAAACTCAAATTTAAAAATTGTTTTCCCACATAATTATTGCTTTATCATATACATATTTATAAATCATTTGCTACCATAAGTAAATGGGCAGGCTTCTTTTGATTTTGTATTAAATTAACACAAAATTTTAAAACCCAAACGAAGAAAGTAAAAACATATTTACTATGTCTGTGTGTAATTTTATTTTTGTGTTTTACTTGTATTAATTTTGTTGCATTTTGAAATGAAAATCATAAGCAAATAACAAATAAACTTTCCATTACATTTTCCTCTTATTTTATTTACTGTTTCGAAAAATTACACGAACGAATGGCAGCAAAATTAAGACTGTAATATTAGTTATATAATTTTGTGTATTTAAGGGTGATTTTAAATGAATTTAAAACAAAAAAATAATAAACCTGAAGTGATGTGATGTTTGTGTGCAACGTACTGTTATACTACTCGGGTGCCGTGTAATAAAGTCAATGGAAATAAAATCAATTTCGTTGACTTTATTACTATGCACACTCTTCCTTAGAGAGAAGAAAATAAGTCGATAGTTCAAACAAATTATGTGTTTATATGTCAAGTTGTACCTTACTTGCTCAACTGTATAAATTATATGCGAGAGGTAGTATAATGTTGCCTTAAGCCTACATAGTTCAAATTTAAATTTAAACATTTCAATAAATTAATTCTGTAAGTATATTTTTACGAGTGTATATAGACTAAACACAAAAAACTACTTTGCGGTATCCAAAAACACCATAATTTTCTCTTTTCATTTCATCTTATATACACTTTTTAATTAGCAAAAAATAATTTCTTTTATTTTATGTTTTGCGATTCTTCTTACTATATACTACCATAATAATAATGATAAAATTGATTAATTACATTTATTTTTTTCATATCTTATTTTTTGTATTCAAAAAAAATTTTTTTTTTTTCATCTTATAGGTTTCGTCAGTTGCAGAGTGATGTTAGAGTGTGCCGCTTGTCTCATGCAACTCAAGTAAGACTTGGCACGAAATATCTGACAAGTGGCTCGGTAGGGGTCGATTACAGACTCGTAGGCTAAGTATTTCTTGCTAAAACTAGGAGGAATATTGAAGTTAAAGAAACAAAAATCTTTTATTAAATTAATTGTGGTACAATGCATATACTAATAAGCGAACATTGAATTAAGACGAAAAAAAATTAAGATGAATGAGTTTTCTTTACTGAAAATATCTCAAGAAGAGAGAAACTTATGCTGTGCCACTGCTTCTTCTGATATTCAATTTCGCGATGATGACAGGAAGAAACTAAAATTTGTTTAATAGTTTTTAATTTTTTAAGTGGGTTTGAATATACATATTTGTTGTTGGTGTTTCGTTGTCTTTTTAATAAATTTTCATAATGGAATCTCTGAAGTGGGCGAACTATTATGTATTATGTTATTGTATTGGAGAGATATTGACATATTTTTATTTGTCTCTGATAGTTTTAATGCCAATTTTCTTTGCATGTTGTCATTTTATTCAACAAACTAATGTGATTTTTTATATCTGCCATGCGATTAAACCTAATTGGAGGCGGCATATCAAATACAATACATTTTTATCAATCAATTTATTTTCTGATGATTCAATTTATTGTGCAAGTTGTGAGCGGTTTAAACATTAAAAAATATTAGGACGCCTTTTAATTATGTATATTATAAACGTCGAGAATGTAGCATATCTCTTTAAGTGACATACAGTGCTTAAATTAGTTTGCTTAAGAGTCGGTAACTGAAGTGAAAAGTTATTTTTAAATATAGCTTAAAACCAATTCGGATTGGCATTCTTTATTGACTATAAATATTTAGTTTTTGATATTTATCTTACTTTCAGAATTACGCAAAGAATTTATATTATCGTGATTGATATGTGTGGAAATTGAATATACAAATTGTAATTTGTTTTAGTTTAAATACAGCATTTGCTACTCTTAATGCAAATTAGTCTTATTGTAAATTAGTCAATAGGTAAAATTACTATAAACTGAACCTAGAATTTTTCTATCGATTTAGCTAAATATTTTTTTTATATTAAATTAAACAAATTGTTTAATTTATATGATTTATGAGTTGCTGTAAAAAATATATTGCACATCCACTACGACAACCGAAAGCGAAGAAAATCGTGGGGTAAGGCCAGTCATGCATCAACTTCAACGACCAAACCGAATATTCATGGGAAGAAGCTAATGCTTTGCATCTGGTGGGATCAGTTCGGAGTGATCTGCTATGAGCTATTCCAGCCTAACGAAACCATCACTGGAGAACGTGATCAACAACAATTGATGCAATTAACCCGAGCATTGAAGCTCAAACGCCCACAATATGCCAAAAGACAGTCAAGGAAACTTTGGAGGCGCTTCAATGAGATGCCCTACCCCACCCGCCTTATTCACCAGACATTGCTCCTTCCGACTACCACTTGTACCAGTCGATGACTCATGGCCTGGCCGAGCAGCACTTCATTGCTTACGAAAAAGTCAAAAGAAGAATATTTTCGATGCGGAATCCGTATGCTGAGTGAAAGATGGGTAAAAGTCGTAGCTAATGATGGACAATACTTTGAATAAAATACATTGTACCAATTTCTCTGAATTAAGCTTCGAAGTTATAAAAAACCTTAAAATTTATTTGTACCCCCAATATTATCAATATTAAATAATCGAGGCTTACTCTTTTAAACAACATTTTCCCAGAAGTCTTCTTGATTCTAAGAACCTTTTCCATTAAGATTACATCAATAAATCTTACATAACCCGAAAAAAAATACAAATTCAGTGTTGTTGTAAATATTTATCCAATTCACTTAAATCAATCTTAAAAAAATAAAAGCAAAATAAATACACAACACAACAAACTGTTATTTTTTTCAATTCTCTCCGTTGGTTTTGGTTTGTACAACAAGATTTTATTTATTTTGAAGTTTTTCGCTTCTTAAAAAAATATCTTGGTTTCAATTCAATTCAATCCAATTTAATTTAATTTACAAATTACCCGATCTATAAATATAATTTATTATAAAAATTTTATTATTGCATGGTTTAGATAATAATGGATTGTATTTTATAATTCGTATCAATAAAAGAGAGCGTGAGAAGTACAGTGTCGTACATCAATTTTCAGAGTTTAGAGTTCAGAGTAATACTTAATTTTAGGAATTTTATTCCAACAATTTTGAGCTGACCAATTATAATATTCATACAAAACTGAAAATTGGTTAGAAACATCTCGTTACAAATATGCTTACTCGTAACTAACATATTTTATATTTGCTTATCTGTATATATACACATATACAATGAGATCTTTCTAACCAATTTTCAGTTTTGTGTGAATATTGTAGTTGGTCAGCTCAAAATTGTTGGAATAAAATTCCTTAAAATTAAGTATTTTCCCCATCAATTCTGAAAATTGACGTACGACACTGTATTTCTCACGCTCTCTTTTATTGATACAAATTATAAAATACAATCCATTATTATCTAAACCATACAATAATAAAATTTTTATAATAAATTATATTAATAAGCTTGAGCTTTTTATACTCGTACATAACGAGTATAAAAAAAGCTTAAGAATCAAAAATATTTTGTATCCATTTTTATTTTTGGAACTGAGCACATACATAGGCTAAAAAACGAACCATAAATCCTATCCAATTCACTTAAACAAACAACCTAATAAATTAAAAAAGAAAAAAAAAACATCGTTAAGATCAGGCGAAGACCATGAATGCGATATAATTTTGTGAGTTTTTTTATGAGCTTATTATATTTGTTTTTTGTTTTTTTACGTGAATTTTATATAGCTGTATAATACTACCATTTACTACTAAAGTAGTAAATTTCAAATTAAATTACGAAGTTATAATAAAAAAAAAATTTGTGTACATATTAAATATAAAGCATAAAAATTAATATCTAAATTTGGCGATTTTTGGACTGGATATGCCTGGGTTATTTAACCTTTGATGGTCGTACACGTAGCGAGTTAGTATATGTATGAGTTTACAACAATGAAACAGTTTAATTTAATTTTAATAGTAAACTTAGTTAAATTTCAGATATTTAACAGTACGAGTATACCATTTTACCAAAAGCCCAGAAAACAACAGCATCTGCATCTCATATGTACCTTTTTATGCTCTACCCAAAAACATCATTCACTTCAACTTTTCTACAGTTAAATTTTAAGAAAGACATGATTGCAATTTAAAATAAAAATAAATTTTTTAAAATACACAACTAATTTTTTATATACGTATTTTATTAATAATATTAAACAAGTAAAATTTCTTTAAAACATAAAAAAAATCGAGAAAAGTTTCTTATGTTACAATTTCTGTCTTTTTAAATTTTTTATTATTTTATTTCTGCTAACTAAAAGCCACTTAAGACAAATTAAAAAAAAATATTTAGAGAATATACATATGTATATCAAAAACTTTTATTTATTTTTAATTTTTATCATGTATTTAATTGTTTTTTTTAAAGGAACATAACACAAAAAATAAAAATGGAATAAAAAAGTGAATTTGGTATTTTTGTAGTTTATTTCTAAATAATTTTTTATTGTTTTATTATAGCAGTATTGTGATAATAGTGATAAGAGTTTAATGTATATACAAGTATATTGGAAAAATTAACTCCGATTGGTAATATGGACACTGAACTCTTATTTTTAAACAAATTATAGAGAGAATAATTGTTTTAAAACATTCCATTTGCAAACTCAACTTTGCTTTTATTTTAAAGTTTTTAAATAATATCATTGAGTGTTTTATGTAATAAATTCGTTTAAGTTCCTTTACGGCTGCATATATTGTCTACTCAAATTTATTCTATTTACCTTGATGTCAATTTAGGATATTAAGCCCAAACTGCTATATTTCCGAAAAGGGGGTTAATACGAATAAAACAGCTTGAATAAATTAGAGGGTCAGTTACAAGATACAAAGTTTTTCACTCCATTTAATTTGTAATATCTTAGAATAAAATGTTCACATTGAATGGGAAATTAGGCTGAAAGAGGACTATTTATTTGGATATTATCACCAACAGTAACAAAGGCAGACAGATTATACGATTAAAAAGGCAGACAGATTATACAGTGGTTTTAAAGATTTCTTTTTAGAATCGGGTTTGGATCTGAATAAAATAATTGCCTACACTCAAGTTACTGCTCAAAAAAATTTGTCAAACTAAAAAATAAAAAGCTAAAACAATTGATAAGGTAAATTGTTATATTGCGCTGCTCTAGAGTACAATAAAAGGGGAATAAAATCAAATATTCAGTTACGTTTTTTTCGGCTCAAGCCCGCATTTTACTTAAAAAATGGAGGAGTTAACACATACTAAATAATATTTTCTTTTCGCTTGCCTTGCCAAATGGTCTTAAGAAAAGAATCGGATTCATTAATAATCAAATATGCTAAATGACTATCTCATATGACACCCTCGATTGCAAGGGTCTGTACTATGTTACCGATGGATATAGAATATCTATGTAGAATACAATATTGTAGTTTTAGAATAATGTATTTTATTTTATTTTGCTTAAAAATTAGTTATATTCCAATTAAAAATAGTTCAATAACATAAAGAGAAAACGCGGGCCGGCCACGGGTTAGCTTACCCATCTAAACATTAAATTCAAATTAAATTCATTCTAATTCAAATACATAACTCTGATTACGGGGTCTATTACTTACAGAGATACAGAGTTGTAACTATAAGCACCATGCTTCACTTAAACATATACAAACATATTAATTTTGGTACGGGTACAATTACTCGTACACTCTACTTTAACTAGTTTAAATAATAAACCAACTTTATTCCATAGATAATGAAAAACATAAATAAAAGTAATTTTATAATTAATATTTTTTATGGATGGTAGTAAATAATTTAAAGAAATTATATATTTAAAAAAATAAATCTAATTAGGTATAATTGAAATATACTAACTATAGCAATTATTGACTAAAAATTGATGAAATTTTATATAATTAATTTTCGCTGTAATTTTTATTTATTTTACTGGAACAGACATATTTTTTGTGTAGATGTGAAATCATGTTTTGTTTGGGTTCTCCGAGAATTGAAATATCAAATGATTCACCCAAGTATGATTGAAACCAAAATTTTCCTGTTTGATTACACTGATGTGGAACATTGGCTTGCATAGATACGATCACCAACAATGTATAATTTATATATAGTAATTGTAATTAATGTTCAACAGTTTTAATGATATAAATTATTTCTATAATTAATGGACATAAATTGATTTTCAATAAAATTATGAAAACGAAATGAAATACAAATTAAAAACCATTTAACAGAAAAATGCCATTAATTATATTGTATGTACATCCATTTTGATTGCAATTTCATTTTATTTCATATCTTTCTTAAATTAAGAAACTTAATAAAAATGTTTAAAGAAAATACGTAAGAAAACATAAAAATGCCGACATTTTTTTAAAATGTAAAAAAAAAAAAAATAAATAAAATTGGATCAACTATAGCTATACAAAATAAATATCATAACATTATTTTTGGATTTTTTTTTTTTTTAAATTTTCATCATTATTTTGAGTACAATACTACATTTAATCGTCAGCATAACTACAAAAAAAAAAACGAAAATTCTGAATTAAATGGGAAGTCAATAAAAATTTCTACGTGTTTTATAAATTATTTCAATTATATTAATGCTTTGTTTATTAAGAAATTATTTTTAGTTTGTGTTAAATATGGAGAAGGCCATTCAATTATGTACTGAAAATTTTTATGGTTGACTATGCCGGTCGGTAATAAGATTGATGGTCAACAAAGTTTATGGCTATAATGTTTTATAAAACCCTACTTTTCAAACAATAATAACACAACAAATACAATGTATCAATAATATCTTAAGTCTCTTTCAGGCTAAGTTAATAAGGGTCTTAGGCTAAAATCACACTATCATTTTTCTATGTCGAAGATCTTTTATCAAATATCTTTGTCAAAGATAAATGATAGTGTAAGTTGAGTCTTTTATAAAAGATTCCTTTTAAAAAATATGTTTTATCAAAGTTAACTTCGAAAAGGTAAATATGTGTAATCAAATATTTGATAAAACAACTTTGACACAGAAAAATGATATTTTGATTCAGGTTATAAAGCTAAAAATGATCAAATATTTGATAAAAAATCTTTGATATAGAAAAGTGATAGTGTGATTCCAGCCATACACATTTGTCAAGTATGTAATTCGTTTTATTCAAGGGATTGACTTTGACTTCGGAGTCAGTCAGATATACATATGGTTTTATTAAATTTTTCTGTGAAAATATTGAATTTTGTCTAACATAATTGCATTAATTCAAAATTTTTATTTTGAAATTGAAAATTATACGGAACCTACATACAAACCCGTGATACTTATCATTTAAGCAGAAATAATAACAAAGGAAAAGCATGAAATATTGGATGGATCTTGCTGAACACTCTGTTATGAATGAGCTCAAGCTCAAAATAGAGTGTGTACGCTTGGATTGTACCTGTGTGATATTTTAGTGGATTTTGGTATTATTTTACCGAAGCATACTGTGGCGATTGGCAAGGCTGGGCAGTAACGAATTACATGTATTTTAATTACTCATTCTCCAAGTAACAGTATCTTGTATTTTAATTACTTAAATTCTTAAGTAATTGTAATTTGTATTTTAACTACTCCAATTTTTGAAATTTCTTATTTAAATTTTTACAAGGCTTATTAAAATTTGGTTCCAGAGTCATCAGCATAAAACCTAATCTTAATAATCTTTTTCTAATGATACGTTTTTTCCTAAATGAATTTTGTCAAATCAAATTTATCAATTTACAAATGTAAAGTAATTGTAATTTGTATTTTAATTACTGAGTTTGCTGTAACTCAGAAAAGTATTTTAATTACTCAGTGTAATGTAATTTGCCCAGTATTGGTCCTATTCCATGTGCTAAGAACTTTTACTAAACGAACGATTCGTATGGATTAGGGATTTTGACTAGGTAATTAAAGAGCCTATTCCATATGCTAGCCAAACCTTAGTCATCATTGCTGGCAATGGCCGATATTCGCCCTTAAGGGTTGAATGCGATTTCAAAAATGTAATTTTGTAGAACTTTTACTAAACGAACGATTTGTATAAATTAGGGTTTTTTAATTAGGTAATTAAGGGTCCTATTCCATGTGCTAGCCAAACCTTTGTCATTATTGTTGGCAATGGCCGATATTAGCCCTTGAGAGTTGAATACGATTTAAAAAATATAATTTTGTAGAACTTTTACTAAACGAACGATTTGTATAAATTAGGGTTTTTTAATTAGGTAATTAAGGGTCCTATTCCATGTGCTAGCGAAACCTTTGTCATTATTGTTGGCAATGGCCGATATTAGCCCTTGAGAGTTGAATACGATTTCAAAAATATAATTTTGTAGAACTGGCAATGGCCGATAATGGCCCTTAAGAGTTGAGTGCGATTTCAAAAATATAATTTCGTAGAACTTTTACTAAACGAACGATTTGTATAAATTAGGGTTTTTTAAAGGTAATTAAGGGTCCTATTCCAAGTGCTAGCCAGACCTTTGTCATCATTCTTGGCAATGGTCGATATTGGCCCTTAAGGGTTGAGTGCGATTTCAAAAAGATAATTTTGTAGAACTTTTACTAAGCGAACGATTCGTATGGATTAGGATTTTTTAATCGGATTGGTATTCTTTCTGCTGGTCGACCAGTCTCCTATATTGACCCCAATTAGTTCTTGTTTGTAAAATGTTTCTGCATTTCTGTCCTTAGGGCGTCGGTACTCACTGTTACTATTATAAGTCATAATGATCGGTTGCTTTCACATACGTACGTGGAATGCCTTTAGTTATACAAAAGTCAATTAAACCATGAACTTGTTTTTGATCTTTGGGCCAGTATACTGGTGACCAGCAGATAAATAGCCCAGAGACTGTTCCTCTATAGCTTGGTAGAGCGACAATCTCGATTCCATTCCATATGTTTAGCGTTGTAATCACCTCTCAAGGAATTTAGTGCCTTGCTGGCTAAAATGTTGAAGAAAGGCTTCTCACTCGGCTTTATGCCTTGCGCGAAAGACCGTCCACATTCAATAGATATTTTTAGACAGTTATTTTTGGGTTTTGAGGATAATTTGCATTGTTGTGAACGTATTTTGCATTATCATGCTGATTTGTCTCTCCATAATCTTCATGAAACTTTAGTTCGTTTCGGTTAGTTTATTTACGGTTGCATGAATTGATACTTCTTCAATAAAATTAACTTTTGCTTTCGGAGTGGCACTTTTCAGAATATTTGCATAGTAGAGCCTATATGTTGCACAAAACTGCTGGAATTGGTCTCCTAATTTCCGGTTTGTTCAGTAATTGAAGTTCTTGGCGTTGTAGTTCTTTGGTTTTGTATTGAGCTTAATTTGCTCATATCGCAATTTTGGATTGATTTTACGCTTCAAATCCAACTAAACTGAGCAACATCTGTAATTTGCAGTGCGATTTTTGCCAAAGCTACTATAGCGGTTTACTGTAGGATTCCTTTTTACCTTGTTGCACTGTTTCGAATCGTGAAGTCACATGTAGCACAAACTTCGTGCAAGATGCAGTAAGCTTTGGTGCGGCCATATTCTTGGCACTTAATGCACTGAACGGGTCCGGCCTTCTTAGGTTCCTCGATCGTGATTTTGCGATGGTTTAAATACTTAATATTAACCGTGTTCTTTCTCTTTTCTCGCATCTGTCTCTATGTAGTTCTATAGGCGAAGCATATGTTGAGGTTTCTTTTCGCGATGTAGGATATTAGTTATTTACCAAGAGCAGTATGTATTTCTCTTATATCTACGAAGCTCTCAGTTCCTTTTATGATAAACAGTCAGACCCTTTTGACCTTTTAGCTGATATATGTAATACCGTTTACCAGTCGAAATGATTTACTAAGCCTCTGAACTCATTAATTTCGAATGGCCGTTTCTTCGTTTCGTTTATCTTCCCTATCTTATAATAAAAATTACGACAATCTCATCAAAGTATATTTTGTCTTGAATTTAATTAAAAGGCTCGGTGAACTTCATTTGTTCAGAATTTCATGATTCGTAGGTACACACTCAAATTTTTTTAAATTACTTACGTTAACTGGTTGAGTGTTAAACCTTTTGGTTTGAAACGTGTTTTAATTTGATTAGCGAATTGTTTTTATTTAATTTATTTTCTGTTAAATTGAAACATTGTGAAAAACAATAATTTTACGAAAATTATTATAAAATTTAAAGATTAGTAAGAAGCTGATTAGTCGTAATTAGGAAGCAAACCAAGCAAAATCATTATACAATTTTTAGGCTCGGGTTTTCTACTATGACACTCGTGTAAGATGACAATAATTGGGTTGAAAAATAACAAGATATTTAAATACTGGTTTTGATAATTCCTTTTTTATCCTAACCCAATACTTTTTAAATTTCGATCGAATTTGAAACTTATTATAAAAAAACCCTATGTACTGGAACAACAACAATTGATAATAAGAAAAACGACCTGTGTAAAAGACAGAAACTCATAAAACATATTTTTTTCTTAAACAATTTTATTGTTCTATGGGCCATCAAATTAAAATGATTTAAGTAAATGTTAGTAAAATATACATGAAGGAGATGGTAAAAAAAATAAAAATCTCTAATTTCGATTATACATGAACCTTAAACCGAAAATCAAAACCAAGACGAAAGTAATCCAATTAATCAAACTCGTCGCTAACCAGCACAATTTCCATTAAAAACGTGTATGTGTGCCACTTTTTGAACTCCTATAAACGTTGTACACTCGTACCAATGTTTTAATATCCTTAATTTAATTTTTATTATACATTTGATACTATCCATACGTACGTATTATAGTAATAAATGATTTAGCTTTAAGCTTTATATACTGAGTATACATATTATATAAGTATATCATACTGTAAAAAAATTAGAAAATAACCATAACACACAATTCATCCATATTATTATATAGACGCATACTCAATAAGAGCAGTAGTATACGTAAGTATATATACAGCAAGTCAAATATGAAGCACTTAAGTTAATGACTTTTTTTTCATTACTCCACATCTCCAAAATAAATATCTTTCCATACAATCCTTCTTCCATCGTATACATTTTTCCAAAATTTTTTTTTACTTTAATTTAATTTTCGAAATTGGGGTTTTGGAATTTTATGTTCGATTCATGTATCATTTTTTTACTTGTTTTTCGTTTGTTTTTTTTGTTGCTGCTGCTCTGCTATATATATATATTCGGAATATTTGTCTTAATTTAATGGGATGAATATCAAACCTCTTAAGGAAATATGATAAAAAGTATGTGAACAAAGGATTTAATGTTATTTAGATAAAGTCATATAATAAGAAATACGAACCATTTATTACGAGTTGTATTCTCGCTGATCATTCATGATATAAGGTACCTGAATGTACTAACAACCAAGCCCAAAAAGTAAAAGAAAAATAAATTAAATTATGGTTTTTAATAGGATATCCAATTAAACAATAAATCATCCGCACCGCAAATTCTTTTATATTTTCCTCCAATTAAATATTATCCCATCCAACCAATGGTTCCTGCCTCCCTGTTAAACATACATACATCCATGTGCCTTATGACCGGCACAAAATAAATAAAAAAATAAATATAAAAACTTTCCCCATTTTCTTTCTCAACATACATTTATGTTTACACAATACCTATATACATATCAATGTTCTTAATTTAGTACTACTGTGTTGGTACATGATATTATTTCTTATCATTGATTTTCCCTCCGTCTTGTATTATCCTATTAAAAAATTAAAATAATTGTGAAAACATCTAAAACAGAGAAATGCGAAGAAATAAAAATAAATAAATAAAAATAATTTAATGATACTAAGAAGATGCGGAAAATGACGATGAGCGCAACAACAACACAATAAAATAATATTAATAATTTAATAAAAAGAAGAAGAAAGCGTCGACGAAGAAAAAGAAAAACTGAATAAAATGATTAAAATCATTTAATTAATGGAGCAGTTAAAAGTATCTTATTATGTTCTTCTTATTATTCTTCCCATCGTAAAACAACTCATCTTCTACTACTTCTTCATATTCTTGTTATTATTTTAGTTCTTGTGCTTGTACAACCAATTCTCTAGTGGAGCAAAATTTAAACGTACGAAACAGACACTTTTCTTATACATACACATACACATATATACGTACATACATGAAACTTTTCTTTCTGTTTATTATTATTTATTTTAATTAAAAAATATATTTTATGTTTCCAATACAATATCCATGATTGAGGAGGTAAGGACGGGAAGTATTTTATTTTATTGACAGGAAATGGAGGAATTCATATAGATATATAGTGTGTACTATAAGGTGGTAGGCGGTATGATTGAGACTACAGTAGTTTCCAAGCCAAATGAATATACATATATGACAAATTTTCAAAATAAATAGAGCAATAAACCTTCGAAAAATAAGTCAGCTGGACAACGCGGTAATTATTTATGTAATATCACAAAATCTAGCCCTCTGGAATGAGGGTGAGGGTAACCGCAATAGTCATTCCATCTTACGACACGTGGCCTGCAGGCCGCTTGAATGTGAAAGTACCTGAAATTATGTAATAGATTTCCAAGAATATTCCTTTATTTCTTGTTAGACGTAATTTTTTATTGTACTGAAAAAGGAAGAAATAAGGGCACCCTACCTTAGTTTTTATTTATGAAGAACAATTTTACTAAACCTTTATACATGAATTTCCCTTATAAAATCACGTATAATCCCGAAAACTGTTGAGTTCTCGGCTAAGTTTGTAACTTTAAGCAAGCTGAACAGAAGTCAAATCAATTGGAGTAAAGTAAAGGAAGATGGCCTCTTGGTTTATATCAATATTTAGAACAGGAAAAATTGTTGTACTTCAATAATTATAATGGGCAGGATAAACCAAAAAAAATCTCCAGCAATCCACCATCGAAAGTTCGGTACAGTTAAAGTTGCCTCATTTTTTTTCTTTCTAAAAAGAAAGCGTTTCTGTAATTACTCTTGCCTCATAAGCCCATTTGCAGTTTACACGTTTATTTTGAATTATTACTATCAGTAATTTTCAACATGTTTAGTAGACCAGGTCATAAGCAAATTTTGAAATTTCCTATTAAAATCAATTAAAAGTTAAATAATTTGTCGCAGTCATAGTTTTATGTAGGTATTTAATCAATCTAGTTTGACAAAATAATATTCACACAGAAGAATAAAATTTATATTGTGTTTGTATTTATATACTGGTACCTATTATATAATATAATTATATATTTACCATTAACATTGTCTAGTCGACCACATCAACAAGAAAATGCAAAGTAATAAGAACAATAAGCAGTAAAAGAAAATGAAGAACACGGATAATCATAACAACAATCTTTCGCCCATGCCACCTACAAATTTCGATCCTTTTCTTCTTTCACTGAGAAGAATACCGTTTAGTCGTTCGTTTCGAAATATTACAATCCTTTGTTAAGTATTGGTTTGTTTAGTTGCATCTTTCAATCTCTCGTAATAATATGAGACGATAAACGAATTTTTATTAGAAGAACTAATGCCAAATTTGCTTGTAACAAGTTAGGAGTTTTTATAGTTATTTGTTTAAAAAAATTCACTTATTTCTCATCTCATAAGACGCGAAAGTTAACCATAATTTTAATTTGATAATATTTTCTATTTAATTTAATAATTCTATTTGTTTACTGTTTTTTCAATGTTAAATTAATAAAAAACGAAATGATAAAAATAAAAACAAATTATTCAACCACGAGAATGTATCTGTATAATTGAAAACATAAAAAATAAAAATAATCATATAAAATCAAATCTTAAAGAATAACAATAAAATTATACACTACACACAAGAATCTTCATACCAAATATATGTTTTGATGTGAAAACATCTTACACTACAGTGTCTGTGTGTGTGTGTATGTGATACATTTTTATTCAATTTGTATTTCCTGTCTGTCTTCTGTAATATTATTTATCTGTTCTGTTATTCTTATTATCATTATTATTATTATAATGGTTATTACTACTATTATTCTTACGAGTATTATTATTTTCATCTTAAGTGTATCAACAGTGTGTGTATATAAATTTAAGATGATATTATTCTTCTTCGTTTTTCTATCCATGATTTTTCCTTCTACTGCTGTTTTTCACTTCTTGCTCTTCATCATCGTCGATGTTTTTTATGTATATTATGTTAACTTACTTAAACGTTCATTTTCTTCTTTTAAAGTCATCTTAAGATTGTATTTTTTTGTAATACATTTTTATGAGATCAGTAAATTCAATTTTGTTTGGTGGTGGTTGATGGTTATGTGGAATGCATTAACTTTGATTTGATTGTGGCCTTAAGTGGATTTATAATATTTGATTGAATTGGAAGTAAATTATACAGATATTAATATTGTACAATGTTGCTCGTTTATGTTAATGCGATCCTTGAGGTGGATTGAAATGGCAGTTTGATCGTTCTATGTTATTTATAGTATATCTTTAAGATAAAAATACAAACTTGTATTGAAACGATGACGTTTATTATTTAAATTTAAGAATTATCCAAGTTTGATATGACTATATATATATATATATATATATATATATATATATATATATATATATATATATATATAATATATAATATATATATATATATATATATATATATATATATATATATATATTAATATCAATCATGCCAGTACTCAGGATTTATCTAAGGTGGGAGTCCAGTTTTTTTAAGAACAACAAAAATAACAGAGCCATAGAGGAAATTTAATTTTTTCATTTAAAAAATAAAGCCAATTTTGCTGGTGTTTTTGGCCAATTCTTATATTACATGTTCGGCGGATACTTTTATCTCTATATAAATGTGCATTAACGCCATCCTTTCAACCTTTTTACAGACATTGTAGAGCGTAGATAACTTGTTTGTTTGTTTCTTTTGATTTATTTTTTACCGTCCTACTTTACGCCTGGAGTAGCCAAATCGAGAACGGGCGGCTACAGATCCGTGATGAAAAATCCCGATTCGAACCCGGTACCTCCCGATCCAACCGCCGCAGCTTTAACCACTGCGCCGTTTGCTCGGTAAACTTTTTAAACGTCTGATCGTTGAAAAACTTCGTTTTGCCTCACATGATACGACAAGAAGTGTTGCTTAAATACAGAGGAGAATATATAAATATATATTTGGAAACAATTCTTGGTTGCAGTGATGCAAAACTTGAAGCAACGATGTGCTTTTCAGAATACGATTTATTTGCCAAGAATTTATGTCGCATAATAATTTTCTAGTGTAGTTCCTGACTACAATAATATGTTGTCATCGTGAAAAATTGCACAAATGTTCAATATCTTGAATCTTCAGTGATGAAGATAAAACTTTTGGTAAAATATAATCAAAACCCTGCATAACATTTTTATGTTTCGAAAATTTTTGTTAAAGACTGACAATAAAAGTTTCTAACATAGGTCTAATATACACTTTTTTTATAGTATTCGCCTGATGTTTCAATGAAGCTGTTATTTGATCTGCTTCGCAATTTTTTTACCTATTTTGTACGTTCACGTTCCCGACGTTAAAAAACCCACGTTTTTGGTGGGGTTTTTAAAACGTTTTTTCGTTTATGTGACAAATAATTAATTTAGAAAAATGTTATTCATTTTCAATATTAAAACTAATAAAATTTGGTCTCTGTTAGTATTAATAATAATTTAGTGTACAGGTCCAAAGAGACATCGGGATAGAGCTGAAATTATGATTTGAAATAAGTAACCAAAGATAATGTCTCATTACCAAACAATTTACTTCAATTTTTCTCTTATTTCACAAAAAAGCACAAAAATTCGAGCCCGGTTTACTCAAATCACGTTTTGGCCTTGTAGATGATGACATATTTATATGGATGGGACCGGCGATTGGTAGCTCCCGACGTATCTGTGCTGTCGTCTATTCGCCAAAAAGTACATTTTATTTATGTACATATTCTTAAACAGACTAAAATCGTTGTCAATATGACGATAATTTGACAGAAACATTTTTCGGAATATGAATTTGACAAAAAAAAAAAAAAAAAAAACGTTCACGTTAAGAGACATCACGATACCCGTCACGTTTTTTTTATGTTTTTTCAAAATACAGCTGCTGGCCGGAGATACCGAATCATTTTTAGAAATGAAAACAATCCTGTTAGAAGCTTTAGGCGGCAAACAGGAATTGTCCTACTATAAGTCCCCTCTGTGCAAATAAACAAAAATGTATGTCGGTTCATATTTTTTATAATCGAACAAAAGAAATAATCCAAAATATAAAAACGTTGGCTAAAAAAACCCAGCATATAATAATTCATGGCAGGCGATATGCTCATTCATTGAGGAAGACGGCCTAGCAGCCTTTATTTCAGGCTTGTGAAAGCCATATTTCGGTTTCGCCCAAGCGACAAAATTTAAAAACATAGAGGAGGCCTACGTCTTCTTATATAAATTCAATACAAATAAAATAATATCAAACAATTCGAGGAAATTATCTCAAAACAATTCAAATGTTCAGAAACCAAATCAGTTTGGCCCAACACAGTTTAAAATTAACCAATTTCAACAAAAATAAGAATTTTGTACAGTAAATCACAAAAAGACAAATTAACCAACTCTAGAAACGCAAACACCAGTGGAAGTAGATTCTTCATTTCGGTCCAGAAATACACGAAATAAATATATCAATAATCAAGAAATTTTCGGAGAAAAGAATCCCGAAATCGAGATTGAAAATAATGAAAATTTTCAGGAAAATCAAGAATTACATTCTGAAAATTTTCAAGCAGACCAAAATTCCGACGCGGATAACTAAATTTCCTACCGTACTTGAAATGCCGAGATAGGCAAAATAATCAAATTATCAAATTACTCATAGATACAGGGGCCAATAAAAACATTATTAGACATTGAACAACAAGAAAACTCTGTAAACAATTTTTTAAGCATACAAAAATCAAATCAAAAAGGCAAAATTAATTTGTTTAGCAACAAACTACTTATGCTATTCAAACCTAACACATACTAGAATTCCACAACTTTTTCGACGGAATTCTAGGATCCGAATCTATGGCTGAAATGAGCGCCAGGATTGACTATAAGTCAAACAAGAACTATTTAAATGTATTCAAGTTTTACCGCTATTATCATGCGGAAAACTTCTCCATCACACAATCACATTCGAAACATCGCAAAATGGTGACTGGGTAGTTTCAGAGTATGGGCAATTGAACAAAGAGATAACCTTACAAATCGGATTATACAATGCAAATAATCTCAAAACCACTGTTAAAATATTAAAAAGTAGCGCAGAAAAACCGAAAAATTTGCCAAAACTTAAATTAAAAGTGAATAATTTCGAAATGATAAAGGCAATCCCCGTTTATGGCAAATCAACTATCGATAAGGTTACTATAGAGAAATTAATTCGTACCGAACATCTAACCATAAAGAAAAAATGGCTCTCATTGACACGATTCAAGACGCATTGCTGAAACAAAATAAGAAATTGTCAGTAACGACCGTCATTAAACACAGGATAGTCACAAAAGATAAAAGTCCTGTCTACAAGAAAACATATACGAGTAGGTATCCTCACCATTACAAGAAAGATGTGGAGGATCAAGTTCAAGAAATGTTAGACAGTGGTATCTTCCGAAACTCTAGTAGTCCATACTCTTCTCCTATTTGGGTAGTCCCAAAGAAGGCAGACGCGTTGCGCTTGTGCATGATTCGTATTGTTTTTTTACGATACATTTTCTTTTCTTTTTGTTTCGTAGCACACGATTATTTACGATTTCTGCACTGTATTCACAACCGCACATATACACGATGACGTTTCACTAAAATAATCTGTGGTTGATATATTTTTACAGCAATTGTATACAAATCGTTGGGCTTTCTACAGAGAGAATTTTAGCAGGTTTTGGCTGTACGTAATTTGATTTTGGATCTGTTTTTTGAATGTCACTTATATGTTCTTTCTATCTTTTTTCAAAAGAACGCCCTGTCTGCCCTATATATAATTTACTGTAAACTCCTGTATCCGCCGATAGCTTATGTTTCATGTGTCTTATTAACCTTTGTTATAATTTGTTATTATTTTTGTATGCGGTTTTGTATCCGAGCCTATTGAACGTTTTTTGTAATACGTTGCTAGTGTTTCTGTTGTATTGTCTACATTGATTAGTGTAGTCATACATTGTTGATATTTGATTTGTATCCGTTCCTGTTACCTATGTATTTGATGAA